>BSBK01009632.1:162500-680000 GCA_027943335.1 Chamaecyparis obtusa
TTAAAACCTTAAATCTTCATTACATCCAATCACCTTTCAAAAATAGCTTAGATATTGTAAGTACTAATCTAAAAGATCCAAGGAAATCAATATTGACGTGCCTATTTAATTTATGTCACAAATTTAATATATACATCTCATATATATTTTAGCTTACAAATATTTTTGTAGCTTCAAATTCCAACTTCCCTAATTGCTTTTTCCTTCTTGAGTGCTTGCATCTTGGCTCCTCCTTGCTCTTTCAAGGAGGGTGTCTCTTGCAACCTTTCAATGAATCAATTTTTTTTTCTCTTTCGAATCACATTGTTAGCAAGAATTTTGATGGATAAAGATCAATGTTCTTGTACCCAAAGGATTTTTTTTTGTTGCATTTTGTTACCTCGGGCTTAATCCTATTGAGGTAACAAGGACAAGTATTTTAGATCTTATCTTAATTATAGATTAGAATAGAATACCACATGCACATAATTTACTAGAAACCAAGAAGTATTTTTATTCATATATTAACATCTATTAAATTCCTTATATTTTTCTTACCTATGTATATTTATATCTCCTATCTTTTATATTTCATTTATCTCTTGTCTATTCTGGTGAATAGATCTTTCTATTAACTTATATCTAGAGTAGGGGATGTCACCCTTAGATGAAATCACTAAAGTATGACCCATCCTTCAAGATTCATGGTCAAGACCTTTACTTCTAGTTTGTTATTACATATCTCCAGACTGGTGTCTATATAATGTTTTCCAACCAACAACATCCTTCTTTAAAACCCTAACTTGTCCTCAAATCAACCTTGTTAAAATGATTTAGAGTTTTTCCATTAACACATTGTAGAATGTTCCAACTAGGGTCTCCAAGCAGATGACTCCAATATCAAGGATATCATTTAATTGTTATGGTTTGAGCCATTAGACCTTTGAGTTTTCTTATTTTTCTTGAGAAATTATATGTTTTGCATGTATTGTGTGACCTACCTCTTCATCAAATGGTATCAAAGTAGGAAGTTCTAGATTGTGTAGATAGTCTATCGAACAGGAGGTAGTTTACACCAATACTTGTGGTTGTGAGTAGAAAATAAGGAGATGAAGATGCATCCACGAAGAAGCTATGGTGGTGAAACAAAGGTTGTTGCATAAGATGGCTTTAGAGTCTTTCAAAAGGAAAATTAATGCACTCAAGGATTGAGATGCATAGAGGATAAGATCTTAGAAGAAGACAAGAGGGTGAAGATGAAGTCAAAGAATATGAGTGGCTTGAAGAGGAACATGATATTGCAAGAGATCAATACCAAGTTAGGTTGTTGAGGGCCATTTTTGAGATTGGAAAAGGACCAAAGTTTGATGTTTCTTCCTTTTTTTAGAAATCTCTATTGAAAGAGTTAATTGATTGGGTAAATGATATGGAGGGGTATGTTGAGTATGGAGATGTCAAAGATTCTGAATGGTTTAAACTTGCAAAGACCAAATTGAAAGGTCTTGCCAAAATTCAGTGGAAGGAGCGATAGCTAGAAATAAATAGAAGAGGAAAATGAAATATCACAAGATGGGATTGAATAGTGGAGATGCTAAAGAAACAGTTCACTCAAGCTGATTTTGAGGTACACTTGCTAAAAAGATGTAAGGATTGAAGCAAGGTAACATGCTAGTCAAAGAACACATAGAATAGTTTATAAGGTCATAATTAGAACAAACCATTGCATGGATGGAGAAGAGGAAACATCCACATCCATATCGAATTGCATGGTTGCAAAAGGATCACAAAGTCTTGGTTAGTGACCAACTTTTAATAAAGTTCAAAATTAAGAATTACAATGACGAGGTACGATGTTATATCATGCCCACAGATGCTTGTCATATATTATTAAGGAGGCCATAGCATTTTGATTGGTGTACAATGCATTATTACCATGCCAACTTATTCCCTAATGAAGGTTCCAAGTAGTTAGTCACAAGTTGAAGCCCTTGAAGGAGGTGGAATAAAAGATGTGTAGCTATTTGGTTTATGATAGTTTTATGGATGGTATGAAACATAAGCATATGTGCTTTGCATTGATTCCTAGAGTGGATAAGTAAGAAGATGAAGATGTACTAGTAGAAGTTTTAGATCTATTGGAAGAGTTCCAAGATATTGTATATGTTAAAGTTTTCAAACTAGTGAATAACATTAGTCACTAGATGGATTTGATACTAGGAGCCAATTTACTAAATAAGGTGACCCATAGAATGAGTTTTTTAAAGAGTGAGAACCTAAAGACACGAGTCTAAGAGTTGTTTAAGAAAGGGTTGATCATACAAAGTTAGTTCTTGTGTTGTACGCCAAGCAAACTATTGTGGCTTATGAATGAGGCATTGAAAGAGTTTTTGGGTAAATTTGTCTTATTTATTTGAACGATACTTTTAGTAAGACTTTGGATGATCATTTGATGCATGTCTAGAGAGTTTTTGAGAATTTGAGGGAAGATATGTTGCTAATGAATCCAAAGAAATGCAATTTCATGAAGGAGTTGGCGCACATGCGCGCACACACACATATTGTACCCTCCTAAATTGTAAGCACCTTAATTAGTGTACAATTTAAGGACTATTTTGCACCCACCTTAGTGTGTTTTCTATAGTAGGACCTCATATGACACTTAATAGACACCTAAATTCAAATATGGGTCCTTTCTTAATTCAATATTATTTAAAATTGAGGTTAGCCCTTATTTCTAAGTGTGCTCCTCTATTTTTCCTCTAATCCCATAATCTATTCTATCACCTAGGCCCTATACCACTATTTGTGGCCTTTGTGTGTTGTCTTGACCTCAAAATTAGTTGTACTCGATAATCCTACATCTACCCTATCTTCCTGACACCCAATTCAAATTTGGGTTGATTTTCCTAGGTATGGAGCGTCTCAAATGTTTTGTTCACACACTTTTTGACCCAAATTTGGCTTGAGCCCTATGTCGGGATTTTAGTGGAAGATTAGGTCTCATGGTCAGCTTTCTTGAGTTTTAACCCTTGAAATGTTGTGAGAGGTACATCTCTCCTCATTTTGGTAATCCATTATTACAATCAAGCATTCAACATTTTGAGGTCAAACATTCATAATTGAGCTATCAAGTATAAGGAAGAAAATCAAGCTCAAGAGCTATCAAGTAAGTCCAAGCATTATTATCAAGCATTCATGATGTTTCTCTCCATAGATATAACTTATTTCCCCTATTGGAGGTCAAGAAAATGATTTTTCTATTAAGGAAGGAGATACACATTCACCTACATTCATACAAGTCTTCTTTCTCTTCTCTCTAATCAAACATTGTGGCAAGTTACAACATCCATTCCATGAGGTTTTGTCTTTCATGATTTCCTTTGGGGTTTTTGTGTTAAGTCAATGCTATTGCATCAACATATTTGATCACATTCAAACAAACATTTACATTGACAAGGTATGATATACTTCATTTCTTAGATCTAACATTTGCTACATTGCAACATGCTTTCCTTTATTTAATTTCATCTCAAGGTTGATTCCTAAAAAAGGGTTTGATTGAGGCAAACCCCTTTATCCAACCTTCTTCCTCTTTTTTCTGTGTAGGAATAGGTTACAGAGCTACCAAAACTTTTTCAAACAGGTCAGGAGCTATTAGAACATCCATGAAAGTTTGAAGCAAAAACCTAGGGAATGGAATGTTTTAAATATTTTGTTCCTTGGCATATAATGTTTCAAACATTTTATACCTCCCAAAAACAATTGGAATTTGGTTTGTAGACAGGTTACAACCTCTAGGTTCTAGATCAACAATTATAGGTACTTATGGGATTCCATCTGTCTTATATTCATATATGAAACAAAATATATCCTATTTCAGTTCCAAGTGCATATAGATCTTCCCTAATTTTCATTTTTTTTAATCTCATCATCATTTCCCTTTTCACAATTTTCATATTTAGCGAAGGATCATTGATCCATTCAATGTTTGGGACCTTCCTAGCCTATTGGGACATCTTCCTTTTGAATGTGCAACTTTGAAAATGAGAAGTGATCTACCTCTTTGCATAGCTTCCCTTTTCCTATTGTACATTTTGGTGAGCCCGAATTATAACATTTCCATTTTGATGTTGGTGTTAGATCTCTTTTGTGTGCTTGTTAAATCTCATTAGCATTCATGGAGTTTGCTAAGTTAGATTGGTGTGTGATAACCTATGTCATTATATTTCTCCTCTCCTCTCTTTATCAATCACATGGAGTGAATCATACTTTATTTCATTTCATGTTTTGTTTATTTATTTATGGTGTTCTTGCATATGACATAATGCGACTTTCAAATATCATTCTTCCTTATAAGTCATATTTCAAGACTTTTATTAATATTTCGTGTGGTTTTCTCATTCTATTTTTAACAAAATGCATGGAATATGTTGATAACATAAGTCTTTGTGGATGAACCTAAAGATAACATTAGTATAAACCTTTCTAATCCTACTTCTGTGATGCCTATTGATCATGATGATAGAGATCTAGCTCCTAATGATCCCATTTTAGTGAGGCCTAGATCCTACTTTCCTCAACCCACGTTAATGGATAGTCTTAGGGAAGCTAGTTTATTCAATTCTTTAGATGACCTTAAACAATTTTTCGTTTATCAAAAAATTATTCATAATCTTGATGTTAAACATTTTCTTGATGATTTCTCTCCAAGAATATTAAGTAGACATGAAGATCTTGATAAACCTTCTTCTTCTTCACCACATAAAGAAGATAAGAATGGTGATAGGAATCTCTCTAAAGATAATATTTATCCTCATATTCCTCTTTACAACACACATTTTCATAAAGCTCAAGATGAACCTCTTTCACCCTCAACATTAAAATCTAATTACAATGTGGGATATGGCATTACTACTCAACAAAATTACATTGGATTAGGTCTTGACATTAATGATCAAGGTATTAGGGTTCCTATAGATCCTCATATACAAGTTACTAGGTGTGGTCTATGTTTTATACCTCAAGCTACCGATTTTCCTTCTTCTAATCCTTCACCCCAACATGAACCTCATCTTGACATTCTTTTACCAACACCATCTGTTGTCACACCTTTTGATGACTAGATGTCTTTAGCTAAAAGAATATTTTGGAGAATTAAATATGATCTAAAATTCACTTTCCTTATAAACATTTTCCAAAGAATCAAATACTTATTAATGGTAATTTTTTGTCTTTTTCATCATAGAAATAAACACTCCGTTGTTGAATGTATTGAATTTTGAAAATTTTCTCAAAATTTGGTAGATAGATCTCTTCTTTCCTTAACAATGGATCTTATGATTTTTGTTGATATCAAAGACATACCTTATTATCTCTTTTTTCTGTTATGTTACTCTCTATTATGTAACCTTAGTAGCTTACATTATTAGGGGCTCTTTGTTTTGCATAATGTGCATTGCTAGCAACATAATAGGTTGTTTCCCTTGTCTTCTTGCTTGGGCAGGAAAGGTCTCTCTATCTCACCTATTTCTCCTTTCAAAGGATCCATTATCTCTTTGTTGATTAAATCTTTTATACTATGATGTCCTTCCATACATGGGCTTGTTTGTTTAGGATCTTTCTCTCTAATTGGATTGATATCCTTCTTTACAAGTTCTTCCTTGTTTGGAAGTGTATATCTTGTATAATTGATTTATCCACTAAGTTTGCATAATGTGACATCCTTCCATCTCTCTTCATTGTCTTTGTATAGATCTATATTGTTTTATGGTGGTACATCTTTTCTAGCATGATATTCTTTGTTTATCTTTGTGTAACAATCATCTTCATGCCTCATAGGGCATGTCTACCATAAACGATCTTCTATTTAGAGAAGGTATATTGTTCCTCTTGCAAATTCATTCATTATCCCTTACTTGACTGGCTTCTTTTATAGTATGATGTCCTTTCTTGGATAAATTGTTTGTCTTACATTAGGATCGTCTCTTTTTTAGAGATTTATATCCTTATTTATATCTTATTTTTGCTTCAAAGTGCATGTTTATTATAAAAGATCTATTACTGAGGATATACAATGTATTATATTTTCCCTTGCCTTCACACTTGGGGGGAAAGGTTACATATGTCAATCTTCACCTTCCTTTTCTTTCCAAGGATCTACTTTCCTTAGTATAGTGGAATTTGTTTATCATGTAACATTCTTTTCTTATAAAGAACTATTTTGTTTTGATTTAAGATTATCTCTTATGGAAGAGGTGGGTATCCTTGATCATGAACTCTTCCTTATTTGCAAAACTATGTTCATCCTAAACACATTTTCTTACTTTGGGGATTAAAGTATGTTATCGTTCATCAAGAACCCCCTTTTCACCCAGCAATAGGGGGATAAAAGGGTGCATTCTTGTTCTCTTCCCCTCTTTGTCTTTAAGATGTTGTCTTTGTTCAAGATCAGCTCTTGAATGTAGACATATTGAAGCCAAGATATCTTCCTTCCAAGGGTTTCTTCCCACTTGCAAATATCCTTTCACGATTATCTATTTCCTTGGCTAACAAGAGTATTCACTCTTTGCTAAGGGAACAAGCATACATTGTTGTTTTGAGGATATGTCCTTATTGTTGGAAGTAGGTATCCTTGTTCTCTTTTCCTTATGATGCCACCATAGTCCTATGTCGTCATCATAAGGAGGGGAGCATACATACCACATTCTTGTATATTATGCAACCTTTTGTTTATTGATCCCTTAGGAGACAATGATTTCCTTAGGACTGATCATGGTTTTGATCCCTAAGGAGACAATGCTTTCCTTAGGACCGATCACCATTTTGGATCCCTATGGATACAATGTTTTCTATAGAATTGATCCCATAAGCTTCCCCTGAGCGCAATTGTTTCAAAGTTGCCTCTAAGTGCAAAAAAAATCAAGCCGCCCCTGAGTGCAAAGTTTTTAAATCCACCCTCATGTGCAAATTATTCAAGGTAGAATTGACTAGCATATCATGACTTGCTAGACCATCAATTCTCCTCCCCTTTAATTTAGGATCCCTCTTTGAGTGCAAAATTTTTAAGCCACCCCTGAGTGCAAAGTTTTTAAAGCTGGCCCCGTGCACAAATTTTTCAAGGTAGAATTGACTAGCATATCACATCTTGCTAAACCATCAATTCTCCTCCCCTTTTTCTGTAGGATTATTGGAACTAGCATAACACAACTTGCTAGCCTTTCCTTCTCCTCCTCTTCTTCTCCCATGAATCACCTAGCATGGCACAACTTTCTATCTTGTTGGATTCATGTTTCTCTCTTTCTTTCCATGCTCTCATAGCTATGCTAGTGGGTTAGATCATTGCATTTTGTCTTGTCTTTGAAAATTCTCTTTCCTTTTCCATGTAATCACTTATGCTCTTGCAATAGCTTTCCAAACATGATATTAGTGGTTGAGGCATTTCTCGATTGAGGTTTCTTCTACTAGTTGATTTGGAGCTTTATTTTGGTATTAACCCTTTTTTGTGTCTTTCTCTTTTGTTTATTTTCTTTTTGTTTTATTTTTCGTGCCCTTGTGCATGGATGTCCGAGTTGAGATCCTTCATTTGGGGTCTTGCATATTTAAACTTAGTGGTGTCTTATCTCTTTGCAATTTGTCCATGATCATCTCTCTTTTTCTTCTCTCTCATCTTCCTTTACCGTGAGCATGAGGTTGTCTCATACTCCCGCTAAAGTGATCCACCTCTTTACATTGCTTCCCTTTTCCTATTGTACACACACATAGATATATCAATTGAAGGAACTAGAATGGATCTAGAGAAATCAAGGATTGTGATTGACTGACCTACATAAGGGAGTGCTACATAGGTAAGATATTTTCCAAGTTTGACAAGTTTTTAGTGAAATTTTATTAAGAATTTTAGTAGGATTTATGCACCCTTGACTAAGACAATGAGAGGGGATTAAAAAAGAGTTTAAATGGATTACAAAATGGCCAAGGGTTTTGATGTATGTTGAAGAATAAAGTCATGAAGCAACCTATTTTGACGCCTCCAAATTTTAATAAGGTATTTTAGGTAGATTGTGATGCTAGTGTATTGTCATGGGAGTTGTTTTGAGTCAAGAAGGTATACCCATTCCATATTTTGGTGAAAATTTAGATTATGCCAAAAAGAAGTATTATGTTTATGACCATGAGTTTTATGCTAGAGTTTAGACTTTAAAGATATAGAGACATTATTTGTGCCAAAAGAATTTGTTTTATCTAATGATCATTAGTCATTGTGGTATCTTAAGGAAAATCGAATCAAAAGCACTAAAAGTGGGTTGAGTTTTGGTAGAATTAATACTTTTGGTTTGAAGCACAAGAGTGGGAGGTGAAATAGAGTTGGGAGTGGGAGGTTAAATAGAGTTGGGAATGCCTTAAGTAGACGGAAAAAATTGTAGATGGAGACAAAGATAGAGGTTGTTGGGTGATGAACTTAAAAAAATGTATCATGAAGATATAGACTTTGTAAGGGCTTGGAAGCTTTCTTGAAACTTGTTACTATGGATAGGATGAGATGATTGGATTTCATAGTCCATGATGACATGTTGTTCAAAGGAAGTTAGTTGTACATTTCAAGGAGTTTTATGTGAGAGAACTTGATTAAGGAGAAATATATCAAAGGATTGACATGACACTTTGGTTAAGATAAGACTAATGCAAAAGAGAAATCATTAGAGAATTAGATTCACGGATATAAATGCATATGACATTCATCAAATCTTGCATGAACATTCCAAATGATAAATTATATGCTATTCATCTTTATATCATTCAAAAAGGTAAAAACAGAGCTTGAATAAGACACAAGTATCACACTTCATTGATGTCATACTAAACAGATGAAGGTGTGCCTCGACACCACACTTTTCCAAATCAACTAGCAAGACAAAACAAGTGACTCTCTTTATTATACAAAGACATAAGACAAAATTGCAGAAAATAATACCATAATATAAATTACCTAAAACTTATCCATCTTATATAAAAACTTAAAACAACTATCCATCTTATATAAAAACTTAAAACAACTATATCAATTTATCATAACCATATGAATATATTTCCAACTTCTAATCCTATCTCACAGACAACATTGGACAAACACATCAATCGATTCATCACAATAAAAAGATACCTACAACAACCTTCTCTTCTTTTTCTCCCTTACAATTATAACCTGTAAATTAAAAAATTCTTGATTTGTGGTTCTCCATTCCAATCCTCTTTCCTTTTTCAGACATTTGATGGTGTATGTCAAAAATAAGAATCTTAGTCTTAAATTCTGAAAGCAACTTCTGACCAAGTCGTATAAACATCATTCACTTAAAATCTCAAGCTCTTTTAAGTTTAATTTTCAATAAATAATGAAAATAATGCCTACCGACCTCCATAAACACTCCCAGGACTCACAAAATTGTTCATTGTATATTCTGAGGAAACTGAACCCTGTCTATCTTAAAAGTAGATCTGTCAGTAATGGTACGAAACCCTAAAAACAGTAAGAAATACTACTTTATATTGCTTACCATTGCAGAATACAGACTGACAGTCAAATGATACCAACAATGGCAGATTGAGAGTGACATTACACAATCTGACAATATCAGAATTAGAGGACCTCTTACATTTTTAGCATCATACATTTTCTTAAATGTCTCTCATATCCAAGTTTTGCATTATAAGCTCAAAGATTATTAAAGATTATTAAAGGAAGCATGGATTTTCAGGGATTTATTTATGTATACCTACCAAAGCTCAGTGTTATGTTCTGTCTTCAAATTCTGGTTTTATATTCCTTGGCAGATACAAAGAATGATCGTACTCCATTATTTGTTTGTGTAGATTTGGAGAGCATATGATTTAGGAGGAATTCTTGCAATCTTTATTGTAAGTATGTAGTAAAGTTAAGTAATTTGTGTTTTTTAATTAAAAGGGATTCCTTGAGTCTAGAAGCTGAATTAAAACAGGGAAAATCATATTAACCTATGAAGTTTGAAATTTAAGAAGTGGATGAAGTTGATTATAGAAAGTAAATATGGGATAGAAGGGTTTGTGATGGTTTAGACTTATTGTGGAATTTGATCTTTGTTTTGTATTTTCTTATTCAGGAGGAGGAATCTTGAAGCTACATCAAAATCTTAGTATGTCTATATTCAAACTCTTATGTCATTGTATGTGTTAGTGTCTTCTTAGGTTTGGTTATTATTGTACAATGGTTCTATCTTCTAAATATGAAAGAGTTCTATATGGTCACTGGCTTATTCCTTGTAAATTTAGAAAATGTATCTATAATTAAAAATATTTTGCTAGGATGCAGTGCTTCTATGAGCACATTTTGAGACTTCTTGTGCTAGGTTGTCAAAGTACCAAAGTTTCTCTTAATAACTTTATCAAGTCCCACAAACAATTTGAAAAGTTAGGGGTTAGCCTTTGGAAGGAGTGCAAAATGCTTATGTAGTCAAGTGTAGTAATAGGGGGTGTTTGTGTACAAATTTTTTCTAATAATTCTAGTTTCTACTTTGCTCACTTTGTGTGCTTGCTACGCTTGTTTTTATAGATGATTATTGGTGCTTATCTTTTTCTTTCTTCCCTATTTTCTTCTTGTATGTTGATATTCATTGTTGATAATTTTGTCTTATAATCATCATCTATCAACTCATAATACAAAACAAACAGGACATCTTTTTCCTATCGTCTTCACACCTCACAATTAATACCTTACAAATTAACTCATGTCAAACTCTTAAATATAATTTTCAAAAAACATTTAAAAACAATTAGAACTATAATTTGAAATTTTAACATCCAATCCCTTTTTTCTCTTTTTAAATTATTATCTGATGTCTATCATTAACAATAAGATTCTCTTTCCCTTGTCAATAATTTGATGGTGTATGTCCTTAATAGGAATCTTAGTCTTAAAAGATGAAAAGAGCTTCTCACCAAACTGTATAATCATTATTCTGTTAAAAATTTGATTATTGTACATAATGATGAAACATAACCCTTGACTATTTTAAAGTTAATCTTACAAGATCTGTCGGCAAAGGCACTTGATCCTAATTACTGTAAGCAATAGCAATTCTATTGAATATGTAATTATACTACAAAATCACTTCATCTATGCTGAAAAAAGTTTCCATGGTTGGATGCTGACGTTTTTACCCAGCATAGCTTTTCTTGAGTGTCACCCATTTTAAAGCTTTGATTTAGAGGTCAATGATTGAAAAGGAAAGAAAATGATATATGTGTGGGCATTGTTCGTTGTATTCTAGGTGTACCAACTTAATCTCATTGTTATGTCGTTTCTTAAAACTCTCTTTTATATGCCTACTCTTCCCTCCTTCCGGAAAAGTGATTGGTCACACTCCCCCTTGTATGTCCCTTTGTGAATAGTTGAGTCTAGAATCTAAATCAAAATAAGGTAAAAACCATTTAAACTTATTTAGATTTTTACTTTGAAATGTAAGTTCAGAAGGTTGGTTATACTAGTAAATGTGAGATGGGAATGGTTATCTTATTCAGATGTTCATTATTTTGTGTTATTCTAAAAGCTAAATTAAAAAAATTTATTTGATTGTTTTTAGATTTTATATTAGTTAGATGGTATTGTTTATGGTATTGTCTTGTCTAACGTGATTGTGGTCTTGTTAGTCCTATATGGTTGGAGGCTTATTCGTGATATATGTATAGCGTGTTCTTGTAGTACAAATATAATTTTTGGAATGGAGTGGTATCCTAGGCTCATATAAGGACTTCTTGTGCTAGATTGTGGAAATGTTTGACTTCCTCCTAGTGACTTTGTCAAGTTTCATAGTAGATTTGAAAAGTTGGAGATTGGATATGAGGAGTGCATAAAGCCTATATGATCAATTTTAGTTTTAGGGGGCATGTGTGTGTGGAGTATTGTAGAGGCTTCTAGTTTCTACCATGCTTGGGTTGTACCTTTTTTCCCATAGATACTTGTTGTGCCCCTTCTCTCCCCCCCCTCTCTCGTGTCCATTCTCCTTAATACCTTTTTTATTAGTTGTAATATATTTGTTTTTGGCCATTTAAGCACAAGATAGTATTTACATGTACAATGAAAAAATAAGATTAAATAGGAAAAATCACATTTTGTATGTTTTGAGGCAACCATATGTGGTCCTATCTAGAGGACAGAACAATAGATGTTGTCACACTTGAGGTATTGGAATAGCATCTAGTGAACAATATTGTACATGATATTAGTTGTAAAATTGGGTGCATATTTTAGAAGAGATGGTGCATTAAATGATTACAGAGTAGACATGCTTATGCTTATTGAAAGGAAGTTAAGATAGTGGAATAACTTCCTACACTAACCTTGAGAGGAGAGGTATGCATTTAAATGTTTTTAAAATCTTTACAACAATTAAAAAAATAAACATAAATAACATGCATACCACAACACATTGATTTACAAGGGGAAACTCCTTTGGGAGAAAAACCTCATAATCTAAAAATTTCCCAATATATTATTCAGAAATCAACAACATAGTACAATATACTTGTAGAGAAAGTTTCTCACAAGAGGCTCAACAACCAAAGATTCAAAGATAACACAACAGGCATAACACTCTTATACAAAAATTTTATCTCTCATACCTAATATATATATGAGATACAATATATGAAATTGTCAAACATATTACAAAACCATTTGCTAAAATAATCCAAAAAATGACACCCGTCTTATCTTTGATCTAAGAAGCCCTATGATGTGTCAAAATGCACACTAACATGTGTCACTCCCTTTTATTACTCATTTATGTGTCCAACATGCTTTTATATTCCCAATTTCAGGAGACCCAACTTTTGGAGGCCATGACTTTTGATCCACGAGTTCAATTAATGAAATGTTTGAAGTGCTAGAAAGCTCATGAACTTCTCTATCAAGCTATGACCTAATACACTAGCTACAAACAATTTTGAGCCATTTCAAAGCTTCTAAGGCCTTCAAAATTGACTTCAAAACTTTCTTTTGCAACATTAAAAAAGGAAACTTCAATATCAAATGAAATGTAGAAATGGCCTTGTAATGAAAATTTATCGATATACTTATTTAGCCAAACTGTAGCTTTGGGAAGACATTTTAGACCAATTCATTTGTAAATGAGAACTTACTATAAATAGTAACCTTATGTAAATGCAAGGTTGAGACACCGTTTTCCTGACATTCTTACACTTGTCAAATATATTGCTAGAGAAAAGGGGGTATTTATGCCATAATGTAAGTGTTAGGGGTCATGAGGCCTATTGACTTTGAATACCATTTGACCTTCTCTATGCCCACATGCTTATTTAAAGAGTCAACAACATTAATCAAAGTCTCTATGAAAATGATACTATACCTCAATATGCTTGGTCATCTCATGAAATGTCAAGTTCTTAGCTAAGCATATCACACTTTAACTATCATAGAAAACATCATTGCACCTTGTATTATTCCAATATATGAAAATAGACTCTTAAGCTAAATAGCTTCTTTACAAGAATGAGTAGCTAGCATATACTTAGCTTCAGTAGTATACAAATAAACCACCTCTTGTCACATACTTATTCAACTAATTGTACCACCAAATAAAGTAATCATATAAGTATCAATGGATCTTTGCTATCAATATCACCCACCCAATCTAAATCCACATGATTGTGAATATCAAGTAAAATATTCTCCTATCAAATTACCATTATAACACAAATAATATTATAGAGTACCATTCAAATATCTAAAGAATCTTTCAGCTACATCCCAATGAACTCTATCAAGATTAGACATATGTTTGAAAAGAACTCTCACTACTTAGGCCACATCTAGTCATTTATAGCCATTGAATACATAAAACTTCCAACTGTACAAGTTGGTAAGGTACTCTCCTCATGTCTTCCATATCTGATTGGGATGTAGAACAATATGAAATAAATAACTTCTTTCCAATTGTAAAAAGAACACATAACGGTCTATAATCATGATTGTTGAACCTTTGTAAAACTAAGTTCACATACTTACTCTAGTCTAACCATAATTTTTTTTCACTCCGTCTCTTCTAAAATTTTCATCCCATGAATGTCTTAATTTGTACTAGGATCTTTCATTTCAAATTTAGAAACAAGTTGGGAATTTAGTTTTGAAAACATATATTTCCCCTTACCAATGAATAACATATCATCAACATATAATGCAATGTATAGAAAATGATCACCATAAGATTTATAATAAACATAATGATATGATTTATAATGTCAGATACCGAATTCAACACATATGTATCATATTTCTGTTACCACATCCTAAGACTCTGCTTGAGGTTCATTCAAATATTTCTCCAACTTACCAACTCAATTAATTTTATCTTTTACCACATAGTGCTCTGGCTATATCATATAAATATCCTCCAAATCATCTTGAAGAAAAATAGTTTTCACATCCATTTTGTCAACCTCTAAATCATAAGAAACTACAATAGAAATAAAAAAATTTATGGATGTCATTTTTGCAAAAAGAGAACATGTCTCACTATAATCAACACCCTCAACTTGAGATTAGCCTTTTGCAACCAACCTTTCCATATACTTATCACTACCTCTATCTAAATCAATCTTATTCTTAAACACCAATTTGCAACCAACATGTTTTTGTCCTTCAAGAAATGGTACAAGATCCCATGTATCAGTCTTTTCCAAAGCTATCATTTCCTTCATCCATAACAATCTTTTAGGAATCTATATCATTTGTACCTAATGCCTCTTCTATAGATATTGATTCATTTATGTTTATATCGAAAGAAATAATACATCTTTTATCATCAAGTGAATACCTTTTATGTGGTTATCTATGCCTTGTAGACCTTTGAACAAGCTATGTTGGATTTTATTGCTCCTCTTTTGAAGGTTCAAAGCTAGATAAGCTCTCCTCAAGTTCTTGTCTATCTAAGGGTCTTGATTCAAATTTCTCAAGAATAGAAGGAAAATGAATCACAAGTTCCTTTTTAGTTTGTTATTGTAATGAAGAAAATGGTGATCAATGCTAGACCACCAAATCCTACATACAATGGAATACAAATCCTCCAAAGTGAATCCAATTTGTACAACCAAAGATTAAGGGTGCTAGTTCATGATCTACACAATGTAGGGTTTTGGATTCCTTATGAGAAAATGTTAATGATATGTAAATGTGATAAATGATTAATGAAAAGTAAATATGATCTATGAAAGTATGTGCAAGAGAAACATAAGAGGAGATGAACTAACCTTGAAGAAAGAAGAGGAAAATAGACCTTCATATCTAATTTTGACTAGCACAGAGATGTCAGAATTAGGTTAAACTATGGATCTAGGATTTTGATGCCTATAACTGCTTTCTATGAAAATATCACCTCAAAGGATGAGTCTGACCTGGACAAACTAGTCTAGGATGAGGGTGGAAATTATGACCTTGTCCTTTTAACTCCAAATCTAATAAAAATTGCAGAGGTCTTGTAGTTGGTTCTAATATTCTTGAATCCATATCCGGAACTCCACAACGTTCTTCTACACATATATAAGAAGGGGAAGAAGGTTGAGCGGAGGATTTTACCTCAGTCAAACCCCTATTTAGGAATCAACCTTAAAATGAAATAAATGTAGTTAAAAGAAAGTTGTCCTGTAGCAGAAATTAGATCTAAGCAATGGAATATATCATACAATGTAGGTGCAATTGTCTCTAAATATGTGATCAAGAATGTTGATGCAATAGCCTTGACTCAACAAAAAAACCAAAAGTAAATCATGTAAGACAAAACCTCATGTAGTAGATGTTGTAATTTCACCGCAATGTTGGATTAAGGAAGAAGACTTGATGGATGAATGCATATCTCCTTCCTTGATTGCAAACTCTTTTTCTTGACCTCCAATTGGGAAAAGAGAAAGATATATGGAAGTAAATTCCTTGAATTCATAATGAAAATGAATACTTGAATTCTTAAAGACTCTTGATGTCTTCCTTGTACTTGAATTCTTGATGGGCTTGAATGCTTGATAATTGATGCCTTCAAATGGATGCTTTCTTGCACTTGAATCTCTTGAATGCACAATGAATGATAGCCCACATGTGTGTGTATATAAATTGTGGACCATAATAGTGGATATGAAAATGAGAGGAAGAGGTTCCTTTTATAAACATTTCATAAACATTTCAGGGCTTAGATTTCACATGCCAACCCTAATTAAAGACCTAGGAGAAAAAACCCTGCATCAAGCTCAGAGCCAAGCAAAGCACAAGGCTCTAGGACAACACTGACTTGGACGGCCTTGTCTAGTAGAAGGCCGACTTGGACGACCTTGTCTTGGAAAATTAAATTTTTCCTGGGACTTAGGAAATTATGCCAAAAAGGGATGGTGAAAGCCATAGTCTTCCAGTAAATCAAGGAAAATCCTGAAATACAAAAATGCATGCATATGACCTAGGTGGAAAATGAATTATGGATGTAAAATGAGAAATCATACATAGAAGTTAGAGACAACCTCGATTTTGAAGGAGGGGGACCTATATATGAATGAAGTATGCATTTTAGTACACTATGAGGTCCTACCATGAGAAACACACTAAAGCAGGCCCAAAATGGTCCCAAAATGAGCACAAATTAAGTGCTTACTTTTTAGGATGATACATTTAGCCCCCAATTTAGTGTGAGTATGAGATAAGCTCATGATCACGTACTTAAAGGAAGAGATAAAAGAAAGAGATGAAAGAGAGAGATTATGATAGGTGAATTGCACAGAGATAATCAACACTAAGTTTATTGACGTAAGCCCCCAAACCAAGGATCTTAACTCCACATCCATGGATGAGGGAACAAAAACAAAGCAAAAGGGAAAAAGTAAAAGTAAAGACAAAAGACACAAAAGGGGTTACTACTAAAACAAAACTCCAAATCAACTAGTGAAAGAGACCTCGGCCAAAAATGTCACATCCACTAATATCATGTGTAGAAAGCTATTGCAAGAGCACACATCATCACATAGAAAGAAAAAGAGCATCACTAAAGATGATACAAACTCCATGGTCTAACCTACTAGAAGAGCCATGAGAGAGAGAGAGAGAGAGAGAGAGAGAGAGAGAGAGAGAGAGAGAGAGACCACGAGTTCCACAAACATAAAAAATTGTGTTATGCTAGGTGATCCATGGGGAGAGAAGAGAGAGGAAGGATAATTGATGGTCTAGCAAATTGTGTTATACTAGTCAACTCTACCTTGAGAAATTTGTGCCTACTGGCAACTTGTAAAATGTCTTTTTGCATGGGGAAGATTAAAAATATTTTGCACATGAGGCAACTTAAAAATGTTTTGTGCATGGGGCGTCTTAAATATTTTGCGCATGGGGCAACTTAAAAATGTTTTGTGCATGGGGCAACTTAAAATGTTTTGCACACGGGGTGACTTATAAATATTTTACGGATGGGGTGGCTTAAAAATAATTTGTATAATGTATAAGGGAGGCCATATGTATGCCCCCTCCTTATGATGGCGATGTAGTAGACATCATAAGGAAGAGAATCAAGGATGCCTACTTTTGACAACAAGAAGATGTCCTTAAAACAACAATGTATATTGTAAACTCAGCTAAGAGTGTTGACTCTTATGAGATAAGAAAATAGATAATTGTGAAAGGATATTTTACATGTGGTAAGAGACCCTTTAAAGGAAGAGATATTGGTGAAAATGGATCTACCTTCAAGAGGATTTCTTGAAAAAAGAAAGCATCTTTAAGACAAAGAGGGGGAGGAGAACAAGAATGCACCCATACTAGGTGAAATAGGGATTCTTGATGAAGGATGATAGACTTTGAAACCCAAAGTAAGGGAATTTTTTTATATAATGCACATAGTTTTGTAAATAAAGAAGAGTTTGTGATCAAGGATGCACACCTCTTGTATAAGAGAGAATCCTGAATCAAAAAAAAATAATTCTTTATAAGAAAAGAATGTCATATGATAAACAAATGCCCATATACCAAGGAAAATATATCCTTAGAGAATAGAGAGAAAAATAATAAAAATGAAACCTTGCCCCCCAAAGCATGAGTGCAAGACAAAATATATGATACATCCCTAATGATAGATACTCCATAATACATATACAATTCCAAGCAAAATAAGCTGCAAACCAGAGAGAACTCCTAATGTAAAACAAACATATTAAGGCTATAAAAGACATAACATTTAAAGTAAGCAATATGTCAAGGAAAGAGATGAAAGTATGAAATGGATGATTATTAGATTATATACATGCCCTTTGAGGCATGAAAATGATTGTTAAGCAAAGATGTTAGGATCTTGCGTGAAACAAAGTATCTCATGCCAAAAAAGGATGTACCTCCATGAAATAATACAAATCCATAGATATGGAAAATAAGGAGAAGGACACCACCTTATGTCTACTTAATGGTCAACCCAATTATAAAAGATATGCACTTCCAAGAAAGGAATAAATTTTATGGAGGATACTAATTTCATTAAGGAGAAAGATCCTAAACAAAAATTTTGTACATGGGACGAAATCATATTATAAAAGAGATGAATAACAAAGAGATAATGGATCCTATGAAAGGAGGAGATAGAAATAAATAATAACCCAATACGTATCCTAAGTTTTATATCTTTTATAATAGATAAACACTTTCAAGCATAAGGTTGCAACTTGTGTGTAGGAAACAAATTTCTTATCACTGATGGACTTGCCTACATTCACGCTTAGAGAATTTGTAGTTTGACTTCTTGAATCTTGAACTGTATTATCTAGCTTACAAAAGCAAGGGTACAAAAAAAATCATATGTTTATCATCACATGTTTATAAATTATATAAGTGGGTACACAACCCTTTCTATGGAAGAGATTGCAGACAGTTTCACCAATGACTGCCACCCATTTAGGTGGACTAGGGATGAATTCTTCAACGTATCTGACAACTTGACACCAAATTACCAACTCGAAATAGAGTTTAAGCACAAGGTATTGTATAATCAAATTTTATTTTGAGACAATGGTTTTTATTGATTCACATAAATGATTGGTTATACTTTGCAAGACTCAAACTAGTGAAGGAATATCAATAAGTAAAGGCTTGGCCAAAGGTGAAAGAAACCTAATTTTATAAGAAGGTGATAACTTAAGAATATCAACATGGACTCTCATGCTTTGTTGATAGTAAGAACTATAATGAACACAAGGACTAAATGATGGAAAGCAATGTCTAGGGAGTTGTGTTATACAATTAACCAAAGTGAAAATAAAATTAACTCAAGTCAAGCTATATATAAAGTGTATTAGTAAAATAGTCCTATCATCACACTATCCCATAAGAAACTTTGACAATCTATAAAAAGCATATACTAGAAGATCAAATAATAAGCTTTAGTCAAGCATCGACCAATGCATTATCACACACACACACACACAAACTACTTAAAATTGATCATTCTATACAATCTACATGACTTGGTGGAGGAACATCATTAGGAAAATACTTCATCAAAAGGGAAGGAAATCTCATTAACCAAGACAATGTTAACTTAAGAGTATCAATAGAAACTCATTGGTTTTAACAATAATAAGGGCTCTAGTAAATATAAGGACCAAATAAAACCAATGGCATTAAGTGATGCCTATGGAAACTAATAACATACAATTGATCATAGAGAATTATCAAAATGGATAGCTAAAAGAAAACATCCAAGCACACATACTTGACAAGTGTACAATGCTTATAAACACCATGTATTAGACTATTAAATAAAGTTGCAATAATGCAAAATAAGGATTCAAACCTCATGGTTTCCATGGATGTTCAAGAGCCTTTAAGGCACAAGTGAGCTCATAAGAATTATACAGGTACACCATTATGAACCTAATACTAGCTTCTATGTCCATGAATAATGATAATGGGAAGAAAATATACTCTTTGAGATTACCATGCAACATTTCACTAAACAAGGATATGCATATAAACATATTGTTTATCATTAACTTAAATTTCAAAACTAAATGTCTCCTTGATTGACAAAATTTTAATTTTCTAATGAAATCCAAATGGACTTTTCTAGGGTGTTATTAGTGTTGAGAAATTAGAATTGTTATTCCCTCATAACATTTAACTTTTTGTTATGCATTTTATATCAAATGCAAGCATAAGATATGCATGTACAAAATTTAGGAATTTGATGACAATTGATTCAAAAGAATCATAGATAATATATAAAAATGATTGTGGCTCAAATTTCTTACAAATTATTTGTAAAAACCAATTTATTTATACATTCACATTGGGTTGCAAGCAAAGTGGGCTTAACCATGGAGGAAACTTTGTAGTTAAGTGCGCTTGAGCTGGAGTAGTACAGAAATGAATGACCTCTTGAGAAGTGCTTCACCTCTGTAAGCGTCACATAGATGCAATGAGTGCTAAGTGTTCCATTCATTCTCATGAGAGATGGGTTGTTGTGAACCAATACTCATGAAACACGGATCAACAAGTTTGACTCAAAAACTATATAATTGAATTGTGATAGCAATATCATAGCTATCACAATTTGAATTGCTGTGGAAAATATCTCCTACTCGATTCTTTCTATTTAACTTTAAATGCTCTCTATAAAACACGATCATACCTATTTTCAATGAAGAGAATAAATACTGAAACACAACTTAAAATTGCATATGAAAAACATAAAACGAACAAATTTAAAAGGGAAGAAAACCAGAACTTAAAAAACTCAAATAAAATATTTGAAATATATTCTAAAAATTTATTTCTTGCTATAACTCCTCTTACCAGTAAAAGCAGACTCTTTTTTTTGTACAAGACACTTAATTTCCATGTGTCCCATCATGCTTCTCACCACCTTCACAATAAGTAAAGTGACGCCACCAAGTGTCGGTGCTTCATGCTGTCTTTGGACGAAGTCTTAGAAAAGTACGAGTGTATGGTACAAAAAAGAAAACGTTGGTTTTTTAAAGAGACCAGCTGGAATTTCCTGTTCATGTTGCATCAGTCAAACTGTGGGCCATTTCATTCAATTTCACTACATTTTCATGTTCTTTTCTCATTCAAACTCATTTGCCAATCCCTTTTTGATGCCTTTTGCTTTCAATGCTAACAGCTCATCTAATTAATATCTCTATCTGAATTTTGAATGCCCACATTAATATCTTGGTGAAATGGATTTAGAGTACAATTTCAGTCAAGTTTGGAGGGTCATAAACACTGCCAAGCAGTAGAGATAATTAAGATATCAATTTATGGAAGTATCAGAGCCCATTGTATTTTTGGGGGTCATTATGCCGGCTAGCTACATCTGGCTTTAAAGATAAATAAGAGACAAAAGTACCTATCTTGTACAGTTCATAATAGTGAATGTGAAAAGTATTTTGTACAGTTCATAATAGGGAAAAGTATTTTTGGGTGTACTTGTATATTGGATCTATTATAAAAGGACAAGGTTTTTATTAAGTATTAATGGGTTCTATTCCATCTTTGGGTGAAGTCATAAACTGAAGAGTTCATTTTAATTTTCTAATAGATTTTAACATGTCTAAAATACAAAAAAATAATTTAAAAAAATACATTTTTTAATTTATTTTTAATGATTATCAATCTTCAAGTGAAGTTACAAATGGGTATATTTTTATTTTTTAACATATTGAAACATAATATAGGGATGTCTAAATTATGTTTTAAAAAGTTTTAGTGAACTTTATTTTTAATTGATTATACATATATGTGTTGGCATTAATGTTTTGTTATTGATGTCAATATATTTCTACTGTTGAGACAATGTTCTTATGATGTTCAGTGAGATGATTGGTTCAAAGTGGCTACGATGTTGAATATTGGATTTAGTAGACATACAGTTGCGTTCAGGGATGTCTGTGGTTGATTCATGTCAACTTACAAATGTTCGTATGGTGATTCTAGTGATTTATTGGTTTTTGTGCTAAGACTGGTATTTTTGGATGTTCTGTGGTGACAATGTTTCAATTTTTGTTTCGGTGTGGTTTAGTATTGCAATATTTAGGTATGTGAACCCTATGGCGCATTTGGGACATTGGTGTGTGTCTACAACTTGATTTGTTCATGATTTGGAGTATCACAAGCAATTTTATTGATTAATAGAGGTTATCGTTGTATTCTTAAGGTTCAATTTAGAGATGTCAATGGTTTCAATTAAAATAAAGTCTTTGATACTTTATTGAAAATCCAAAACAACCCTTTCTTGATTAACTTAGCATCTCTTTTGAGAGTTCTACAAATCATGAATTTTTTACCCTCTAGAGTATATCAGGGAATATTTGAACTCTTAACACTACACCTTAACACCATACAAATACTTTGCAGTGATAACTCAATCCAAAACTTGATCAGGATGACACAACCACCTCCAAAAAAATTAGTTGTTAGGGCTTGCCAAGTGAGCCTTGCCTACCCGAGACAAAGACTCACTTCTTGTTTTGTTCTACAAACAAAATCCCACTTAATCAAGCTTCATGTATTGGATATTAAATTACCAGACCTAAAGAATTGGTGGGACATGGAATCAAACTCTTGAATGAAGCTAAAATGAGTAGCTTGCCCAAAACATGTGTATAGAGGAACAACTTGAATAAAAAACTTTAGGATAGTTATCCTCCAAGTAGATGAATGCCACTTGCAAGTCCAATGAGAAACCTTTTTGCATAACTTATCTAAGACATCCTGCCAGGACCTATTAGTTAAAGAGTGAATAGTAATGGGAATACCAAGATAAAAAAAGGGGAAGAGCATCAATTTGGAATCTCAAAATCCTAGCAATCTTATTATGGATAGGCAAAGTAGTATTGAAGCAGAAATTAGATGATTTTTCCTCATTAATTCTTTTGCTAGAAGCTGGTATATAAATGTACAAATATCTTCTAAAATTATTTTCCTCACTAACTCTAGCAAGACCCATCAAAGAAGTATCATCTGCAAATTATAAGTGAGAATAAGAAGGAACACTATCTCTCCAGTTCCAACCCTAAATCAACCCTTACCACATAGGCACCTTGATTAATTTCCCCAGGTCTTCAACCATTAAAATAAAAAGATACAGTGATAGAGGATCCCCCTAATGAAGCCCCTGAGAAGCTCTGAAGAGTTCAAAAGGCTCACTATTAACAAGAATAGTAAAAGAAGAGGTGACACAACTCATAACCCATTCAATCCACTCACTACCAAACCCAAAGGCTTTCAATAGCTTTAGCAAGGACCAGTTGACACAATCATACACCTTAGCCATATCGAGCTTGATAAACATGGCATTTTCTTTAGATATTTTCCTAGAATGAATAGCTTCTGTAGCAACCACAACCCCATCCAAAATTTGCCTACTAGTAAAAAAAACCCCTTGCTCTTCTGAAATTAGAGAACCAAGTCAAGGCTTGAGTCTCTCTACAATCAATTTGGTAGTAATTTTGTAAACAACATTACATAGAACTATCACTAAAGAGATTTAAATAATCAAATCCTTCACCTTTTGGGATACGAGCTAGGAACGTAGCATTCTTAGGTTCCAACTTATTTTTATTTCCTTGGGATTCCAAAACCACCTCAAGGAGGTCCAATTTGACAATATCCAAAAAGTCTTGATAAAACTCAATTGGAAAACCATAAGGTCCATGAGCTTTTTCTTTCTTCATCTGAAACACAATCCCCTCGAGTTCCTCCAAAGTAATGAGCTTGATTAGAAAATCATTCATCTCATTAGTAACAAAAAATGGAATGCATTATAAGATTAGATCCTCCTCCTCCCTCACCATAAGTTTATCCTCAATAAACAAACTCAAATAGAAATGAACAACCTCTCTAGATATCATCCTAAAAGAAAAAAGAAGATGCCCTTTAGAGGATTTGAGAGAAGTAATGAGATCACCTTGTCTCCTATCTTTAACTAAGTTATGAAAAAAGGTAGTGTCTCTATCTCATGGTAACCAATCAATGCGAGACTTTTGCTTCCAGAAAAATACTTTATGAAGCTCCCATTCCTCAAGGTCCTTAATAGCTTCAACTTCCAATTGAAAAGACTCCTTAGTTAAACCCTGAACTCTAATCTGATGCATGTCGAAATCTAAGCATGATAGAGTAGCTACCTTAGCAATGAGAACTTAGCAAAACACTATCTGCTCCATGTTCAAGATGTGATAAGTTATTTGTTCTAAGCTCTTGATGCTCAAAGACAAGGTGCAAGAGTTGGAGAAGAAGCTGGTGAGTGTCTCAAGAGTTAGCTTGAAGGTCATGCATAGGTCTACTACTCTTTACCTATTGCTGGACAAGGAATTGGGTTAGGATGGAGATGAGGGAGGCAACTACAAGGAATTGTTTAAGTTTGTCATTGAGAACTAGGGTTGTCTCTTTGGCCAATCCTTTATGGCTAGCTTTTTGGTGGTTTTTGGATTGTCTCATCATGGTCGATGTTAAGTTTATGGCTTTTCTTGCTTTTTTATGTTTCTAATATTAAACTCTTAGGACTTCTTTGTGCTAATAAAGTATTTTTAATTAGTTTATCTGCCTGCAGTACCTCTAGGTTGTTTTGTAATAGCGTCAACAACCTAGTTTTGTTGCTTTTAATATAAAACACATAAGGATTGTCAAAGACTAGCAATATTGACCTTGGAAAATTATCAATTCATAATGGTCAAACAATCTAAATTTGACTTTCTTAAATGGATTGGCTTTATAGTCATGGAAACGACATATGTGTGTACTCTTCAATCATGCACATATCCTAGAATAACTTGGTGTAGAATTAGATTCTTTTAGTGCTCCAAAGTTGTGCTCTTTGAATAATTCTCTTCTCAATGCATCATATTTTGCTAAATATGAATTTGATTGCACAATAAATGTCTTCGAATCCCATAAAATAACAATTATTCATGTAAATCATATGCCTTTGTGCCCTTGTGCCTCATGTTGCTAATACAGTCTTCTCTAGCTCTGTGGACCCTTCTCCATCTATTGCTCCTCCTCTATTCCAATCTTCAACTAACAATGTGTAGCTTTCTCATTTCTCTGCCCCTTGTGTTGATAGTCTCTCTATCGGGATTTCGTCACTTGCTCCCCCTTGTAATGCCATAGGCGTTTCATTATGAACACGTTCAAGCAAAAAATTGGATCTGATGGTTGTAAATCCTTTAAGTAGAATGACTACCATTGAAATCATCTCCACCGTTCTTTTTTTTCCCTACTTTACACGTCATTTTTTTGGGTTAAATTTTCAACGCTTCCTTTTCTAAGCTTTGTTGACATCCGGATGCCGCCGCTTTTCAATCTCAGCCTTCCGCCGATTTCAGAGTATTTGGCGTAGAGTTGAACCGATTCTTTTCCTCAAAATCTTGTTTCAGAGCCAAATTTTAAAGTATTTGGCAAAGGCATGAACCGATTCAGAGTATTTGGCCGATATTTGAACCGATAATTTTCCCCCAAATTTTGTTTCAGAGTCAAATTGCTCTTCCGCCTGCAATTACTCTTCTTGAATGTAAATATGAGATTATCAAAGGCTTCATTGTTGCTTCGAAGCTGTAATATAGAAAAAAAATTAGTGCATTCAAAATCCCCTCAGTTGGCTTAAGGGTTTTGAGTTTTGGGAGGGGGAAAAAAATTAGTTTATTCTTTCTTCTCTCCTCTCGATCACTGATTTAGGAATTTATGTATCCTGCTGTCATGTTAACGACCGCCTTTGCTAAAATGTGTAGAAAATATGTCATTTTTTGCCCTTTCGATAAATTATTTCAGTCAGTTACAGCCCCCCAGCCTCTCTGCTCAAAGCGACGAAATAACTTTTAAAATTATATGCACAAACATAAATGAATGGGCTCTTGCACAGGGAATAAAGATTTTTATTGTACATCCTCAACCTGCAATTCCTGAATATTACAATGCTAATATTCAAGGTTTCTATGTGTAGGAAAATAAACTCTGGAATTACGTTTACTCATGTACAATGGTAATATGGCCATTAGATTTGAATTGAGACTGATGGAGGGGTGGGATGTGTTGGTTTGTAATGCTTAGATACCTGATTTTATAATACAGATTTAGTTCATAATTGGAATTGGAGATATGTTATTGGTTCAGTAATATTTTGATTATAACAAATTTAATCAAAATAATATTTTATTTAATTAGTTGTATGTATGATTTGATCTTTCTAGTATGGATTTATTCTAAGTTACATATATATGTAACTTTCTAATCTTTGATATCTATGTGTATGCGTATTTAGAGATTGGTAGTGTTGAGAAGTATCTTAGAGATTGGTGTGTAAAGAGAGTGTCAAACTTTCTTGATAATTAGTCGAGTTCAAATACGTGTCCACCATAAAATGTAAGATGTTTAGATAATAATTCGATTGTGTAATATCACTTTAGCAAGTGTGAATATAATGTAAGTGAGATACTAATGCTTTACTTTAATAACCCCACCTTGAGCAAGGCTTGTCCTTATATATATACAAGATCATCAGTGCTCCTTTTAAAGTGTTTTGGTGCACAAGTTAACAAGTCACTGTCATATTCTTTGAAAGGGCTAGCAATAGGTCACAAGTGCATTGCGATCTTGTAGATATAGATAGGTTGACACCTACAATCTAGTCTTGCATGAAAATAGCCTATAAAGATGCACCAGTTGTATTCTATAGTGGTGGATTGAACATAATAAAGACTAGGTTCAAGATTAGACTTAGCTGACACCCAACATAAGGTGAATTCAGCACAACGACAATGCATTTAAAATATGATCCAAATTAGGTGGAAAACAAGTGAGGAAAAGGAAAAGGCGTGCTCTTTTCTCCTATATAATATGTTTAATTCATGTAAGGGAAAACAACTCAATTCTTTCTATAGCTTGGTTTGAAAAACCCTAGGTTTTATTGTAGGTGTATTAAAGGAAACTTAGAATTTTAAAACATATTATATACCAATTATCATAAAATAAAAGAATTACACATTAGTAAATAACTTGTAGTTAAAGTGCAAAAATAAGCAAATATCTTTAACTTGGTGTTACGCACTAAAGGATCTCCATGTTACACTATTAATTTGGGACATGATCTTAAACTTATCCCTTTAATGGTGCACAAATTATCAAACTTGTTCATTTAAGTTTCAAGGACAAATGGGCATCAATGGCACCAAATTCAAAAGGAACACAATTTGACCTTGTCTCTTGATAGATACATAATTAATCAAACTTTTTCAACTTAGTATCAAGGAATAGGGGCCTCCACATTATCAAATTTTTCTAGGGTCTAATTTTGGCCTCATTTCTTTAATGGATTAATGAATAGTTAAACTTTTTTGATGAAAAGTTAAGGATGGAGTGACCTTTGTGCAACCAAATTTCTGGTTGAGGCATTAGCCAAACTTCATCCCCTTTGTGGTGTGTGGATGATTGAACTATGTTAACATATGAAAATAATGTGTAGTCATATGGAAATAATGTGAGTCAAAACAATTACAAGAGTAATTATGGATTGCAAAAGAGAAATCGCCTAAAAAACAAGACCTTGTTGTAATGATTTAAAATAAATAATATAATCTCAACTAGTAGGGATGAATGAGATTGTCTAGATGGTGAACAAAATAATAGTAAAAAAAAGAAAGATATATAATTATTTGATTAATGTATATATAATTAATAAATAAATAATTAAAATTTTAAAAATAGATATAAAAATAAAAAAGGTTGATATAGACGAAACAAGTGAGATGGAAAGAGGTGTGATTTTTTATTCCTCCAACATTAATACGGCGTACCCATTGCACACCAAGGTGTGATTGCTAGTAATAGGGATCCTAATGATAGTATCACCTGGACAATTGTTCGATAGCGTAGAAACAATTGTTCTATAGACTCTCATTCTTCTCCACAAGCTATGGGTGAGCCATCTACTCACTCTTGAGGTAGGCTACTAACTTTTTGTTAATACCTCAATCATGACCTACAATTATAACACCACCTTTACTATTAATGTGTTGTTGATCTTTTTTCATGTCGAAGGATTATAGTTGTGTAAAAGTTAGCACCCTTATTATACTGCTGATTAATATTAAAAAAAAATTATTCATATAAACATTTGTCAAATTGATTCATAATAGCTAATGAGATAAACCAGAGATACATCATGTGTAAGTGGAACTGAATAAAGATCACAATCTTGACCCTCTTACATTAAATTATGCAACTTATAAGATATATAATTATTGAACTCCACCTTAATAAACTAAAACTACATAAGAATTAAAGTATACATACAAATTTCATCGTTAAATTGCTAGAAAGAGATTGCGTTTAGATTCCCTCCAGATAAAGCAATTACTTGAAAATGTTTAGTAGTTTTGAAAAGGAGTTGAGATGCATTAAATTTACAAAGCTCTTTTTCTAAAAGTGCATAACACAGGCACCATTTTAATTATTGATTTTTATTCCTTGGGATGATTCCACAATCATTCAACCTCAATCCCCATCTTTGTAGTGGTCCTCCCCCAATCAAATGGATCTACCATCTTTCCCTCTTGAACCATCTAAACCCTTATAATATTTTTAATTGCAATGAACCAATTAAATTATAATAATCTAAAATCCTTCCATTTCCATTTAGATTTTTCTATTTACCCTCACCTTTTAAGGTTCCTGTTGTATAAGACAGGAGATATCTGAAATGAGCTATGATATTGATATTAATATTAATATTCCAATTCCAGTTTTTCTTGTTCCTGATTTATTATAATTTCTAACAGAAGCAATCTGTTTGGATTCCTTATCAATGCTGATTATCACATGATATAAAGAAAACAATAGCCATATTGATCTCCATGTGTTGCTGAGCCTGATTTCAAGATAAAGACCTTAGAACTGGAATATCAAACATGGTGAAAATCAGATTAAATGTCAAATACCACCTCTTTCAACCAATGTCTTAAACAGAATCTAATTTCTTGAAATCATTATTGAAGTTCATCCACTGCCTTCGCCAGGGTCATAAAAAAGATGCTGATTCTTTTGAAGACAATTAGGCTAAGTTCTGTACAAAATAAAACCCATATCAAAAATCTTATTTCACCAATAATGGGCCTCTGTTGATGGAACAAACTATTCTAAAGTTGTAATGTAGCATTCAGATGCTAGCCAACAGGCTTAAAGAATATATTAATAACAAAATGCTACCCATATGCACCCAATGCTACTCATAAAATCTTATATACTCGATTTTAACTTTTCTCTTGGATGTTAAATGATTTAGTATTTAACAACTCGTAGCAGAGAAACAAGAATTGGGCCTCTTCCTCATCTGGCCATGACATGCTTTGTCCATGAAAAAATATCCAGAGAAAGAAACCATGCCGACTGCGAATACTCCAACAAAAGAGGCTGAACTTGATTGTGTTTTACTTGCTGATTAAAGAAGCATGCTTGCATATTATTAGAATTTTTGGTGTCAAATTGAATTTTGTTTAGAGATAATCATGTTGCCCATACTCCTCTGCCTGTCATCAACAATGAAGCATACAAGAGCTCATTCCATGTATCAGGGACCCCAGGCAAACACCAGTGACTGCAATCTTGATACCTTACTTCTTGAATTCTCTCCTCTTGGGAGGGAAACTGTTTCCTATATATAGAAGGATGGGCATCTTTCCTATAGTCTGTCATTCTTGTGATGTTCAGGTACATAACAGGGACTTTCATTTCCTGTATCACAGATTCTAGTACTTCCATCTTTGGATTGTACTTCGTAAGATAGGTATCATTGTATATTGGTTCCGACTCTTTATTGCACTGCCCTCCTGAATTCCATTGCCCTCCACTTCACAGACACAGCAGATGTCAATATCACTCTTTTTGAAAAAAGAATCTTAAAACATACCAAATGCAGAATGATTAAAAGGTTTCACAGTGTCCTACCTGAAATGAGTGGCTGAGTAACCTCGGAAGAAAACAAGTGTTCGCTTGGGATTGATCTTTTTGTCCACCCATTTGGCCCATGTCTTGAGAGCTTTTCTGTACGCTTCGAGTACTTTAAGGTCTGGGTAGACGTGGTCTCCTTCTTGGTAGTAGTCCTTCCTGGCATTCAAAGAAAAACAGAAGGTTAGCAACAAATCTTCTCAAGCACACACATAAATTAACATACTAAAAATGTGAGTCAGAAATAACAGACAGAAAACAAAATAATTTTCATTGGATCCCATGGATTTCAGCTTCCAAAATAAGCCTTGTATTATGAAAACAGGATACAAATTGCTCAAAAAATTTAGAAAAAAACCCACAGACATTTCCATGGGGACACATCCCCCCTTCCCCTACAAAGAAAACCCACATTTCCTGTATGGGGATGTTACAGCACCACTACCTCTGTCAGGATGCCGCTGGGTTGCTTACTAAATGGCACATGACATTACATACTGATCACACTTTGTGAAAGCTACTTTGCTTTTCATGGGGCACTCACAAAGATGTTATATTACAGATTTATCCTTGAAGATTTCAATTTAACTCAATTTGTATATCACTGTCGCCCCCCACCACTGCTCTCCCTCCGTCCCCCTCTATCCCCAAATTTAGTCCCTTGGTCCCCCATCTCCGAAATGGTCCGTGTCCCTGTGTCCCTGTATCCCCCATCAGGAAAACTCCAAGGGACTATGGAAATTTCCTCAAACCAGGGACAGACATTGAATACAATTGATTTCCAATTTTGCGAAAGCTGAGAGGATATTAAGAGAATATTAATATCCATAAACCAGGGCATCAGACATTGTATTATTCAAACTAAAATTACTGTTATGTTTGATGATATGCTACTACCAGAGTCCAACTCAATAGTTTTGACTCTTTGAGTGTGAAATTTCTGTTGTCAGATAAAGAGCTACCAATGGAAATCCCTATCCTTATGCTTAAGGACACGGATAACAGTTCAGAATTTCTTTGCATAATTCATTGAGAGGATATTAATATCCATAAACCAGGGCATCAGACCTTGTATTATTCAAACTAAAATTACTGTTATGTTTGATGATGAGACACCTGCTACAATTCCAACCCTTGAGTCAAAGACTGAGCATTCAGTTGAGTTGAAATTATTAACCAGAGTATAAGATCATTAATCATGGAGAGGAAAATCTCATTTAACAGATGCAATATGCTAACAATGGCATGACAAATTCTACAGCAAAAATTATCATAAACAAACTTCATATTTTGCCAGCATGCAATTGATATAAAGTAAGCCATAACCTACAAGCCAAAACTTACAGGACACAGAACTGTTTCTTTCCGTTCGAAAAGGGTCATATTGTTTATTTTGATTTTCACTAACTTTGAAGTTTGAACAAAACCCCCTATAGAATCTATATCTGCGGTCCATAATGTCATGAGCTCACGAAAGAATTTCTTATTTCCACAGATCTAGGTATTAGACACTTACCCTTTGGAAGTTTTTTCATGAGTCCACCAGTGGCCTGTATTGAATACAACAATATCTGATTTCCTATACTTTGGTGCAGAGCTATCCATCAAATCCAGCCTAAGCGTCTCCTTCTTTGTCCCATTTCCCTCATCCACCTCCCATTCTTGAACCAGAAAGGGAGCTCTTATAAATTCTACAGTACAGTTGTAATCCTGTGAACAAGGATTCAAATTTAGAAATTGTAGCTACAAGATTATATAAAACATAGCTCTAGATCAAATGTAATGAAATAAAAAAGGCTGATTATGGAAGAAACGAATACCTCGTACCGAAATGCATAGAAGCCCTCGGCTCTAAATTGTTTTCTTCCAGATATTTCATATACTCTGGTCTTGTTTGCCACAGCATGCCGCAGGCTACAAACCATGGATTCCCACATGTTCCTGTTTAAAGAATCCCCCACGAAAGAAAGCCTCTTACCTCGCAGTCTCTCTAGCATATCCGTTGCATTGAATCTGAATAAAAGTTTCACCCAAGATATTGGATTCAATCTAAGCTAAAATCCCATAAATGCAATAGCTTTCTGAAACTAAAACGTATCTAAGATTTCCATGTGCAGATTACAATTGAAAACCCTAGTAATAGGAAATGAGTTTTTGAAACTAAAATGTATCTAATATTTCCATGTGCAGATTACAATTGAAAACCCTAGTAATAGGAAATGGGCGTTTTAAAACTAGAATGTATCTAAAATTTCCATGTGCAGATTACAATTGAAAACCCTAGCAATAGGAAATGGGCTTTGCCTTACCTTGGTATGTCACAGTCATTTGGTTGCCATCTCCATTTCTCAAACTCATGATCAGGTCGCCTGTTGCGGAAACAATTGAAAGATTCATCTATGTGTGGACAAGAGCCTGCAGGATACAGTGGTTTTGTGTCATCAGGAACCCACCTTCCAGAAAATATATTACACTTCGTCTCTGCTGTTCCTGATGATACATTAGAGGGCTTAACATCCCTAGTTTCTGTAATGTTTAATCCATTGGTAACCTTGGCATCTACAGATTCTGTAATGTTGGAACCCAAATCTGTTGCCGTATTATTACTAGAGACGAGATTAAACGGTTTATTTTGTGTAGAAGCAGAGGAAGATGTCGCATTCACCGCATCTTGATGTCTGGGATCAATTGGCACAGAACCATTCAATGCGGTTTCCTTTGTACTGTTTGTGTCCTCGTGCTCGGGCATTCCCCTCGTCCTGTCCACCATAGATTCATTAGTTTTTGGTGGAATGCTTAGCGCATCTGTAACTGGCACAGAACCATTGAATGGTATTTCCTGTGTACGGTTTGTTTCCGCTCCCCTGTTATCCAACCCATCTTCAGGTACCATGGGTTCATGTTCCTCTCCTGGGTTGCTAACCAAATCCGCTTCTGTAGAATTCGAGGGCACACCGCCATTGGGCGGCAATTGTTGTGTACTTTCTGTGCCATTGTTCTTGTTATCCACCACAGATTCATGACTATTTTGTGGATCTCGAGTGGAATTGTCCCCTTTGCCCGTAGAATCTGAATTGGGGAAAAGGAAATTAAGAAATGACCTAGAGCCAGAAGAATTACGAAGCATGGAAGGAAACCAGGACTGTCCTTGATCCATCGGATTTGTGACCAGCTTATTCGGGCCGCTGAAGGCCAAAAAAAGTGTACAAACAAAAAGTGTGAATGCAAACCCGGTTGCAAACACAGTTACTCTTCTGTTCCTGGCAATAGAAGCCAGTTTTTTCCACTCAAATGCAGCCCCAACAGCACAGTTCCCATTTCCAAGCTTCTTCAACTCCATGGGAATCATCAGAAATGCAGAAAATCGCCCACAAATAACCTCAGATTGTAGAACTCCACCAGTTTTATCCCCTACCCTTACTCAGAACCATGTAATCTCAGGACCCACAAATTGCCCTCAAACAATGAAATGTATTTGAAAACAAGAGAAAAAAACACAGGAAAGCAGGGGGTAGCAGGCCAAATATAAAGAACAAATCTTGGAGTTTTCTGTGGAAGATTATTTGCAGTAAATTGTGGGATTCGCAGTCAAAAACGAGTTAACCCTGCATGAAAAACCCCGAATTTGAAGATAATCAGCATTGATAACAGAAACAGGGAAACAGCTGATAATGTGGTGAAAGTAAATGGCGGTGGAACCACAGCTAATAGCAGTTGACAGAACATCAGTCCTGGTAAAATGGTTCTCAATCACAAAGAAAACATCCGATGAAACCAATGGTCAACAATATATATGACATATCAAAAAATCATGGTTACAAAATCAGAATAAACATTAATCCATTCCACCTTCCTAGGAATAATTTAACCATTGAATCATTGTCTTACCCTCTGCGCTTGTCTCATTAAACCTTCAAACAAGAAAACTGATCAGCCATGCAAAGTAAAGATAGTGGTTGACAAGCCATGTGGTAGAGACCTCAGAAAATCCAGACTGGGAAAAAAATTGTCTATTGTAAATGGTGATCTGTGCAAGGCAATAGAATAATGCTGATTAGTTATCCTTCACCTAGCTTTCTTTCCTTAACCACTTTTTGTCACTAGTTGGGATGGTGACCATGATGATTATGGTAGATATTAAATACACGGTCTCTGTGAGCCCCTTTGCTTCTCAAACATTTCCTAACCGTTGGCTCCATATAGGCAATTATAACAGATTTGCCATTGTATTTTTCTTTGTTCTTGTGTAAGGTCCCTCCTTTGGACCAGTTTTTTAAGCTTTGGATTAGGATAAACCACCATGTCATTTGGAAGTATTGTATAGGTCACACTTGCTCTCTAGGATCTCGTATCCCAAGTACATTGCTTTAGGTTGATTTAATATTTGTCATTAATTATGTGTCCACTTTGATATTATAAATTGTTTTTAGGGAAATATATATATTTTGAAAAAGTAAGATAATTAGGTGATATGCTATTTAGTGTGGGCTATTTTAATGAATTTTGTTGTGAGTTCAGCTAAAAAGTTTAAGCTCTTAAATAGAAGGAAGGGGGTGGTCTCATCAATATAGTATTTTTGTCTTTCATATAAAACTAAGTATGTCTAACCCTACCCTATTTTCACAAAAAACAAAAACAAATCTCTATGAGACCCCATCCTAAGTATTTCTCATGTCTAAAAACAGAAAGGTTCTTTTTTTTTTGGAAAATAAAACCATTCATTTTCACATTGAAAATAAAACCCTACTAGACAAAATTGGCCCACATTGAAAATAAACTCTTAAATAAATTGGTTCATTTTTTAATTGTAGGAGGATTGATTACTCATGGTTGAAAGGATTGATCTGAAGTGCAATTTTTTCTTCAATTCGAACAATGGAGTGTTTCCATGATAATTATAAATTAAGAAAAAATGATAAATTGGAACCTTCCCATAGTTAAGTGGAGCTATGATGAAAATAAGCTTTGGAAAAAAGGTTTTAAATTAAGGAAAAAAAATAAATTGCGAGAAAAATAATCTTTCCCTATTTAGTGGAGCAATTATTGCTTAAATAAAGAGCAAATAAGAGCAAATCCATATTGAGAACAATGAAACATAGTGCCATATATTTTTTTCCCATTATTTTATTTGCTTCCAATTTTTTTTATTTGTTGTTTAAAAAATAGAGAAGGGGAAGTGGTTGCTAGCCAAAATAAGCTATGCAGCTCCATAGAGACCTCCCATAAGTTATTTGCCACATTTGTCTAGATATTAATTTTATTTTTTTAGGTATAATTCATAAATTTTAAAAAAATAATGTTAAATTTTAAATTTTTATTGGAATTTTATTTATTTAAATAATTAATATTATTATTTAAAAAATAATAATTTTATCTAATAAATTATGTGTATGTTTATTAAAAATTTATATTATTGTCCCCCTTTCCAATTATGTTGTTTGATTAATGTTATAAATTGGTAATTAACATGATTAGTAGATTTGTTAGATCAACAGACATATTGCTTATGTTATTGAGTAGGTCTCCTATATGTGAGGATTTGTAATATGGTTTTATGCGTCTGTCATGTGATTTTATTTTTATGAATGGAAATAGACTTGACACTTACTACTCATAAGAATTCTAGAATATATATATATATATATATATATATATATATATATATATATATATATATATATATATATATATATATAAAACTACTTTCTTCTGGTTTTCTATTTTATTCTAAAATATAATATATGATTCATGCATGAAAAAATATCAAATAAAGAGATGTAAGGTTGATTTTATTCTAATATATGACTCTAAAATTTGAATGATAAAATATCAAATAAAGAGATGTACAGTTGAATTTGATTTCTTATATAGAGGGGAGGATGAAGCCATTGTAATTGTAATGTATTGACAAAATATATAAATTAAGATGTTTGTAAATGAGGAGGTGAATTCCCTCTCCTCTGATTGTATTAAGAAGAAATTGAGATATTATTATCACTATCCAATAATTTTTAAGAAATGGAAAATTGTTAAATCATGTAAATCTGAACTTTTAAAGTTATGGGCAAGACCAAAGGTTTTCTTAATTTGGTTCTTTCCTATCAGTGCCCACACTAAACCGAGTTTGTAAATTTTTTAAATTAATAGTAATATTAGCTACACCCTATTACTCATAAAAAAATATATATTATTGTTAATTAATTTTTATATTTAATAATTTCTTAACGTGTAATTTAATTTTTATAAATTTTAATTAAAATTATATTTAATTAAAGCTATCAGATTTTCATTGTGTTAGAAATTTTAACATCAACGTTTTAAATCACACTCTGTGATTCATCATCACGAAGAGAGAGAAAGAGAAGAAAAATTCTAACATTATTATATTTAATATTTATTCTTGATGTGAGCATTACTCATTGGAATTAATAAATCAATCTTGGGAATTACTTAGTTTTCATTTCTTCTTATATGTGTATTTAATTTCTTATTTGCTAAAAAATCTTAAAAGTTTTGTATGCAATTTGGTCTATCCAAAATATATAAACTATAAACTATATGCAATTTGATCTAATCCAAAATATCCAAAATATATTGGTCTCCAAACAATTAAATTAGTTAAAATGAATTACGATTGGTAATTAAAATTGTATAAATTTAAAAAACTAGAATTTTTAAAATTGCTTTCCTTTAATTTTTCCTATGACTAGTTCCCTCACTATAAATTTAAACTATGTATAGACCTAAACTATAACTCATAGATCTCAATTGAGAAAATATCAAATGCTAGAAATTACTCTATCTTGATTTTTTATTTTTGAATTATTATAAAGATTGGTAATGTTTAGAACCCCTTTAGAGAATCTATAGAATTGTGAGGGATGTAAGAAATGTGAGAGGTTATCTATACACAACTTCACAAGGTATATCTTAGTGGTAGAATGATAGTATGTGTTGTGTCACCATTCAACATGGGGTAGCCATTTGATATAATAGATTTGTTTAATAGAAAAAAAAAAGTAATGTAAGTACATCATTTGATTAGTTAATGATATATATTTGAATATCTATTTGTAGTTATAGACACTTAAAAATGGCTAGACATTTTGAATATCTGTCTCATTAATTATTCTTTTATAATTAATTGAATAATTTTTTAATATCTAATTAAATTAATATCACTTTCATCTTTCCATCCTTCCAAATTCATCTTTTCCCTCAAAATCTAGAGTTGATTAAATTATTTATTATTATTTATTTATTCTACTTTTATCCTCTCACATTAATTAAATAATTTTAAAAATTATTCAATTGACTTTCTTTCTTTATCTATTTTTAAAATAATATTAATTATATTTAATCAAAATATAAACTAATTTTCCATTCAAAAAAGTCTATTTTCCCTCTTCAGTTAACTATTCCTATTTTTAAATTTTTTTCTCTCTTAAGTTAACTGTTTATCTTTTTAGCTTCTTCTTTCTCATCTTAACTTGGACTCTAAATAGAAACTAAATTTGCACATTCATTAATCACTGAAAATTAATAACCATCCATATCTTCTCAATTGATCATTTCTATTTTCAATTCACTTAAATAAAATCCTCATCCTCATCTCCATTTTGGAAATTTACAAGTTTTAATATCACTCAATCACAATCTTCAAATTTTCATGTCATCATAATCTTACTTTGTGTTTATGCAATGTTTTGAGAGTAACATACCACAAAAGCCCATTCTTCAAGGTGTGATTGAATAATCAATAGAGATGCATAAAAGTATGTGCACGAGGAAATGTTGTTTATTAGCATTGCATGCATTTCAATTTTCTCTAGAGTAATTTGGAAGGTTGTCTTTTTGTGTCTTAGTACATTTTATAATTGCAATCTTTCATAGTTATATAGTAGGTGATAGGTTGAGCTTATCTTTAGGTGTATTCCTTGAAATTTGACAAGCTCTTACCAAAGGTACTAGTGAATGTGGGGTCATAATCACAACAATGGAAGTAGGAACCCTATAGAGATGAAATTTTGGTCAAGAAAGAGTTAGTCAATATTAGGGGCATGATATTATGAGCTATTGAACATAAATGGATATACTTGAGATATGATCCATAGAAAACCAAAATTCCCATTTTATCATTATTTGTAGGCAATTCTTTGAAATCCGCTATAATGTCAATCCATATGATAATGAAAATGGAAAATGGTTGTAGAGTGCCTAGAGTTTTAATATTTTACCTTTATGGTGTTAGTATGTGTTGGATTTAATTAGAAATTTCCTTATGTCAATTTTTATATCAACCTCAAGGAAAGTGTGTTTGATTCATTCACATGTCTTTAATAAATAAGACTACCATATAGAAGGGGAGGGCATGTAATTCAAGTAATAGTCTGTTATGAAGAGTAGAATTTGTAGAGGGGATAATTTTATATGTGTATCATATGTAACTACTATTCCAAGTGTATTCAATATTTCATATGGACCCATTTAGTATATAGTAAAAACACATTAAAGTGTTGGATCCTATTGTTATTCTTATTACACTAATTGGAATCAATTTGAAGTTGAAAGAGATAAATTGGTAGGATAAATCATTAACCATCACATTCTCCTTCCATTTTTTATTGAATCTCAATTTTGTAGCTCAATAATTTTGTGACTTGCTATTTTTTTGGAGGAGCAAAGACATATTTCCAAAAACTACTTGAGTCGATTATGACAACTTTTTATGTTAAAATTATGAATAACTAGATGTGACCACCATTCACTAACAACATGGAGAATGGCTAAGATTTCCTTCTCATGAGTGGATTTGGAAATATTTTGACAAACCAATGCTTGACTTATAAATGTAAGTGGGAATCTATCTCGTATTAAAAAGGCGTTATTGTTGCTACCAAAAACATCACTTTCAATGATTAAATGGTTTAAAATGTTATGTAGGACAATGACTCTAGTGAAATACACATAGAAAAACCTGATAAAATTTGGAAAAATGAACTAAAAGTGTATGGGTAAAGGCACAAAATTGTGTCACAATTTAGGCTAATTGCAACAATCCGGCCAAGTAAAACTCAGGAAAAACCATGTGGCACCTACATGGTCTATAGGTGGTAGCATGTTTTCGGCCGAGTAAGACTCGACTAAGTCCTACTCAACTGAGTGCTACTTGGAAATATATAAGCTTCCAGTGCCTCATTAGCCCCTCATTTGCACTATGTGAACTTTCTAGAGTGGAAGAGGAGCTAAAGGGGTACTCGGCCAAAAGTCAAGTATGGGCCCATTGTTTTATTTATTTATTTAAATTTTTTTTTTTTAATGTTATATATAGTAGATGCTTTTTTTTAAAAAAATTGAAAAATGGTTATTTTTAAATGTTTTTAGTCAATTTAATTTTTTTAATGTTTATATATTATTTAGGTTAGCTTTAAATTTAATGTTTAAGATAAATAATTTATATGAAAAGGTTAAATTTGATGTTTTAACTATTTTTCAATGTTATATTATTGTGATAGAAAACTGTAGTAAATGGTACAAACAACCACTCAAAAATAATATCCAAACAACACCTATGATACAAATGAACTAATAAAAAATAATAGGTGAAGGAACTAATTATCAAAACCTATAATACAAAGGAACTAATCACACATCAATAATACCAACGAACTAATCAAAACCAAGCACACACACCACCTTAAACCAAACATCACAAGTCATTTGCATCTCCTCATTTAGGTGCATTTAATTTCACTTAGATTGCAATTTCATTTAGAGTGCATTTGATTACATTACATATCATATTATTTAGAGTGCATTAATTACATTACATATCATGTCATTGCAAATAAGTTTCATATCCATTTAGGTCCATTTCATGTCATCTAGATTGCATTTAAATATCATGTCAATTTCATTTAGATTTCATGTAATTACATTTCATGTAGACTTAAATTATCCTAGGACAAAGTTGTACACATGTATGTAATCATTTAATAAAATTTATTGAATTGAAATCAAATACAAAAACATATAAATTAAATTTAAATAATATTGGAATTCAAAATTAAAAGTAAATAAAAACTTAATGAGAATGAAAATGAATTGAAGTATGTACTTACACAACCATCAGACCAAATCCAATGTTGTGAACCATTTATCTCACGATTTGAAATATTTTCAAAAAACATTAAAAAATAATGAGCTACGTAGCTCCTATCATGAACCTTATCATCATTGATATAGAAATGAACCTCCTTGATGATAATGTGTTCATTTGGATCAATACTTTCTACATGATCCAAATCAAATTGTGTGTGCCTATAGGTCACTTGAACAAATATTGCAACTTGATTAGAATGATAATATTGAGATTGAATCCATGATTGAGGGGAAAATATATAGTTCTTGGAGAAATCTACAATTGAAAGAATACAACCAGGTGGAAAATAATTTTTCGCATCATAAAATTGTTTAGCTTGTCATCGTGCATCATGACAATATTGCATATGTGGATAAATGATAGTATGGAATCTATTCATAAACTCAAGGTAGGGCAATTCACTCTTCTTTAATGCAATTTTTGTGGATTCATCTCTTATCTTAGTTCGGTATGTCTCATATTCAAATCTCTTCCACAAAACTAGCATTGAAACATCAATAATCTCAACTTGAAATAGAAATTTATGTAAATCTCCACAATCAATGCATGCACTTTTTATACATTGTACATTGAACTCATTTGAATCTTTTATTTTATCACATAAAATTGACTTCACAAACTGTATCATACTTCCAGGGATGCCCATATTTAGATTAAGTACTGCCATAGATTTTTTTAAATGATTGCAAGTATAGATGAAACTCAACATGATTTCAATAGAAATAAGTTTCAAGTACCTTATTTATGCATACAAAGAAAGGGAACAACCTCTCAAACCTTCTCTGACATATTTTAACATCTGGAAATTCTTGCTTGAATGATTCAAACAATTCATTTTGTGTTGTATCTACAAAATGTTTTGGATGTGAGATTTAAATACTAGTCTCTTCATCTTTCATTTGTATAGTGTCTCTTTTTTTGGAAGAAATATGGGGTAAGTGCACAAAGATGGGGGACTAAAAAGGGGGTATAAGGTGCCACTTTTTTTTTTCTAAAATCAACAAACTTTGATCTTTGATGAGAAATTAAAGATAGTTAGACTCAAAATTTCAAGTTGTGACAACAATAAGAGTTGTAGTACTCCGAATCTAGTTTTTAAACTACTAATTTATTTTGAGATTGGTGGAGATTAAGGCCCTCAAAAAGGGGGAGCACAAAAGTGGTCCTATTTTTTGTGAAAAAACATAACATAACGTTTGGTGTGCTCCCCCTAAAATGTTGGCTTTTTATGAATTTTTTAATCGCTCCAGTGAAAAGTTAGCTAACACCATTTAGTTTATCCTATAATTTTCGGCTAATTTTTTTAACGAATGTATGATTTTTTACAGATTTTCGAAGTGCACACATCCTGAAAACATGAAATTTGTGTGTGCTCCCCCTAGAAATAATTGAAAACTTATCAAAAATCAAAACTTATTTTTTTTTGAGTGTGTGGAATGGGGTCTAGTTTCTAAAAAAGTAACTTGTTTCAAAATTTGACAAACGAGCCAAAATGTATGCCCAAAATACTACATGTTGGTTTTGTACTAAAATTATACATACTTACAAAAGAAATTAGAGATGAAAAGCTTAACATATTCATAATTCAAAATAAATTATATGGTTAGATAACTAACAAAGAGATCTAGACCATCACGTTGTTTGATTTTGTTATTGTTGAACCACGTGCAAACTTGATTGGGAGTACATAGGAAAAAATGTGATTTCTTTTTATATTTATTGGAAAACACATCTCAGCCATGTTTGAATACTCCAAGCCTCTGGGTTGGATTCCTAATGAAAATACATGACTTAGGCTTGGAAAATCCCTATAGGGCGTACGTCCTATTTGGCATGTGCCCTATGTGGAAATATAAACATGAAAAAAAACCTTCTAAATAGTGTGCATGCCCTATTTGGCATTCACCAAATATGGCAATAAAAATCCACCAGGCCTTGCTAGGCCAACTTCAGCACCAGGACCATACATAAAATGTAACATTTAAGTATAAGTTACATTTTACATTTTATACTTAAGTTACATTTTATGTATATACTTTGAGGGTTTTTTAGGAAATTTCAAACACAACCAAATTTCAAGAATTAGTACATTGTCTTCAGCATGATTCCCAGTTGACTATTGATTGTAACCTTAAGCCCTTGACTTGTGCATGATCATTTTAGGACTATTTCTCATTTTATTTTTTATGCTATGGTTAGTTTGGTAATTAACATGTATGTTTAACCATGTGTGTGTGTGTGTGTGAGAGAGAGAGAGAGAGAGAGAGAGAGAATTAATCATCATAGGAAAATTTTTATGGTTATAAGTGGTTATAATGTATTGTAAGGGGTCATAATGGGTCCTAAGTGGACCTAGGACCCCTTAGGACACATTAGGACCTCTTAGGACCCCTTAGAACATATTAATCATAGTAGGACACACTAATGGGTTCTAATGTGTCCTAATATTTCCTAAGAAGTTTTAATGGGTCCTAAGTGGTCCTAGGAACCCTTAGGACCCATTACAACCCTTTTGGATCCATTACAAACCATTAGGACACATTAGGACCCATTAGGACCCATTAGAACACATTAATAGTCCTAGGACACACTTTAGGTTTATAATGTGTCATAACGGGTTCCAATGTGTCCTAATGGATTAAAATGTGTCCTAGGTGGTCATAGGACCACTTAGGACCCATTAAAACCCCTTAGGATACATTGGGACATATTAGGACATATTAGAACCCTAAAGTGTGTCCTATGACTATTAATGTGTTCTAAGTAGTCTTAATGGGGTCCTAATGTGTCCTAATGGATTTTAATGGGTCCTAAGGGGTTGTAATGGGTCCTAAGTGTTCCTAGGACCACTTAGGACCCATTAAAATTCCTTAGGACACACTAGGACTCATCAGGAAACATTATAACCCATTAGTGTGTCCTACACCCCTTAATGTGTTCTAAAGGGTATTAATGGCTTCTAATGTGTCCTAATGGGTCCTAGTGCATCCTAAGGGGTCATAATTGGTTGTATTGGGCTGAAGGACCACTTAGGAACCATTATGTCCCCTTAGGATATATTAGAACCACTTAGAACCCATTAGTGTGTCTTACAAAGGTTAATGTGTTCTAAGGGGTCCTAATGGGTCCAAAGGGGTCCTAATGTGTCCTATGGGGTCCTATGACCACTTAGGACCCATTTTGACCCCTTATAATACATTAGGACCATTTAAAAACTAATAGGACACATTAGGTCCCATTACAACCACTTAGGACCTATTACAACCCCTTAGGACACATTAGTGTGTCCTACGATGGTTAATGTGTTCTAAGGGGTCATAATGGGTTCTAATGTGTCCTAATGGGTCCTAATGTGTCCTAAGGGATCCTAATGGGTCCTAAGGGGTTGTAGGACCACTTAGAACTTATTAAAACCCCATAGGAAACATTAGGATCCATTAGGACACATTACAACCCATTAGTGTGTCATATGCCCCCTAATGTGTTCTAAGGGGTATTAATGGCTTCTAATGTGTCCTAATATGTCCTAAGTGGTCCTAAGGGGTTGTAGGACCACTTAGGACCCATTACAACCCCTTAGGACACATTAGGACCCGTTAGGTGACATTACAACCCTAATGTATGTCCTACGATGATTAATTTGTTCTAAGGGTCCTAAGAGGTCCTAATGTATCCTAAGGGGTCCTAATGGATCCTAATGTGTCTTAAGTGGTCGTAATGGGTCCTAATTTAATGTGTTCTAAGGATTTTTAATGGGTTCTAATGTGTCCTAATGGATCCTAATGTATCCTAAGGGATCTTAATGGGTCCTAAGGGGTTGTAGGACCACTTAGGACTCATTAAAACCCCTTAGGACACATTAAAAACCATTACTGTGTCCTACACCCCTTAATGTGTTCTAAGGGGTATTAATGGCTTCTAATGTGTCCTAATGGGTCCTAAGGGGTTATAGGACCACTTAGGACCCATTATAACCCCTTAAGACATATTAGGACACATTAGAACCTTAAAGTGTGTCCTACACCGATTAATGTGTTCGAAAGGGTCCTAAGAGGTCCTAATGTGTCCTAATGTGTCTTAAGTTGTCGTAATGGGTCTTAAGGGGTCCTAGGACCACTTAGGACCCATTATGACCCCTTATGATACATTAGGAACCATTAGGACACATTAGAACCCATTAGTGGGTCCTACACCCCTTAATGTGTTCTAAGGGGTATTAATAGGTTCTAATGTGTCGTAATGGGTCCTAATACATTCTAAGGGGTTGTAATGGGTTTGATATCAAAAAAATTTGCATCCTTGCCTAATGTGTTATCCCTAGGAAACCTTGTATAACATAGAAACATCCTCCAAGTGTAGTACTCATGTATGTGAGGATTAATATCTAGAGAAGTCCAACTTCATTTCCAATCTAAGTGTAGTGTTGAACCAGCCCAACACTTGGGACTACTTCTATCCTATCCTAACAACTTTCAGAGAAAAGGGGAAGAAGAAATACAAAAATGTAAAATGGGAGGTGATACACCATGTTGAAACTTTGACCTCCTTCTTCCTATAGCTACATAAGATTTCAATAAAATTACCCATAATACATAATTTATTATATTTATCAGCTCTTAGAACAACATGAAAGTTAGAGATCAATAAAACTTGAGAGGAACTAGACATTCACAAACAAGGTATATTCAACATGATAACACAATCATATAGATTGGGAAAAAATGAAACACACCCAAATAAAAAGACAAAAGGTTTGTACAAAATATCTAGATTCAGAAATAGGAAGACAACAATTTTATTAAAATTAGGCAAGGCAAGTTACAGTTGTAGAAAAAACACATAATGTTGTAAAAGAAATAAGAATAAGATCCCTCGGAATATGTATAGAAAATGTCTTTATAGAGTTTAGGTATAACTTAGATTACAACTTGAATTTCAAACCCCAACCAAGTGGAGTTAGATTACAGAGGGCAACAATTAATTTTTTAAGAAAAAATTAGATCCTTTTATACAACTTGATCATGAAGTGATAGAAAATGGCCCAAAGAATTCATCTGATAGATGGAAGGAACTAATCTAATCCTACAAATCAATAAATGATAATGGGGATACATTAGAATTGTGATTATGAGGCCAAAGAAGGCACTCCACATTGAATACTCAGTCCTGATATATGTGTTGTGGCCACAAATAGTCAAATCAGGTCATTGGCAAATTTTTTTGAAATGGGATAACAAAAAATTTTGCCCAGCCCACACACATGTAAGTAACACCACCACACATAAAAAATAGACCTAAGTCACTAGTAAAGATGTGAGTTTTTGATAAAAATATTTGAATTGGGATGGATGGCCCAAATGTAATGAAAAATCTCCCAATGAAAGATTAAAACAACAACATCAATAGAGAAAAGCTTTTAAATCGGATGACTAGCATGATTTTGTAACAACCAGTAGAAGAAACTACATGATGGCAAGATTTCACCATTTAGAAAGTTGTCATTAACTATGAAATGAGATAACACAAAATTTTAACCCATCCCATAACATTGACCCATTGATTGTCGCCATCTTGCAAACTATCATATTGCTCCCTAAAGAGAATCATGACATGATATAGTAAACCATGACCATTGATGAGAGATCCTAACTAGTTCTCCATTTTGCAAGAGGCAAAAAGGAACCCTTGTGAAATCGCAAAATAGTGATAACACGAAGGTTATCCCACCTTGAAGACAATCTGACATGTTAATTGATTGTAACAAAATTTAGCCCATGATGAAATATCTTAGATTGGTTGTCTTTGATGGGCTTAATGGTCATAAATATTACCAACATTTCAGGTGACTCAAAGGATATGTCTTCTTGCTAAGCATGATATCAGTAGCCTTAAGCAATCCATTGGCATGGAGTCACCAGTGCTGGAATGGTGCATTAGCCCACCTATAACTTCACAAAAATCTACAACCTCTATGACGAGCAAAAAAAAAACTTGGTATCTCTAGGAGGACATAGTTGTTCTCTTTCACTTCTTGGAAAGAAGAAAAAACCTATTCTACTATATGCAATAATTTCAACCTCCTTTAGAAGTAATGTTTAAGATCAATCCCATTGACTAGAATAGGAAGGGTTTCACCGCTAGGCCAGGATAGCTAGAAAGTGTTAGCCTCCTTACAACTGGTTATCACATAAGGACCACTCTACATAGCATCAAATTTGGAGTGCCTACCTGATTTAGCTCTATCTTCATCCCACTTAAGAATAAGGTTACCCTCTTTAAAGACCATATGAGTATCCTTCTTGTCAAAACTTATCTTGACCTATTGTTGATGAGCCTCTAGTATATGCATAGCCCTATTTTTTATTTCTTCTAGCTCTATTATTTTAGCTAGTCTAACTGTCATTGCATCATCCTCTATTATCTCTATTTGATATGCTAGCTCAAGAGAGGGCAGATCAAGTGATAGTGGAAGGCTTGATTCTCTTCCATACACTAACACAAATGGTGAGTTTCCAACCACTCTCTTAAGTTTGATCCTATCAACCCATAAGGCTATCCTTAATTTAGTATGATAGGACCTCTGGTTATCCTCAACTATCCTTTTGAGATTTTTGTTGGACTCAGCCAATCCATTTTCTTGGGGGTGATAATTAGAGGATGTCTTCAAGTATATCCCATGCTCTACTGCCTAAGAGATGATTTGAGCCCCAACAAATGATTTTGCATTATTTGATATCATGGTAGAGGGAATACCAAACCTGGTCACGATTCTATCAAGGAATTCTACTACTAAAACTTTTGTGGCATCCTTCAAAGCTACTGCCTCTATCCACCCGGTGAAGTAATCTATGGTTGCCAAAATCCATTTATGACCAGTGCTAGAAGGTGGGTTTATTGGACCAATGAAATCTAAACCCTATTGTGCAAAATGAAGATTTGACTGAATGGGATGAAGAGGAAGGGAAGCCAATATTTTTTCCCCAAAAAGAAGGCACACTTCTTACACTTTCTTGCCCATTTATGGGAATCTCTAAATAAGGTTGGCCAATAATAGCCAACCCTCATTATTTTCATAGTTGTGACCCTTGCTGATAAATGACCACCTGTAAGACCATCATGAAATTATTCTAGTAGCCTATTGATCTAATATGTATTGATACATCTTAGTATGACTCCACTGGAATCTTCCCTAAATAATATATCATCCACCAAGACATAAGGAATGGATTCTAATCTAAATTGTCTTCTTTTAGCTTTGTTCAGGCCTTGTGGATATCTCCCTTCTACCAAGAAGGTATTAATGCAACCAATTGTTCTAATTTTTGTTATCTGTTGGATGCTCATCTTTTAATATAATGACAACCTTAAAAGGTAACTCAATGATGAAGCGATCTACTCACATAGGCCCTTTCCTCTTACTATATTTCTGATCATGATGTCAATGTCATACTCCATGACTTTACTTATCCATCTGTCTCTCTTCTCACTGATATCTTTATTCAAAAGGAAATCCTTTACACTTGCATGTGGGAGCAAGAGTTGGATCCTGTTATTAGAAAATAAATGTCAAAACTTTTTTAAAGCCCTTACAACAACAAGAACTTGTCTTTCTACATAGTTGTACCTACTTTCATAGCCCTTGAGCCCTTCACTGAAAAAAGTAATGGACTACTCCAAATTTTATGTGTTGAGCTATGTTAGAATAGTTGAGATACTTGATTCTCCTCTAAGAGTATAGAGGATGAAATTCTTTTCAAAATCAGGGTTGCCAAGAGTGGAAGTTGATGCAATTGCTTTCTTGATTTCCTCAAATCTAGCTTTCCCTTCCTTGGTCCAACTAAACATCATATTTTTCTTTAACATGGTTGTAAGTGGTTTAACCATAGTAGCAAGATTAGGAATGAACCTTCTTACAAAATTTATACTACCAAGGAAACTTTGTAATTCTTTCTTGTGAATGGGGAATGGAAGAGAAAGAATTATGTCCACTCTTTTTGGATCTATGACTAGGCCATTCTTTGATACAATATGCCCTAATAATGTTCCTTGATTAGTAGAAAATACACATTTTCTTAGATTCATAGACACACCATATTCTCTACATTTGACAAACACTTGCCTCAGACGATCAAAGTGATTTTTTGCATGCTTTGAATAAACACTTATATCATCAAGGTATATTAGCACAAATTTTCTATTACACCTTTAAATGCCATTTCCATTTCCTTTTTAAATGTAGCTCTTGCATTGGTTAGTCTGAAAGGGATTTTAAAATAGGCACAAGTGCCTCATTTAGTAGTAAATGCAGCCTTGTATTGGTTTAATTCTTGGACTAAAACTTGATTATAATTTGAAAAAGCTTCTAAGAAAGTAAACCTTTTTGAGCCACTAACTTTGGACAATATTTGTTCCATAGAAGGGAGGGGATGGTGATCTTTAAGAGTTTCCCTATTAAGGTCCCTAAAATCTACACATAATCTGATTTCTCCATTCTTCTTTCTAATATGAACAAGATTAGCAACCCATGAGGAATGCTTGATAGGAAAAATAATATTGGCCTCTACGAGTTTGGGAAACTCTTTTCTCATTAAGGGTTCAATCTTGGGGTTGACTAGTCTCTATTTTTGTCTAACAAGCTTTGCATCATGATTTAATTATATGGTATGCTGAGATAAACTATGATCAAATCCTTTTAGATCTTCATAAATCTAATAAATAACATCATTATATTCTTGACAAAGAATGGTGAATATATCTTCTTAAGTTTTAGAGTATACCTTTCCTAATTTGAGTGTCTTTCCATCAATAGTTGTGATTGACTTATAATCACCCTTCTTCACAACTAGGTTTAGATCCTTTCTCCTTGCTTGATCATTAGAGTTTAAGTTGGTTTCCAAGGTGATTAGACCTTTAGGTAGCTTGTTGGAATTGAGCTTCATAATCTAATCTCCATATTGGTTTTGCAGCATGGACTAATTTTTAGTAGACAATTCTGCTTCACTTTGTAAAAAATTGACAATTTGCAGATCTGAGTCAAATACTTGCCAATTTGTTCGGTTATCTAGGATAGGAGGCCTCACCACAAGCTTTACATGTTGCTCCTTTATATCTACAACATGTGCTGGTATATCATAATGAACACCAACTATTACAAGTCTATCAACATGTTTATTTTGATTTCTAGGAACACTTTGAATGTTGAATGCTTGAAAGGCCTCAAGTAGATCCCAAACTCTATGTTTGTATAACTTGAGAAGGTTGTTATTTCTCTTGCATTGATTTATGGTTTTATTAAAAACTAGATCACTATCTCCAAAGACTTTCAAATACTTTATGCCTCTTCTTTGTGCAAGTTGGAGGCCTTGAATGAAGGTGTCATACTCAACTACATTATTAGTACAACTGAAATGAAGTCTGAACAAAAAGTAGAATTTATCTCCATTAGAATAAATGAGGATTACACCAACACCTGCAACATTTTTGTTTCTTGATCCATTGAAAAACAAGTTCCACAATCTACTTGAATCTCCTTTCTTCTTTATGAGATTGGGAATAGGGGTATTCTCTTCATGAATGCAATAGGCGCCAAGGCTCATCTCTTCAACCTCTTATATTGGATCAAACTGGAAGGCATTAGCCCATTCATGTAATAAGTAATCAGGAACCTCCTTTAAAAGAGTAGCAAGATCACATATTATGTATTCTCCCTTCCCATCATGGAGTGTGCAATTCATGTTTATGTGGCTAGGAACATAAGGATCTATATGATGAATAGCGAAGGGTTCTCCCTCTATGGAATCTCTTGTTCCATATCTCATTCTAAGAAACATATGGGAGAAATTAGACTTTATGTACCCACCTATTTTAGTAGTGAACTACCTAGATATGCAAATGGAAAAGTGCTTAGGGAGGTCTATGACTGACATCTATTGCAAGACAGTGCAACTAGGGCATGCATGCAAAGCCAATTTTAAATATTTTAATACCCTAATTATTTGGATAGAAGTAACATCTAATTGGATAACCCATTTACTCATAGGCTCATATGATATGCCTAGAAGACCAGCTACATCCTTGGGCATGACTGAGCTACTAGCTCCTAAATCTATCATGCAATTGTGAACTATTTTATCTCCAATAATTAGAGAGATGTAAAAGGGAGGTGGTTTGATTTTATTACTTGTATTTTCATCCTCCTTGGGTTTCATGAGGATTTTTATAGCTAATGTTCCAGTTGATTTTGTTGATCCCTCTAATTTTTAATACTTTGTTCTAAATATTCCAGTAGAAACTCTCTTTGAGGTGGAATTGAGACAACATCCTACATAGATACATTGATGTTGGTCTTTTTCATTTGATCCACTATGTTAAAAGGAATGTTTTATGACTTGATAGAAGCCTTAGCAACAACAAGATTTGATTTTGATGTAAGAGAATCATTTGGTTCCTCTGGCCTTTTTCTACTTTGAGTTGTATTCTAATTGGGGTTTGAGGAAACAACCCTTTTTGGTGTCCTTGAGACTGGGGTATGTGTGAATACTTGGGAGGTTGAAGCTTGAGATTCCATAGAGGGTGAAGCACTTTTCTTTTTCTCTCTTTTTTTAAGTATTATGTGTAATATCATTATTACCTTCATGATTAGCATTACAACAATCTCCCTACTTCCAATTCAATAGTTTATAGTCCCCTTGAGCCTAATATTCACCACTAGATTGATTTACATCGTATTATTGCATTGAAGTTTTTGATTGCTCTTGAACTAATAGGGCTTGAGAAAAATATCCTCTTTGACATGCACCTTGATCATGAGGATGACACCATTCTTATTCTTGAGCAAGATTATTTTTCTTTGGGACAATTGCCTTTGTCTGATTTACAGATGCACTAGGTGCATTATTTAAAAGCTTATTACTACTCCATGAGTTTGGCCCTTGATAAGGTGGCCTACTTGATGGATATTTCTGAATGTGAGGTTGATAAGGCCTATTACTCTGAGCTTGTTTCCTTTTGAGTGTCACCACCTCATTCCCAATAGTTTTCATCTATTGCATCATATATTTCATCATAGATTCGAGTTTATATAACTCATTAGAAGATGTGGAGGTTGGTGAAGCAACAATGATTGGTTGGCTTGTAGAAACAACCAAAATAGGATCCATTATAGGTTGTTGTGTAGGAATATCAGGAAATAGAGGCATTGGAGTCCTTGGAGCTAGTTTTCCATCTTGTATTAAATTTTTTTTAGCCCTTATGGCTATGTCATATTTAGCGAGTAGAGTGTCTCCACCCATTGTCTGTATCGTAGTAGATATATCATAGTTGAAATCTCTGAGATAATGCACGAAAGCATTACCGAGAGATGAATTTATTGAAGTAGAACCATTTCTTTTGGAATCTATAGTTAAAATCAATCATGAACTCATGGGGTGCCCTTTTAATTGTAGTCAAATGTTCTAAAAGTGATAAATGATCACTTTTGTATTTGAAATGTTTGCACAGACTTTCACCTAGCACGTCCCAATTATGTATATAATTATGTGGTAATACTTTATACTATTGTAATGCTTTCCCTTTTATGGATGAGGCCAAAAATCTAACAACAACATCATCCTCTGTGATACCATGAATGTTATAGACATTTGAAACTTCTTGAATATGCTCTATGGGGTAAATTGAAGTTTCACTAGTGAAATATAGTAAACTCTTTAGTGAAGCCAATGACATATCATGTCTTTGGCCAATATGAAAGGGCTACCACCATTAAAGGTGGAAAAAACTTGATTCCTAGGGGTAGCCATGTAAAATAGTGGTCTATTTATATGGGTTGATGAGACCCTAGGATGTGATCTAATAATTGGAGGAGTAGAAAGAGATCTAGGAGATGGAGAAACTACCTCTATATCCCTTAATGGTGATAAAGAAAGTCTAGTTCTCCTTTTTCTAGAGCTTGAAAATGAGAGCCGAGTATATTGGAAATTGCCTCTAGAAGATTCTCTTGTTTGAATTCTGGATATGAATTGCAACGAATTTGGTTTGAGAACCCAAATGTAGAGATGGAGTTTCCAAGTGCCTAAATGTGGACCTCTTGAAAGCTTAAATGCTAAGAGAAGCACTGATTTCCTAGCATGAGTGTTGAAGTTCTTTATTTGACACCATCCAACCAATAGATCTTCTTGAGAAAAATTGAAATCCTGTCCCATCGAGCGTGCCAAAAACTAGTATCACAAAAGTTTGCACCCTTTCCTAATGTGTTATCCCTAGGTAACCATGGGTAACATGGAAATAGCCTCCAAGTGTGGGACTCACATATGTGGGGCTAAATCTTTAGAGAAGGCTGACTTCCTTTCCAATCTAAGTGCAGTGTTGAACCAACCCAACACTTGGAACTACTTCTATCCCATCCTAAAATCTTTCAGAGAAAAAGGGAAGAAGGAATACACAAATGTAAAATGGGAGGTGATACACCATGTTGAAACTTTGATCTCCTTATTCCTATAGTTGCACAAGATTTCAAAAAAATTATGCACAATACATAATTTCTTGTATTTATTAGCTCGTAGAACAACATGAAAGTTAGATCTCAATAAAACTTGAGAGGAACTAGACATTCACAAATAAGGTATATTCAACATGATAACACAATCATACAGATTGAGAAGAAATGAAACACACCCAAATAAGAGGACAAAAGGCTTGTACAAAATATTTGGATTCAGAAATAGGAAGACAATAATTTCATTAAAATAAGGCAAGGAAAGTTACAGTTGTAGAAAAAACATAGAATTCTTTAAATGAAACATGAAGAAGATCACTCAGCATATGTATAGAAAATTCCTTTATAGAGTTCAGGCATAGCTTAGATTACAGCTTGAAGTTCAAACCCCAACCAAGTGGAGTTAGATTAAAGAGGGTAGCAAAAAAAAAATTAGAAAAATTATGAGCCTTTTATACAACTTGATCATGAAGTGACAAAAAATGGCCCAAAGAATGCATCTAGCAGATGGAAGGAACTAATCTATTCTTGCAAATCAATAAATTAGCATGGGGATGCATTGGCATTGTGATTATGGGTCCAAAGAAGTCACTCTGTATTGAATATTCAATCCTGGAAACATGTTGTGGCCACAAACAATCAAATAGGGTTGTTGGAAAAAAACATTGAAATGGTATAACATGAAATTTTATCCCACCCCACACACCTATAAGTAACACTACCTTGCATAAAAAATAGACCCACGTCACCAATAAAGACATGATCCATTGATGAATATCTTTGAATTGGAATGGACAACCCAGAAGTGATTCAAAGTCTTCCCATGAAAGATTAAAATACCACCATCGATAGAGAAAAGGTTTTAAATTAGATGGCTAGCATGATTCTACAAAAACTAGTAGAAGAAACCACAGGATGGCAAGATTTCACCATTTGGAAAGCTATCATTAACTATAAAATGAGATAACATGAAATATTAATACATCTTGTAGCATTGACCCATTGACTTCCACCATCCACAAACTATCATATTTCTCCCTGAAGAGAATTAGGACATGGAAGAGTAAACCATGATTGTTGATGAAGAATGAAGATGTGCGAGCTTTAAAAATTGGGAAAACATTGGCCCATGTCACCGTGTAGAATGGAGCCATGTGGTAGAGCTTGGATGGTTCACCATTTTGCAAGAGGCAAAAAGGAACCCTTGTGAAACTGTGATATAGGGATAACATGAAGGTTATCCCACCTTGAAGATAACCTGACGTGTTAATCGAATGTAATATAATTTAGACCATGATGAAATATCTCAAACCATTTATCTGTGATGGTCTTAATGGTGGAAAAAATTTCCAACAGGGTCCTTAGGGGTCCTAGGACCACTTAGGACCCATTATGATGGCTCTCTCTCTCTCTCTCTCTCTCTGAGAATCATGCTGAAGATAATGTGTTAATTCCTAAAATTTGGCTAAGTCTGAAATTTCCTAAAAACCCTAAAAATCTAGATTCTTTATCTTAACTCCTATGAAGCTGAAACCACTCTTAAACATCCTAAAATTATATACATAAAATATAACTTAATTATGTAAATTATACGTAAATGTTACGTTTTATATATGCTCTTGGTGCTAAGATTGGCATGTCAGGGCCTGTTGGATTTTTATTACGACATTTGGCACATGCCACACATGGCATATTCCCTATAGGGTGTGCCCCTCTTTTGAAGTTTTTTTGCATGTTTTTATTTTTACATAGAACACATGCAAAATAGGTCATACACCCTATAGGGTGCACATGCTATAGGGCCCATGCACTATGTCTTGGATTGCCTAGGCCTTAGGCTTGGGCAATCTAAGCTATAGGCCATGCACCCTATTTATTTTTGGGGACCAAAAAAAATTGGCACCTTTTTGGTTGCCCACCTTCATGGATATACCCCATGGGAGTGGCTAGTCAAATATTCAATGACCCATCTTTTTACATCTTTATAAATTCTATCTTTTTGAGGAAGTCTACAAATATTTACCCAATTCTTTTTAATGTTTTCATCTAACATATTTCTCCTCTTGATATATCTTTGAACAAATTTTCTAGATACATTCAGTAATTCAGAAATTGCTTGAACTTGTCTTCTATGTGAGAAGCTCTTACTAGAAATGGTAGTCATCAACGCTCTACGTGCAACACTTGAATCAACTCCTTGACTTGTGGTATTTAAGGTACAATGCATCTTGCAAATTTTCAACTAGTATTTCTTCTACACGACCTCCTGAGATTTTCCTATTATCAACACCCAAAAACTCCAAAACAAGAGTCATTTCTCTTTTACTAAATAACTTGGCAAATAATTGTGCTCTTCCAACTGCATATTTCTTTTCAAAATATTCCTCCCACATATTTTTCAATGCAACTTAATTGTTCTTTCAGGTACCATGTGTTTAGATAAAATTTGACTGAAAAGAGAATCCTCATTCATCTCCATCAAATTTTCCATACCTAAAGAAATATTTCTAACTTGAAAACTACCAATTTATTCCCCTACTTGAGTTACATCTTCTTCAACATCAACAAATTCTTCTTCAATATCAACAGGTGACTCTTGATTATGATTTGTATGACCTTTCATTTTGTCATCGGTTATTTGATCATACTTTTTTTCTCTATTTCTTTTATTCCCCATTGAACAAAGTATTAAAATTCACTTTCCAAAAATCAATTTTAATCTGCTTAAGGAAAAAATTCACCTCTAGAAAAAAATCACATTCATGTACTCATTGATCTTGAATAAAAATGAATAGATGTTTTTTTTGTTTTAAAAATAAAAAAATAATCCGCATATATATGAGGATAAAGTGAGCGGTTTCTTACCTATGCGATCGCTCGTTGGTCAGCCAACACTGAATTTTTTTCAGTCGAGTAGGATTTGGCCTAATCCTACTGAGTCTAATACTACTCGAACAAGTCATCATATGTGGCATGCCATGTGGTAGCTAAGTCACAAAAAATTTTGAATTGCAAAACTTTCAACTTTTGCATTTGATTTCTCCATCAAAATTGCACTTCCTAAATACTACAAATACCCTTTTGTAGAGCTCGAAGTTAAGAATATGGTCATATAATTTTTATAGTATTTCGATTTTAACTAGTATATTAAAATTACAAAATACTGCAAGTAGGTATGTTAACATTCAAGAAGATGTTGATTTAGAAAAAAGACAAAAAAATAGAAAATCATATAAGAAAAATTTAAAAATCATATGGAACACTAGAGGAGAGAGTCCTCTTCAAGAATGTATAATTTGTTTGGGGATTGGTATAGATTTGATAGGGGAAATAAGGTGGGAGACAAAAACTATCGATTTTAGGTAAGTTTGACTTTGAACTGTTATAACGGAGAAAATATACATCGAAAACAAAATTTTTTTTGCACTAGCTATACATGTCATCTAAAACATATTTCAAAATCAGAAGAAAAAAATATTATTTACATATAGTTTTTTGGTCGGAGGTAGACCCCTTGATTTGCAATAGTTTTCAACAATTGAAAGATGGACTTTAAAAATTAAAAAAACATATAAATTCTCGTTCAATTGTTTAAAAAATAATAATAGGCATAAACTTCATCCAGTTTAACATATTTCATCAGTTTACATCATCTTCAAATTCCAAATAGAAATGTCACTTTTGTGTCGTTGAAGTTGAACAATTTTGGTGTTGTTAGCCTTTTCCTTTATAAAAGTGTGACACAGGTTTATAGTTTTACCTATATACAAACTTTTACCATATCAAAACTATTTTAAAATATATTTAAAATAAGTTTCAAATTTTCACCTTTCAACATTTAGAATAATAAGTTAGCATTGTAGTTGATTGAGAACTATGTTACTACAAAGAAGTTTAAAAGATTGATGTGTACAAGCAAAAATAAAAATTGAATATAAAACTTTGTTAAAGAATAGAACATTAGAGTTGGAAGATCCCCCACTTTATAGTAAACTAATTGTTTGCAAGTAGATCTTTTAAAATGGGTAGAAAATTATTTTATCACATGACAAACATGAATTATGCTTCTAAAAAATGGGTACTTTCAAATAGAAGACATAAACCACGAATAAAATTTTGAACATATGGTGAAGTGGTTTACTATTAAAAAAAATTCTATTTGAGTAGCACAACATAGGTTGGACACCCAACAAATAGATATGAAGAACATTTTTGAATGATATTTTCAAGTAAATAGTGTACATGACAAAAACTATACAAATTAGTAAAATCATTAGTTTATAAAAAAGGTGATAGCATGGAAATCTTCTTAAATACCTCCTTAAGATAAATTTCCAATAGTTTGAGTTTGAAAATGTAACTATTTTCTTCAATCAATTTGATAAGAAAGTTGTATACCTTGTTATGTATGTGGATGATCTATTCATTATATATAATAATGAAGTAAATAGAAAAAGTAGAGTCGAGCTGAGTAAATTTAGAATTTGAAATAACTAACTTAAGATATTTTTGTTACTCCTAAATTAATTAAGTGTTATCATTAGTATTCAGTTGTATAGTCGGTAAATACAGGAACATAGTTCAGTCAGTTATCAATACATAGTAGTCACCGAGCATAGAGAACACCGAGTATAATAGTTACCAAGTACATAGGATTACCGAGCCCCAGTAAACACTGAGACTGAGAGACAACATTTACCAAGTAATCCAAAGTTCACATAAAAGTTTGGAATATCACATATTTCAAGGTGCACAACTTTTTGCCGAGCAAGAATATGGTTTACCAAGATCGAGGTGAATATTTATTGTGGATGTAATCATTTAATGAATGATGATTCCTATGTAATGATGATCTAGGTTAATCTTATGAACCGTTGATCTTAGGTTTTGTAAGGTATTGTAAAACCCTAATTAGGTCAAGGTCATTTTGATATAAAATTTGTGAGGATGTCATTTTGACATGTATCTTTATGGAGTAGCCGCACTCAAGGACATTTGAAGTTCAGACAGGGTTTTGACAGAAGGATTTCTATTGAAGTCTTCAATTTAACAAAACAATTATAAGGCTACCGAGCAGTTCAAAAGGATATAATCATCACAACAAGGTGGTATCTTTATTGTATTTAAAGGATCTGATATCAAAAATTTGAGTTGTATTTCATTCAGGTCATATATCACTATTTTGATTACTAGAAAAAATAGGTTTTGAAGGGGTCCCAAAACCCTTTACAAATCCAACAAAAAAAGATCGAAAGAAGTTACATCAACAAAAAGAAGCAACAAAAATGAATGACCCATATAAGGGAAACATAGGCATCAAAAGACAAGAAAATAGGGTAAAACCAGCCCAACAACCAAAAAACTAGCACAGGAGCCAGCTTAATTAACATAGTACATAGCCCCAAATTTTTCTTCCAAAGTCCTCTCCATTCTGGCCTGGATGTTGTCCATTCTCCCAATGACCCATTTTAGTTCTTCAACATTCTTCTTCACAGAGGGAGATTTCTTCTAGCTTCTTGCACGGGTTTTGGAACTGGGTCCACCAGTGGTCTCCAAGGCATCATTTTTGTGATCTATTTCCTCATCAAGGCCACTATCCAGTATGTTGACAAGGGCTTTGAGATTAATGCTGGAGGCTTTCATACTATCCTTGCTATGCTGGAGGATATCAATAATCGTGCTCTCCATGTTATCCATCCTTTTTTGTATCTCAGAGATAGTAGAATTAGAGTTCTATGCAAAGTTACCCTCATTGAACCCTACTTCCAACTTCTCCTAAAGACTGGCGTTAATGGCCTCAAGTTTCCTACATTTGAGATTAAGCCTCTTTATCTCATGGAAGCACCATTTATTGAATCTGAAAGAGTATAAAGCTTGAACTTTAGCAGTTTGAAGGGCACCAATGGTGACTTCCTCCTTGTCATCGAAGTCCTCAAAGATCAATTTAATGGAGGATTCTCTAATCCTTCTTTTATTGGTATCCTCGCTCTCTTCATCAATGTTCTCCTTGGTATCTTGGGAAACATGCACATCATGCCTCATTCTAGCCACAAACTCCTCCAGAATGGGCACCTCCTCAGTTTGGAAATTCCTCTCAAGGTTATGCATCTCGGTATAGTGGATAGAACTATCAACCAAATCCTCAAGGTTTTGAGAGTTATGAGCCAAAATATCTTTAGAATTTAGAATATCCCAAGACTTACCTTCCAAATTGATAGTTTCCTCCTTCTCCTTGCCACCCTTGTTCTCTTTATCAGTGTTCTTAGAAGAAGAATCAACCTCCTTGTTTTGGGTAGTATCATCATCCTTTTGCTGGGTACCATCATCGCCTTTATCAATAACATCAGTCTCCGTCTCTACATTTTAACATAGCCCTCACAATTTTTGTCCTCATTCCCTCCCAAATCCTGAGAGATGGCATTACCTTTGGAATCCTCAGTTTCCTCCTCTTCCCTATTAGGGCTTTGTACATTCTGGGTGTTGCAGCCTTCCTCCTCTTCATAATCATTAGTCACGTTATCCTCATAGCTATAATTAGAAGCTTCCTTCTTTCCAGTTCTAATTTTCTTTGAACTGCTTCCAATATCACCTTTGGCATTTTGTTTACCTTTCCCCATAGTGGGAGTAGTGATAGTAGGGCAGGGATTTTTTTAGTGGTGTTTATTCACCAATTGGCAAATATGTCCTGATCGACAGATCAAAATTGGTGAAAAAAATGCTCATATACTAGTTGACCGGTTCGCCCAGATTTTATAAAATGCTCAAATAGTGGTCGGATTGTTCACCACTATTTTTACGTAATTTTTGTAACATAGTCGAGTTCTTCGCCCATATTTCTATTTACTGTTTTACTCTTATTCGCCACAGATTAAATTTGGTGTATTTATGGAGGATCAACATTCGCCAATGGCCCATTGTCCGAAGTAAAAATTTTATTTGCACTAGGACCCAATTTGCCATGCATCATACATAATCATGTCCCAAATTAATCTCCTATTCACCCAGTCAATTATTTGAAATTATGCTGGGTTCACCAAATATTAGTTGTTATCATAAGCAACTATTGGCCCCTTTGCCAAAATGGACAATGGAGATTATGAGGTAAAATCTGATGGCTAATATGAAAATAGTTTACTTGTAGTTTTCTATTTAAGAGATGAGTTTCATTATTGAAAAATGTTGGAGAGAAGGAGACTTCAAGAGATTTAGTTGATTCTGAGCTCACAACTGCGATCGGTATCGAACAACTACCAGTCCGTAGTATCTTATTCAAGTAAAATTTTATTGCAGCCATAATTTGTTGGAGATGTCACAATCAAAGTTAAACATGAAGAGGACTATTGAAGGTGGAGATGTCCAAGAGAGGCCAATGAAATGCAGAAATATATCTTCATACTTTGGTGTGGGCAGATGCAATAATGTTGGTCAAAGTGAGGAAGGTACATCATTAGAGGAACCTGTACAATTTGAAGGTTCTCAACCTACACAGGAATCTAATGAACAAATTGGGGAGCCTAATAAATATGGTGATGAAGTTTCCAAACCTGATATATCTGATGAAGATGACCTTGAAGAAGAATTTCAAGTACTAGGATGAATCGATCGACTTCGGTGATGATGATGGTTCAATTAACAGTAACACTAAAGGGAGAGGAAAATCAAAAGAAAAAATTGATCGTCAATGGGAGATGTCGAGGAGATTTAAATTTGATTGGGCGACAAAGTATCCATTCATTGAACCCGTGGACAATCCAATTATAGGTGAGCCACCAATAGAATGCAGATGTACGATTTGTAGTTGGAAGTATAAAAAGGAAAAGTGGTTGCAGCTTAAACTAGACACCATAGAGAAACATGTTGGTAAGGTTTACGAAACCTCAACTATTGATGGAAAGGAAATAAAAGTGGTAAGATATAAAACAAAGGAGCAATGTCAACATAAAAGGAATGCTGAGGAATATTATTTGTTTCATAAATTTAAGATGAAGCCTGGTGAAGTTCAAGGTTCTATTAATGCTATTTTTGCAAAAGCAAGTGAAGTAGAAGAATGCGGAAAAGCTATTCAATTAAGTAATGTTTTCCATATTTTGAGCAGAGGGCATCCAATGACAAACTATCCTGAAATGAGTGGTTTGTTACACTTTCTAAAAGTTCCTAACTATCCTGTCACTCATTGGTCAATAAATAGTGGATGGGAATTGGCAAGTTGTATTGCCCAGGTTGAAATAGAGGATGTATAGAGAAAAATACGAGTCAACCTTTATTGCACTATCCTTAGACGAAGTTACAGAAATAGATAATACATCGTGGGTATGCATGCATGTTTATACTATACAGAATAATGTTTGCCAACCACATCTACTAGCTGTTGCAAAATTGAGGGACAATGCGACATCATAAACTTTATTTCAATTAGTAAAGAGCCATTTAATTGAATATGGAGGTATGGATGAATTGAAAATAGCGAAGAAGTTGATCTGGGTTGGAGCTGATGGAGCTTCAATAATGCAAGGTCAAAGGAATGGTCTTTGCACAAAGATGTAGGCTTCTTGTTCACCACATGTTGTTGGCATTCACTATATGGCCCACATGATGAATCTTTCTTTTAGAGTTGTGAAGAAGTTCCCTTTAGTAAATAAGGTTGAAGATTTAGTAAGAGAGTTGTACTCATATTTTTGTCGAAGTCCCAAATGTTTTAGGGAATTTCAGCACTTTGTTGATGGAATTACCAATGGAAACAAGCTTCTTAAAGATGTTGATACTAGATGGATCTCTTTGGATGGACCAGCACATTGAGTTTTTTTTGAATATCAATCTTTGATGGATTGATGTACGAAAATAAGGACAATGCAAAAAATCAGAGATGTGGGGACCTACTTCAGAGGTTAAGCAATATAGAGACACTTTTGACTTTAGCATCTCTTCTTCCCTTGCTAGAAGAAATGACGTTCATTATGAAAAAACCCAACAAAGAGCCATGTATATTGTAGAATATGCTTACTTGCGTAAAATGTCATGCCAAGCCCTGGATAGTCTCTATTGAAATGACCTAAATTTATCTGATGAAAGATTTAATCACGGGTGAAAACTAACAGATTTGGACAATCCTGATAATTATTTAAAGATTGTTGAAAATGGGGATTTATGTGTTTGTGTAAGGGGATTTCAGATACCAATGTACTATAGTGCCCCAAAGAAGTGAGCTACAAGAGTTACAAGGGAAGAGTTTACCAAGATCATCGAGTCTATAGTAGGTAATTCAAGGGACATAGCCTATAAAGTTTCCTCTGAAATAAGATCCCAATTCCCATATGAACAACTTCTTGAGGCCATGGCAATTGTGTTTCCTCAATATTGGACCTTAAAATCTAAGGAAGATTATCGTAATAGGCTGATGACTTTGATAAAGGAATTTTGCAAATCTGTAGAATTCAATGGAGTGACTATCAATGGAATTTTAGATCAGGGTCTTCTTAGATAGCAATCAGGCACTTTTGCAAAGACTATGAAGCATCAATATCAATTAATGCATAACCCACATGAAGAGGGCTCGACAACAAGGCTTTGGATAGAACTAAAATAGAGCACAATGTTGCGTGAAGAAATTTCAAAGTTCTTCAAGCTTGCTGATTTATGTCAGACCATGATATTGGGTTTAGTGGAGGATGAGAGAGTTTTTCAGTGCTTTGGGCTTCCTAAAATCAAAGCTAAGAAACAAACTAGACAAGAATTTGGAATCATGCTTGAGGGTCTACACATCTAGGTATGATGTCAATACTTTTCCTTATAAAAAATCAATGCAAATCTGGAAGAAAAGATGCAAAAGAAGAGGGTTGGGCAACACCATTAACCAATCTCTGACGGCGACTCTGAGTGGGACAAGTACAGGTGGTGATGGGAGTCATAGAAGCGGAGGTCAGACTCAAAGTGAAGAAGACACAAACGAAAATGAAGAGAACAATGAAGAAACTGGAATACCAGAATTGGATGATGATGATGATGCAGAGATGAATTGGCAAATTTAGGAAATTTTTGCTAAATTAGCAGTAGCAATCAATAGGTATTTTTTGAACTTATTAACTACTATATCCTGTGGCTGTCATTCAATGTTCATTTTAGAAAAGCAAGAATGTATTATTACTGTAGAGTGTAGTTTGTAACTTTGTATCGTATCACCAATGATCATTCATATTTGAATTTGAAATTCCTGAATGAAATTTTGTATTCCAATAGCATATAACAGAGTAAATCAACTAAGAATAATTGAATAAAATAGAGTAACTCAACATACATTGAATTGGAAAACATGAAAATTAGATAGAGCACAATTTGTTTTGTATTAATTTGTAATATATTACAATTTATAGTAGTTCAATTTGTTTTGTATTCATTTGCAATATATTACAATTTACAGTAGTTCAAAATTCAGAGCAATCTTTCTAGGCTAGTCCAAACATCCTCTGATGGTAGAACAATTTGGTTCATAGTATAGTCACACTCCTACAACTTCGTTAGCAATTCATATTTAGAAGTGTGACTTGACAACACTGTTTCTTCTAAAAATCCATTCAAAGTTCTCACTGGTTTGATGAAATCCATGAATGTATCAGGAGATATGTCTGTAGGAAGAAAGCGTAAATCAGTATTTATTTTGTCATGCAACCTTATTTTGTAATTTTCTCTTCCAATGAAGTTATTTGCGTCAAATCCCTTAGGAAAACCAAGACTTTCCATATTCACTTTCATTTGTTCCATCTTTGTGATCTTCTACTAAGCTTTGTCATCCAATTCATGTGCTTCCTGTAGCTTCTCACATTTTTGAATGATACTTGATAAATTTACTGAGGCATCAAGGCGGTTGCTAATTCCCTTGTTTGATAGATAACTATCACTCTTACTGTAGAGTTGTTGCATAATATCTTTTTCTTTCTTTTCTTTCTTGACAACATCCATGTTACTGTTCAATGTTCTTATGGAGCTTCAAATAACATACTCTCATACTTTGAAGCAATTCAAACCACTCATACAAGCTATTACACATCACCAATATTTGGCCCCAAATGTGTTCTTTTGCAATCTTCACTAAATTATTATTAGTATTTGTTAAAGTTTGAATTGTATTATTGGCCTTCTTTAGTTCTTCTACCATTTCTTCACAATTATTTTTCTCTTCCACTGCTTTGTGTTCCCAATGATTGGCTTTATCCTCTTGAGAGTGCAATTTCTTTTGCAATTCCTAGTTGGAGGCAGCATTACTCTCCATGGTTTAAATAACTTTTCTGAACTGACTCTTTCTTCCTCTAGCTTTTTACTAATTTCTTCCAATTTTCTCCTCAGTTCCTTCAGCTTTGCCTGCTCCTTTTCCTTCATTACTGCCTCCGCATGTTCTTGCTTTGTATCTGCTAATGTAGAGGTTGATTTTTTAATCTTTTTCTGTAATTCTTTCAAACTGTTCTCTAAAGCTTTCCTCTTTGCTTTTTCATTGCCAATGTCTACATGTAACTTTTCTATATTTTTCTCGAGCTTGCTTTTCTCTCTTTCCAGCTTTAGCAATGCACTGTAGACCACTTGGTTTGTAGACTTTGACACATTGATTTTGTCCACATGTTTAACTTTGGAAAAATCCATTTGAAGAGTGCTAACTTGAAATTCAGATGGATCTATCTGACTCTCTGGTGGGTTTCCATCTTTATTTGGTGGAATAACAACCATGAACTCCATCATGTCTCTTTTTGGGTCATATTTTGGTAAAACCTTTTTGGATGTAGATTGTTCCTGTATAGCTGCATTAAGGGCACCAATCTTCATGGTCTTCTGTATTTCCTTATTCTTGGTTATTGTTTCTTCAAATTTATTATAGAAATCATTGAAATGAAAATATGGTGTTGCAGAAGGATTTGAATGTTTGAAAGGTGAACCAAAGGTAGAGCTTGCAATGCCTATTGATCTAACTAATGCTCTTTGAGGATTTAAACTTCTAGAGGGTTTTGCTGAACCTAAAACTGCAAATAGTTGTTTATGACTGTATGACATTGTTGTTTGTGTTCTTCTAGAAGGGGAAAACTTTTTCTTCTTGACACTATCTTCTACTATGGGATTCTGTGTAGATTCTACTGGCCTCTTTAGAGAGGGAACTTGTTGTATAAGTTTCCCAGTCCCACTAGCACCAGTGCCACTACCAGACCTAGTAGTAGTACTAGTAGATTCAAACCCAAGGCCTGCACCATGATCATAAGCAATTTTTTCTGTTTGAATTGTATTCCAGACGCCTTCACCTATGGGACCCAAACCACCACCTTTATAACCCATTTTTTCCACAATGTTTTCCCCTTTGCTATATACTTTTTTCCAGTCCTGGCTGGTTCCACTCTAGCCTGGAGTAAATGCACTTGGTGGATTATCATCCTCATTGTCTTGATTATCATCCTTATTGTTGTATGCCATGTTAGGATGCTCCAAATTCCACAATTTTCTAAACTCTATATCCTCATCTATTTCATCCAGATCTTCACTGGTCTTTGGTTCACCAAGATCCTTTCTCATACTCAAAAAATCATCCAATTTCATTCTAGTTCATTTTCTATCCTTACAAGCTTCTGCTATTCTCTTTGGTATTTTTATGTTTGATGGATTAGCAGATTTTTTGTAGAAATTGTAGGACATCCTAGGCTGTACAATGCCCTAGTTTATTGTTGTCATAATTTGTGATGATAACTGTTGAACTAAAAAATTTTCCTCAGTGGAAAGTTTCTCTATCTCTTTTGTAACATCATCCCAGCTATCCTTGTTTTTCAACCTCTCTAGCAATGGTTTACTTTCATGTTGAAATAAGTTTGCGGAGTTATTATTAGCAACAAGCATTGTTTGAATGATGTTGAGTGGATCATACTTCCAGTACCACTCTAAATCAAATTAAAAAATATCTAAAAATAAATTTTCCACTTTGAATGCCTTTCTCTCAAATGTTAACCCTCCAATTGAGAAAGGTAAGGAAGGGAATATGCTCTTCTTCGATTGGCTAGCGAAGAGTCTATCTGTGCTCTCTAGTTGTACTACATATTCTACTGTAAACACCCTATTTGTCACATGCATTGGAAGTTTGTGGGGTTGCAGTTCTGATTCGTAAAACCTTAGCACAGTGTAATCTTCCATTAAGTACTAGTCAGCCAATTGAATTGTGCTTCCAAGTTGGATGCAATCCCTACATGAAGCAGACAATCTGGGCATTGGAGTGCTTGTTATTTTTTTATACAATGGTGCCAAAAAGAAGTCTACAAAATTACTGTAATTCCTTTTGTTATCATATATTCTTATCTGATGTGTCCAGTTATATATTGGAGTACCTGTCCTCTTGTGAATTTCAAGCTTTTTGCCATTGCTCATTAATATTGCCGCATGCTTGGCTAGCAGGAGATAGCACAAGTAGGTTGTGAACCTAAATGTCTTAGAATTGCCTCTTTTAATCAATGCTAATTGTTCTTGCATCGATTGAACCACGTGTCCAACAAAATTATATCTTACTCGTTCATTGACACAATGGATATCCCAAATGAATTGAAGAATGCTGGCACCCACTTCCCTATTGTTTTCCAGTCCCAGGCAAAATGCTAGTGAGGATATAGAATCTTGAACCCATGGCACAAAAATTTTAAAATCATAAGGAGGCTTATGGTTCTCACCCAATGAAGCCTTTGCCTCTGGAACTATTAGACCCCTTATAAATGAATCTTTTGTGTTTGGAGAGACTGTCTCATATTGCTCTGCCAATTTTCCCAAGTCAATAGGGACATTACAGTTTTGTTGATCAAACCCTAGGTCTAGCAAACTGTGAAATTCTTCCTGGGTTATTGATAAAATTTCTTCCTGATTTTTTTTATTCACAATTGTTGTTCTTTCTTCATCATAATTTTCTGCACAAATGAAGACAATTTCTGGGCAAGGGAAAACTTCGGGTAACAACATGTGACCCAAACCAACATCCCACGAAGCAACTTTATTTGTTTCTGCACCTACCGCTAGGTTAAATTTTATAAAATCACACCTCTTTGGCCCAATTGCCTTATTGCACAATGAATATTTAATTGCTATAACTCTCTTTTCACCATCGATAATAGGATCATAAACATCATGATACTCATTAGTGAAACCAGGGATTTCTACTAGTTTTCTGCAGTCTATTAAAGTTTCCCATCTGCTTGAGTTTTTGCTTTCCCCATTGTTCTTCGAAAGAATGAAAAAACATAGATTCACAGATATTTAAGAAAACCCCAATTGTACATGCAAGAATTAAAATTTCAAAATCAAGTTAAACTTACCCGAAATTAAACTTTTAAATCAGGATAGATATAAGTTAGAATGGCTAAAGCCCTCACAAATTACAGTCTCAAAATCTTCACCGACAGTTCAACAGTTCTTTTTAGCTCTGCTGCTACAAGTTGATAGGTTTTTAAAAAGAAAAGGTTAAAAACCTTTCGCTAAATGTAATGGTATATAATCTTTCTAAAACACATGTAAGTTGTAATGTAATCTTTCTAAAACATTATACTACGTGTAACGTAATCTTTCTAAAACATACTACCCATAACCGTTAATCTTTTCAATGAATTACACACCAATGACATACTACGTGTCACGTTTCCAGAGTGAGTTTTTAGAAAAGATTTTTGCAACCCATAGTTCTTTCGAAATACAACTTCAACCGTTCATCTCTCGTAATCCAACAATTGTCATGATTTTAAAATATTAATAATTTAACACACACTAATGAATATTAATTATTAACTAAATTCACTTAGAATAGCTTATCCATGAAATTTAAGCTAGAAATGATAAAGTTTCAAAACATTTAATTATTGCATGAAACAATAGTGCAATACAATTTTTTTATATTACATAAGGCAAAATTTCATTACAATTCAAATATGCCCATAGACCATATATATTAATGATTCTTATAATCAAAACAAAAAAGAAAAGCAGTAGCACTTCAAAATTCTTAAAACATTTTCATATTATATTTTTTAACATATGTGATTGCAATTTATATCATTTTAGAAACCTTGGTAAGCTACTACCAGTGGTAAGCTATCTACCACCATAGGGAGACACAGTAGAAGGACTAGAGAGTAGAGACTATGTAGAATCATAGACTATCTGGTTGAGGCTCCCTTCCTTTAGACTTCTGTGTGGAAGTCTTTAGAGAGGATAATGTCGATGAATTCTTCTAGCCACATATAGTCCCCGAGTTCATCTAGTAGGTGCCACTTTTAGAGGAAATCCCTCCCAATTTGTGCCCACTTTCGATGACGCGTGAGCTTCTAAACATCAAGGTTTAGTAGGAATGGTTTCCTGGGAACAACTACTCTTGGTTCTAGAATCTTAGGCAAATCATTTGCCCAAGGAATTCCAACCCCAATTTCTGAAAATACGACAACATGCACATCGTTGCTGAGGTATTCTTCTTTGAAAACTTTCCTTAGAAGCATGATCATATCCACCTTTTCCCCCCCCCAGGTCCAACAAAGAAGCCAAGAACTGAGACAAAATGTCAGTGGTGACTCTATACCAATTTTCACTCTCTAGAAATTCATGACTAAGCACCATCCTTATAGCCTCCTTGGTGAAGGCTCCCAATTCCATAGCAACAGATGCTGGGATTGGGCTTGTGATCAAGTCCAGAAAGACCTTCTGGTCCTCCAAGGCAGTGCATCTCAAATGAATTGGAGTGCACGACGCAGACTATTCTCACAAATATGCTTTCACAAAGAACCTAGTAGTAGCACTCGTAGACTATTCTCACAAATATGCTTTCACAATCGTAAATTAATGAGCATAGATCAATCTATTTATAAGTCCTGATTGAAAATCATTCCCCTAAAGATCTAATTAAATCATAAGATGAATGGTAATTGTCCAAAAATCACTAAATCTTTCATATTTAATACAACATTGGGTGGAATTGGAAACAACACTTATGATAAGACATTTTCTATCTTGGGAATAATGAAGGCCGAAAGGATCGCGCCACACATGTGGACATAACAATTCTTTGTTTATAAAAAACCTTAAAACTTGTGCCCACTCCGTAGAAACAATAAGCAAAGTACGTTACTGCGAAATGAAGGCAGGAAATGAAGCTTTACCATTGATTTAAGATCATCGAACAATCAAAAAATAATGTCCTTATATGATATGACATTTTTATTCAAGCCTTAACTTTAAGGCATTAATCTATCAAGGTATATGTCACTATCACACATATCTGTTAGTGAAATTGAAAGGCACCATCAAAGAAACCATTAATTCACAATGCACATTACTTTAATTGATGTCATGACTCATCTACTCAATGTACTCATCGCCATTAATTAATATTTCTATCTAATATTACCAAATTTACCAAAAGAGTTCTAATATTTCTATCTAATATTACAGTGTCACACATCCGTTCAATTACAACATATCAATGAACAAAGTCAAATTTTGGGCCTTTTGTTGGTCTTCATAATATTTATGAAAAAGTCTCAGCAGAATCATGACATGTCGTATGACACGTATTGTTGGTCTTCATAATATATACAGAAAACTCTCGGCAGAATCATGATACGTCGTGTCATGATTCCATCGAGAGTTTTCTGTATATATTATGAAGACCAACAATAGGCTCAAAATTCAACTTTGGCTATTGATATGTTGTAATCGAATGGACATGTGTTATTTGAGTCTATGATGTCAATGGTCATAGTGATGGGAGTAGGATCCGATGCAACTTCAACATCAAATCACAACCATTGGATTAACATAGATGAACGGTGGAAAGTGCATTTCGGAGGGAATGTGGTGCGATAACTCCTTTACTGAAAACTCTCTCCGGAATCATCACACGTCATTCTTCAAATTTCCAATTATTCAATCGCCATACCAACTATAAATTTTTGAAAACCATTCGCCATGACAAATAAATTAATTCACATATTTGGAAAATAGTTTCACCATATTATTATAAAAATGGTATTTGTTATTAAAATATTCGCCAATCAATATCCATATTTTGAAACATAATTCATCATCAGTATTAATAATTTTATTAAAAAAAAAATTATGGTCACCATTTTTTTATAAAAATTGTACACACTATTAAAAAATTTGCCAACAAATATCCATATTTTGACACATAATTCACCATCACTATTAAAAATTTCCCCCCCAAAACACATGTGATTCGCCACAATTTTATACTTTTCGGGAGGGGGGGTTCCTTAAAGTTATCCCTGCAGTAGGGTTAGGGATTGAATTGCTTATGTGTTCATAAATCAATAAAATCAACCCCTCATACCAAATGGCCTTTTTGGACATCTTCTTATGCTCATTAAAGCTTCTAATTAAAGAGCTATGTAAGTAATAAGGAATGTTGATAGTATCCTTATACCTAAAATAATTTAGGAACCTAAAGTGATGGGAATGTGCTCGAGTAAACTGCCCATCGAGAGTAAAGTACTCCATAACAACTAGGAGAATGTTATACCAAATCTCTTTGATCTTATAAACATTAATGAACACATTAGTACGAGCATTGGAGAAAGCCTCCTTCTCCTTCTCAGACTTAGGAAATTTCTTAGCCGCTATGTCCGAGATTTTTTAGTTTCTATAAAACTTTAAACCATCATTGGAGATGCTAGTAACCTAATCTATGAGCTCCATCGAGAGATTTATAGTCTTCCCATCCATCATGATGGTCTCATTTTTGCAGCCATTAAAGAATTTCTGAGTGACATCTTTAGCAAACCCATGGAGTCTTTCCATGTACGAATTTACTCTGCCCTTCTACAATTTGCACCAAACTATAGTCAATCCTTCTTCTTTAAGCCTTTGATAGTTAGCAGGTTCCTCCCTTTTAAGGTCACCTCCCATGATGATAGAAATAAAAACCAGGCACTAGTCACTCTTCCCAATATCTCAAATAAACTTACAAAGGTTATCTTTTGTGTCAATATAATAGACGGAAATAAAAACCCATAAACTATGGGAGCTGATGATTTTATTAATGCCAAGTACATCATTCCACTCTTTCCAATAACTACCCACAAGCACCGTAGTACACATGCATGTGATTCTAAGCATTTAAATCTTTCCTTCCTTATGGGTGATTTTATCATAATTATTTTTTGATTTGGTGTCCTCTTTCAGATTCACAAAGTTCTCCCATGTGATGATATCATCAGAGTTAACTCCCACATTGGCCAAGCTATTAGCCACACTAGTACTTTCCCGGTACATGTGATATATGTGAACTTTGGTATGATTTGAAATAATATCCTTTGCATTTGAAATAACATTATCAATGGTCCACGAAGGTATAGTCTCTCCCTTGAGACATTACATTATGTCCGTAGAGTCTCCCTCTAGCCAAATGTTATTAAAATTAAGATTTTTGGCAAGTTGAAGACCATATAGAGCTCCCATAGCTTCAACAATGTGATTGGTTTGAGTTCCCAAGGGGGCAGTGATAGCAGTGATAAAGTTACCAATGCAATCCCTAATTATACTACCATATCCAGCAGGGCTAGGATTTCCCTTTGCAGCTTCGTCAAAATTTATCTTAATCCACCCTTCCGGAGGAGAGCACCAAAAATTGTTATCATGACCACTCTCCTTGGACTTAGGTTCATTTATATTCCAACAATGCTGAGTGTTTCCCTTACTTAAGTTTTCATAGAAAACCCTTTGGGCTTTTTCAAACACACTACCAGGATTACTATGCTTTTCCTGAAAAATTTGATTATTCCTTTCTTTCCATATATTCCAAGCCAAATGAGAAGCCACCAAATTCCAAGTATTGTTAACTAGATCATTAGCAGTAGGAAAAAGCCATTGCTAACAGAAATCCTAGATGGAAAAGGGAAAAATCCAGCATAAGTTCCATTTTTGTAAGAAAAAACACCAAACCTATTGAGAAAAAGGACAATGCAAGAAAATATGGTAAGTATCTTCCTTAGCGACACAACACAGACAACATCTATTAGGTATGTTGAATCCCCTTCTTTTGAGATTGTCCACCGTAAGGGATTTATTTTGGATGAAGATCCAATAAAAGATCTCAATCTTGGGAGTGAGAGCATTGTTCCATGCCTTGGCCCAAAAAGGTTTATCATTAGGCTGATCAAATTGGAGAAGGCTAGTAGTAGCAACTAAAAACAACACATTTGGAGAAGGATCCCAAATCAAGGGGTCATCCTTAGCATCACAAAAGTACTGAGCCAGAAGGGCCTTGTCAATTCTGTCAAAAAAAGGGTTGATCGCTACCAAGTTCACCCAACTATTATTAATTTAGTAGTCTTTAACTTTAGTACCATATCTTCTTTTGCACCAGTTCATAGAATCAAGATGATTGCAGTTTTCACTCAAGGTACTCTCCATCAACCAGTGATCATCCCAGAAACTAATTTTTTGACCATTTCCCAACTTCCATTTCCTCCCCTTGCTGGCAATATTTATGACATTATTTGTATTTCTCCAAAAAATAGAGCCTTCAACTTTATCTGTGTTGGAAAAGTAGGACATATATATAAGGGAGTTCATAAAGATATTTTTGTCTACATACAATGTCCCAATCCTTAGGATCCCCAAAGACCCTTCAAACCCATTTGGCCAAAAGAGCATTGTTGATAACCTTGATAGGTCTTAGCCCCCATCTCCCCATAGTTTTGGGTTTACAAATCTTATCCCAAGAAATCAAAGGAATGCGGTTTTTTCCCTTAGCACCAGACCAGAGAAAATGTTTAAGAATGCTTTTAATTTTATCAGAGAATTTAGCAGGAATCTTAAACAAGTTGAGGGCATAAACTACCAAAATTTGCAAGGAAGACTTAATGAGGGTAACCTTACCCACTTGAGATAATGCATTGCCCTTCCATCCAACTATATTTTTGTAAAACTTGTCTAAAAGAAGGTTCCAAAAAGAATTAGTAACATTCAGACCAAGGGGGAGACCTAAATAGGAAGAGGGAAAATTACTAATCTTGCAATATAAAATATTGGCAATTTTGGCCTGCCTATCCTCCAGGGTATTGATGAAAAATAAGGAGCTTTTATTCCAATTGATCGATTGGCCAGTAGCACTAGTATAAAGATTAAGAGCATTTTTCATAGCTCTAGCTTCTTTGACAATGGAAGTACCCATAGTGATAGTGTCATCCACAAAATGGGTATGGGAGCATGAAAAAGGCTTGGAGGAAGGTCTCAATCCTTGGATAGCACCCTTATTCATCAGAAGCAAAAAATATCTCCATAAGCTTTTAGCCAACAACGTAAACAGAATAGGGGAGATAGGGCCCCATTAATGATAACAAAAAAAGAGGCAGTGGAGATCAGTTGGGAAATAATCTGAATAACCCTCTCATTAAAACCAAACTTTCTTAGAACCAAACACAAAAACTTCCAATCCATTCGGTCATAAGCTTTAGACAAATCAATTTTGAGGAGAAAACCCTATTTGCCCCATTCAAAAGTAGAATGAATGTTTTCATGGACTAGAATGACAGAGTCAAGGATTTGTCTACCAGGAATGAAGCCTTTCTGTTGAGGAGCTATCGACAAAGGGAGGATAGTCAATAGTCTAGAAGTTAATATTTTTGATATAACCTTATAAAAAGAATTACAAAGATTAATAGGTGTAAATTGATCAAAGGACCGAGCCCCCACAATTTTGGGAATCAGAGCTCAAGAATTTCCATTGATTTATTTGAGCAGACATCTACTTCCAAAGAATTCCTTCAAAACATTAGAAACATCCTTCTCAACAATCAACCGGAACTTTTGAAAAAAGAACATGGGAAACCTGTCCAGGCTAGGAGCTTTGTATCCTTCAAAGGAAAAGACAACCTCTTTGATCTCTTTGGTGGATGGAATAGCTTGTAACATTTGTTCTGATCGTGGTTTACTAAACTCAGAATGGCTTCAAGAAAAGAGTTATGATTGTCAGAAGAAGGTTATTATCCATAAAAAGAAGAGAAGAAAAGAAGTCAACCACTTCCTTCTTAACATCATCTTCCTTGATGATTTCTTTATTGTCTCTAGAAATTTTAGCAATTCTATTGGCCACTCTATGTTTAAGAGTAGTTAAGTGGAAAAACTTAGTATTTTTGTCACTCTCCTAGAGCCACATGGCCCTAGATCTTTGACGCCAATAGGTTTCTTCCTTTGATATTATGTCATGATAACTAACAAGGGCTTTCTACTCTACCTCTTTAAGATTTTTAGACAGACCGTGAAGTTGAATGTCTTCCTAGATTAAATTCAACTCAAGTTTAGCCCTGTTCTTCTACTGGAATATATCCCCAAAAACCTCCTTATTCCAGATTTTAACTTTTTCCTTAATGTTTCTGAGTTTATTGGTAACTTTGAACATTGCAGTCCCATCAACTCTAATATTCCACCAATCATAGACTTTCCTTTCCAGATTTGGGTGGCTCAGCCACATTTTTTCAAAATGAAAAGGGAATTTTTTGTGACCTATAGTCTGATTCACCTCTAGCACCAACAAATAATGATCAGAACCAATTCTAAAAAAAGAAGAGAGATTGCAATAGTACTTTGGGAGCCAATCCTAAGTAATTAGGGCTCTATCCATCTTACTCTGAATGTTGTTATTACCAACACGCCTGTTGGACCAAGTGTAGTTTAATCCTTGAAGATCTAAATCCAGAAGACCTTGATCATTAATGAAGTAAAAAAGATCAATTCTCCCTTTATTTTGAGAAAGAATGCCCCCATATTTTTCCTTTTCAGTTAAAGGGGTATTGAAGTCCCCCATCATCAACCAACATTCATCACTGAAGTCTTGTCTTCTTTCAACAATTTTCTTCCAAAACTTAGCTCTATTAACTTTTGAATTTGGGGCATAAATGCTCATTATGACCTAGTTGAAGTTGTCTCTGATGTTGTGCATTCTAATTGAAATCATATTGGGGTCTTCAGAAATGATTTCACCATGAATGGTTTTTTGATTCCAGAAGATGGAAGTACCACCTAAGGCACCAAAAAAGGTATAACTACTAACACCCCCTTTCTGGAACAGTTTGATTTTGTCCACTTTATCCTTACACATTTTGGTTTCCTAAACTAGAAGAATGTCTAGTTTGTGATCTCTAGCCAAGTTTCTTAGAATGTCTTGTTTATGGCGCACATTCAACCCTCTTATATTCCATGAAATGATCTTCATAATATTTTAGGGGAGAAAGCTTCTGGGATAGTTCTCTATTTTCCATTTGCAACCTCTTGCCAATTGTCTTTCTCACGACCCACTTTAGATTGTTTTCTTCCTAGGCCATTCTTAGATTTCCCCACATCTTCCTTCCTACTTCTAGTTTTGATACCTTCCAAGGTGAAAGGTGAGGCTTGGTTATTTCCTTTAGGGATATTTTTAGCACTCTGACTAGGGTCTTTAACCTTCTCCATTTCCTTATCCTTGCAATAGTCTAAGGTAGGAAGATCCTCACAACCACTTGAGCCAACTAGAGAATTGATCTCTTGACCACTGATGACATATTGAGGGAATCTAAACTACTAAAAAAGTACAACCTTGGGTTTCTTGAATCTCATCCTGATTGAGAGTCAATTGATTATCAATGGTCATTTCTATGTCATTATTCTCAAGGTTGAAAACCTTAGAATCCTTATCTTCACTCCCTACCTCAATTTGGAGAATAAATTATTGCTCATTATTTTGAAACACATCCTTCAAAACTTCAATAGCACTAAGAAGGGGAAAAAATTGGTTTCCCCTAAAGAGAACATCAAAGGTCTCCTCATTAATTGGATAACGCTTGATAGCTTCATATTCACCATTACCTTTGGTCTTAGAGTCTATAATTAGGTCATTCCCCTATTTGTTGTTGCACGAGCATGCCGCAACACTTTATGAACCATCTAGCATAAGATTTTGGTCATCCTTCTTTAAGGTCTCTTCATTGACTAATTTAACTGATTCTTTAGAAGAACCCTTAGAAGTTGAAGACTTAGGTTTCTAGATAGAATGAATCATTTTTGTCTCATTCTGCTTATTCACTATCTGTCCCTCTTTCTTTTTATTGATCTTCATCAGATAATTCTTAGCCCAGTGACCCATTTTTTTACAGGTAAAATAGGCAAAAGGGATGGATTCATATTCAACTAGTTGTTTCCAAATACCCATTTTATAGACTAAGTCTATAGATAGAGGAAGGTTAGTCGACTTATAAATATTGACTCAGATTCTAGTGTTTACCAATCTAGATTTGGACGCCATGGCAGGATCCAAGGATAGAAGTTCTCCAAAAACATTGGCTATGCCTTTGAAAACATATTCATTCCAATATTCCAAGGGTAGACCAGAAAATCTCACCCAAACAGGGGCTAAGTCTAGAAAAGACTCACTTAAATCCATATTAGGTTCCCACTTTGTCAAAGCCAAGGATGACTTACTCATGACCTAGGGTCCACCACACAAAGCTTTGGTCATGTCCTCACATTGGTGAACGAGAATGAGAAGAAGCCTTTTGGCATAGTAGTTATATCAACTTGTCCCTTAAGGAACCATCTTCTCTGGGTAAACCTTTGAACATAGTCTATGTTTGGCCTCACCCCAGAAAATTTCCCCACCAACATAAGATCCATTAGAGCCATCAAATGATCAATAACTTGGTCTGGGATGAAAATATAAAATTTTCCCTTGCCTGGATCTGAAATGTTGTTAGCTTCAGGAAAAGAGGACTTTTCAAAAGATTTTTTTTCCAAAGAGCACAACCTAGGGACGCACATGAAGAACTAAATCATCTTTATTGTGGTCAGCGAGAAGATTCCAAGCTCCTCCCCCTAAGTTTGGGGAAGAACTATTTCCTTGTGGGACCCTACACCTCAAAAACCCACTATCATCCATAGGTTTTGTTGACCCATTATCCTCCTCCTGACCTGCTCTCTCCTTTGAATCACCAACACTCTATCCCATAGCACCAACATGTGCACCAACATTGCTACCAGTTTTCTTGCCCAAACCCCCATTCAAATTTTCTCCTTCTCCAGGTCCCGCTCTAGACATATTGTTAAAAAGTATGGGATAGTTGAGAGTTGATCATATATCACTGTTACTCTCTAACAATTGTAGCATATTCAAAATCTCCTAACAGAGTGAACTTAACTATTCTTTGTTAAATATCTTAACCAAATGCACACATGAATTATGTTGCTAAATCCTTTAACAGAGTAGATCTAGCTAATCTTTTTGTTACTCCTAATAGGGTAAGATCACCAGAAGTGATCATTCTTATAAGCCTTAACTCACAACTTTATTTCTATAGAAGTGAAGCTTTGTGGGTTCCATCCCCACTGTAGTTTTTACCTTCTAATAGGGGTTTCTATGATACCAAAATACATGTGTCATGTGTATTGAAGTTTCATGAATGTGTTATTGATTTATTTTCATGCATTTACATTTCAGTTATATTATTGAATGTATGTTGAATGCAATCTACACAATTAGTTATTGAAGTTCAAGTTTGCAAGGATTAGTTTGAATATTTTTAAAGGGTACTGATTCACCCCTCCCCTCTCAGTACACACCTTTCCATAATTCCAACAATTGGTATCAGAGCTAGTTCTCTTGTTAAGGAAGTTTGGTCATTGAAGAGAAAATATCTAAGGATGGAAAAGTATAAGCTTTCCAAGACTATTGAGAATTAGAAAATACAAATGCAGATCTACATTGAACAATTCAAGGAAGTGAAAGAAGAACTAAGTAAATTACTGGTCAAGAGGAAGGATATGGCATTTTAGTATAAAGAGACTGATTATCATGAAGAAGAGATAGATGATCCATTTGAAGGATCAAGATCTGGATCTGGTAGCATATCTGATGCATTTGAAGGAACCATATCAGATCTATTTGAAAAGAATAAACATCTTACTGAACAAGTAAAAGCACTGCAGATCGGTCAGGAGACACAAATGGTTAGAATGATTGATGTCATGAATAATGCAAGGAAAGCAGAACAAGAAAGGAATCTAGCTATTGATGACATAAGATAAATGACTGAAAAGATGAAAGAAAAGGAATATGAGATAATAAGACTTACCGAGCATCATTTTGAAATCTCCAATTAGATGGTTGTCATGAGTCAGGAAGTCAACCAAGTAAACTATGAACTTACTAGAAGATTGGAAGACATTGGTGAATTGAGAGAAGAAAATGAAAGGTTAAAGAATGAAGTAAATATTCAACAACAACACAATGAGATGATTAAGAAAGCTGAAGAAAGTACAAAAAGGATGGATGCATTTCTAAGAAGTCAAAGAAGACTTGACAACATTACTGGTTTAGGCTATACCAAGCACGGAGAATCATCATGACAAGCTGATCAAAAGAATGCCTATGAATATCCAAGGCCAAACAAACTCTAATGTTATAATTGTGGAAAACCATGCCATACATCAAATGTTTGCAGAAGCAAAGAAAAAGGTACTCCTAAATCCACTCCTAAATTCAATGGTTATTGTTACAATTGTGGTAAGTACAGACATCAAGCACATGAATGCAGATCAAAGCTGAACAAGTTACCTAGGAAACCTTATATGGAAAAACACTGTCAGACTTGCAACATGCATGGACACATATCACAAGAATGCAGGACAAAGATGAAACAAGTCTGGAAATTGAGAGGAAAAAACAATACATATCAACTGAGAGGGCAAGGTAACGCATACACTTCAGATTACAATATGGGTTAATTTCACAACATGTGGTAGGTATGGACATATTGCATCTAATTGTATGAGAAACTACTGTAGAGGAAAATCTCAAAATTGGTCAAATTCTAGAATGGCATGTTTACACAGTCATAAGGTCGGTCACTTATGTAAAGATTGCAAAGACCACGAGTACAGGTACCAGTGAAAGTGGAAAGACAATTGAAGAAATCATGAGGATAAGGAATCAAATGTGGAGAAAAGTATCAAATGACATTGCTGGACCAAGCACAACAGTCAGTGACACCTCATCCATTGGATTAGGTGATTTCACCACCTCCACCTAAGCTATTCAAGTAAGTATGGAACTGAATTTGAAAAGATTATATCTTACAAAAGTTCCTTATATATATTGTGTGAATTCCAAATCAGCATAAATTAAGATGCACTAGGGTATTATATTGTTGATAACTTGAAACAAGTTTAGTCGATTAAGCTCAACCAAGTAAGAAATTCTAGTCGGTGAAAATGTAAGAGACAACTAAGTTGTATAGTTAACTAAGTATTGGCAGTACTCATCAATCTAAGGTATTGATAGTGTTAACTGAGTTATTTTATTATCAACTGAATGGTAGATGGAAAAGCATTTAATGCACTGATCAAAGTTTTTTTCTATAACTAAGTGGGAAATTGAACTCATTTGTTCATACAATGATCAAGAGAGAAGTACAACGATTTGAGAAAAACTTAAGCAGAATGAACCCAAGCATTTTACAGAGATCTAAGTATATTGCAAATAGTTTAAGTCTGAAACAAGTAAGTTTGGAACTAATTGAGCTCTTTGTATACAGTTTGTTGGAAGCCCTAATTTAGAAAACATGATGACTTCATCCTTAGAAACCATGCAAACCAAGGATGATAAGAGAAAAAATGTTATTTTAATTAAGAACATGACTTGCACTGAGCCTCCCTTCAAACTTCATTTGGAAGTTGTAGCTCAACCCAATGACAAAGGAACATTTTCAGTGATACCACCTAGGGTTCTACTTGTAAAGGATGTTAGGTCATACATCCACTATAAAATTAATGAAATCAAAGACTTTGAGATTTAATCCACATATCAAGAGCTTTGCACTAATGAAAAGCTAAAAGAAGATCATAAACACTTACAGGTAAAAGGGTTAACCAATGCCCTATATTTCTTGAAGGAATTCAAAACAAAATGGATACACATTGTACTGAGCCATGTACATGAGGGTAAGTTTTGGCTAGATGAATCAATGAAAATAAAAAAGGATGTGATACATGAAGTAACAAGGTATCCGATAAATGATAAAGCTAAAGCCCTAAGGCACCCAACATGTACTGAGATAGAGAAGTTAACTGACGTAGAATGGGATGGTAGAGGCCTGAGAATAAACACCATCAACGACCCCGAAATGAGATTTGGTGCATATATCATTGCATATAAAATTTTCCAATCAAGCAGACCAAATAGTGTTGCATGTGGAGTGGTCGACATTTCCTACAAGATTGTGAAAAAGGGTTTACAACTTGACTTAGCCGAGTTGATGCTGAGACAACTAGAGGAAACTATGAGAACAATCAGGGTAGCAAGATCCAATAATTTTAAATTTGGCTTGTTATTGGTATGTACATTCTTTTATTTATAGAACTTCTTTCCATCAATTAGTAATGTAGAATGAGATATCAACTGACCTATTATTGTTCAAATTAGTGAGTTTATTTAGAACTTAGGAAAGATTTTTGAACCAGTGATGGAAGAATATTTTGGACAATTCAAAGAGAGAGTGGAGAAAAGAACAAGGATACCAAAATACTTGGTAGAGAAATTTAAAGAAGATATATGTTTTTTGGCGGATACCAACACCACCCTAATCAAAGTTGTAGAGCCAAGAATAGCTTGGCTACCACCCATGGACTATGAGATTGACATAGATGTAGCTACAAAGAAATAAAGGCTTTACTTGCTGAGCCCAAAGAAAAGAAGGCTACAAGGTTTGGAACTTTTGAGGAAGCCAAGTCTAGAATCAAGATGGGACTTGTAGTTGAGAAGATGGGTAGGAAAAAAGGAGAAAATGGTTAAGAACCTTAAGAGAACATTTGGTGTCACAGATGAAGAAATTGAGAAACTGGTTGAAGAAGAAATCAAGGATGAGACACCAATCAGTGAAGACATAGATGAAGCAGCCACTGAGTCAAAAGAACATGAAAAAGGAGAGCCACCTAAGGATGATAAAGGGAAAGGTAAATAGGTCAACTCTAGGTCTAGATCAAAAAATAGTAGTTCACTGCCTTTGAAGAAAGGTGTTGTAAAAATAACTAGGCCTACACCAACTCATATATATCATAAGAGAAAAGAAAAGGCAACCACTGAGCTCCCTCCACCAAAGTGGAGAATAAAATTGATAAGAGAAAATGATGACCAAGATTCAGAGGAGGAAGACACAAATGAATTCTGAGTTGTGGTGAGTACAAGACCTCAGACCATTGATGAGGTAGTAGAAAGAATAAGAACTACTGGAAAGCTTAGTTCACCAAAACTTAAAAGGTATCCTCAATTGAGCATTGAGGAGTAGGAAAATCTTGAAGAAGCAGTAATAAGTATGATGACCACCTTCAAAATAGTTCCACTTGAATTTTCTAGTAGCATACCCAAAGAACGGTATGAAAATTTTTCTGCTAGATGGACTTATGCACTCACAACTAAGAAGAGAATAAGTGAGAGGTCACTAATTCTAGTAAAATCTAACTATTCTATTGATCAAATAGATGAATCATTAAAACAATATGAAAATAAATTCTTTATGAAGGCTAGAGCATTCAAAATCCTAGAGGGAAAATTACAAGAGGTCGATGATGAGAGTAAGAATATTTGGACTAAACTCCTCAGTCCAACTAAGAAATTTATTACCGAGGATCATCAACTGAGTATACAAGCAGAAGAGCCTATTAATGTTTATGATGATACTATTCACATCTCGGATACTGAGCAACTCGAGGAAGAAACCAATGAAGAAGAATCCATAGCTACTATTGACATTGTGATGGAAGGAATTTTGGAGATGATGACTACTATAGGGGATGAACACATACTAATAGAAGGCATAACAAAAGGTGACCCCAATGATGAGGCTAAGGAAGATCAAATGATCACTAGAGCTACCAAGAACCTTGGTGAAGAAGAAGCAACTGGGGTAGCTTGAAAAATGGTACCAGGAAATATTCCTATACTGGTACAAGCTATTGAGATAGCTACTAAAGCACAAAATGATAACACTCCACTCGAGAAGGTAACATATACAAATGAAGATAAGGGTAAGGAAATAGGTCAAGAGACCACTGAAATGGAAGAAAATGCACAAGCACAAATAGAGTCAATGATAGACACTTCTACCACTGACACAAGGTCACAAGCCCCTGCACCATAGATTGCAGAATCCATTACCAAGAAAAATAAGGATGAAATCAAATCCACTGAGATGCCAAAGATAGATACTAAGCACAAGGCTTAACTCTCTATTGCACCATCTCCAACATATAGTGTGCAAGAAAAGAAGAAAAAGAGGAAGCGAGGAACTAAGGGTCCAGTTACACTTGAGGAAATCATTGAAATTATGGCATGTGACCTGAGGACACTTGATCCTGAAGCTCTCAGGAAATATGGAGAGCTATGCACCTAAAAGGCAGCACATGAAAAGCTGAGACAAGAAAATAAAGGCACAAAGGTTCTAGAGGATGTCAAGGAGATCCTAATGCAAGTTGCTCCTAATGTAACTATTGATGAATCCACCCCCATTATTGATCAACTTGCACTGCTCACCAAAACAATAAATGGCCCCACTACAGATGCTGATTAGATGATTGAAGAGAGAGCCAAACATAAGATTCAATATAAGTTGACTAAAAAGATCAGCCAAGTAGTGGATATACACAAGGTAAAGCTTTCATAAATTGTGAGTGAATTAGAAAGTATCATTGATAAAATTCTTACAATTCTGAAATAGCTATGCACTTTAGATCACTTCACTGCCGAGGTTAGTGAAAAGATAAGCAAGTTAGATGTAGATCTAAAAGATAGTGCTACTCATCTTACAACCAAGCACCATGCATTTTAGTTGCATTATTCTAAAGTGAAACACATACAATAGTTAAGACTTGAGTTGAGAAAGGAAGAGGATCGAATTAGAGAAGAGGTAACCGAGCTACAGTCTGAGTTACCACTACATCTGGCAGTGATGCAAAAGAAAGTGACATAGGAAAATAAATTAGTTTCCACCCCTGATATTTCTGTCACAGAGAACATTTTTATATGTATGCTCAAGTGAGCTTAGAGCAGCTGGCTCTAGAAAATCTAAAGGAAGAATGGGAGAAGCTTATGGATAATCTTAAGAAATCCCATCCTAATATTTTTGATAAATTGTAAGTCTACTCTTTGTTATTATTTTTAAAAAAGGGGGAAACATACGTATATACAAAGAGCATGTTCATAGGGGGAGTCACTAAGTATACACATTTTTGGTTTTGTGAAATCTATGAGTATTAAAAATTTTATAGTTGGAATACATATAGGTTTTTGATACTAATGCCAAAGGGGGAGAGTTTTACTCCTAAATGAATTAAGTGTTGTCATTAGTATTCAGTTGTATAGTCAGTAAACACAGGAAGACAGTTCAGTTGGTTATCAATACATAGTAGTCACCGAGTAGAGAGATCACTGAGTATAACAGTTATCAAGTACACAAGATTAACAAGGGCCAGTAAACACCGAAACTAAGAGAAAACATTTACTGAGTAATCTAGAGTTCACATAAAATTTTGGAATGGCATATAGTTCAAGGTGCACAACTTTTTATCGAGCAAGAAAATGGTTTACCAAGATCAAGGTGAATATTTATTGTGGATGTAATCATTTAATGAATGATGATTCCTATGTAATAATGATCTAGGTTAATCTTATGAACCATTGATCTTAGGTTTTCTAAGATATTGTAAAACCCTAATTCGGTCAAGGTCATTTTGATGTAAAATTTGTAAGGATGTCATTTTGACATGTATCTTTATGGAGTAGATGCACTCAAGGACATCTGAAGTTCAGATAGGGTTTTGACAAAAGGATTTCTATGAAAGTATTTAGTTTAACAAAATAGTTATAAGGATATCGAGCAGTTTAGAAGGATATAATCATCACAACAAGGTGATATCTTTATTTTATTTAAAGGATCTGATATCAACAATTTAAGTTGTATTTCATTCAGGTCATATATCACCGTTACTCTCTAACAATTGAGGTAGATTCAAAATCTCCTAACAGGGTGAAATTAACTGTTCTTTATTAAATATCTTAACCGAGTGCACACATGAATTGTGTTGCTAAAATCCTTTAACATGGTAGATCTAGCTGATCTTTTTGTTACTCCTAACAGGGTAAGATCACAAAAAGTGATAATTCTCGTAAGCCTTAACCGGCAAATTTATTTCTATAGAAGTGAAGCTTTGTGGGTTGTGTGTGTGTGAAAATTGTACCTGATCTGTAGACACAACACTTCAGTAAAACATTAGAGGTTAACTATAATCAAAATCGTGCAAAATTGAAATCTACTCTAACCAGATGATTTACTGCCTTCTAGTAGGTGCAAGATTAATGCTCTTAGATTGTTATCGAGATCAGTGACCTAGACGACACCTAAATGAAGGATTTGAATGCAATTGATCTAGATATGAATTGAATGCAATTAAGCTATTTTTTTTGGTATTTCTATGCAATAAGAATGATAAAAACTGATATGAATCTATGCTAATATGGAAATTGATATGCTAAAATGATCTAACAATGATATGAAAAAGAATCTAAATGAATGTAAAAAAAACAAATTGATCTCACAATAGCCTTGATTCGCAATAAGCTTTGATTCTCCCAATTCCAATTCTCCATCATGATTGTGCAAAAATATGAGATGCTTTGAGATGAGCTGAGGCTTTAATTTTATAGAAATCCAAGGCTTTGGAGGTGCATGGAAAAAAACCATAAATCACTCAGATTAACTCAGCTTGATTTTTGAGTTATCTGATAATAAAGATAATTTAATTCACAAAAATATGCAAATCATGCAAAAATAGCTTTTTAACTCAAATTAGAGTTTAGATCAGCTTTTTGAACTCCAAAAGGATGTTGAGTTCTAAAAAGTCAACACTTTGCATTGATTTTCTAATTTGGAGTTTAACTGTTTCTTTTGAATGTGCATAATAATTATGAATTAATTAAATAAATAAAGTGATTTATGCTCAACTTAACTGATTTTTGAAAATAAATAATTGATTTATGGGTTAATCAATTATTTAATCAAACTTTTATTAAAAACTATATTATTAAATAATGACAACTTGCTTTAATTAATTAAATAAAAATTTAATCAATTATTCATAGGATATTGGATTTATTGTCAAAATTAAATAATACAATTAATAATAGATAGAATTAAATTTAATTACACAATTAAGTGGCAAGATATTAAATCTAATTAATTAAATATGAAAATATTTAATTAATCAAACTTAGGATAAATGTGATTTATTGCCAAATAATCATTAAATTAAAGATAATTAAGATAATTAGGAATATTGCTAGGAATATTCCCTGATGCAGAATTTAAGATAATCAATTATGATTCGATGATGTTTAGAAGTGCCTTAGATTATGACTTCGATGTTGATTTTGTTCGATTTGTAGATGTAGGAGGTTAATGAACTTATAGCCCATTTTTGGGGTATTACATTTTGCCCCTCTTTGAATTACTGTGTGAAGCACAGTGGTTCAAAGAAAGTCTATGTTTGATAAAGATATGAAACTGATGTTTGATAATTGATATGAGACATAAGCTAATTGAAATTGATTTGATATGGAGATAATAGGTCTTGAATGACCAAAGATAATGTTCACTATAGCAGCGATGAACCGATGATTGTGAAAGAGTGTCAAAACACCTGATTCCAAACCTTAGGATTGTGAAGAAGTGAGTGACCAGTTCTAGACTCAATTGTCTTAGCAGAACTAGCAGGTATCACATCTGAATCCTTTAGTTGCTGAAGAACCAAAGAACGAACACTATGATCTGATGGTTGCAAAAACTAATACAGTTTACAAGATTAGGAGGATACCAGATTGATATGGATCAACGAATCTGATATGCCCCAAGTGATGATAGATTTTCCCCGAGTGATGAGGTCTTTTGATGAATCAGTAACTAGACGTGATTGTTTGTCTTGATCACTGATGAAAGATATTGATAGAATTTGATTTACAGACTTTGAATGATGTGCGATACCATGCCCCCTTCGGGATTGAAATTGAAATCTGACAAGAAAAGTTAGCATTGAGAGTTTAGAAGCATGTTAATTGATTTCAGAAGTGGTTAAACACATCCGAGAATGCATTCTGCATTGTTGGAAGGTCCCAAAAGACCAAGTTTGACTAGGTTAAACCATGAGTTGACCATAGTTAACCAAGTTAAAATTTTGATTGTTTGATGTAAGATAATCAGTTAAGTTGAATGCTAGATTTCTGTGATGATCGAAGGTCGAATATGCAAGTAGTTAATAATATAAACAATCTCAGATTTTGATTTTGATCCCGAAAAAAGATTCTACTTATTGTTTCGTTGGAGGAACCTTTGTGTGAGATTCAGCTCTTGTTAGATTTGAAGATGCGAGTGGAGAATTGTTTAAGCATTGAAGTTCCTTTAGGCATTGTGAGATCATGCAACATGCAAAATGCAAAGAGACATGCAAAATTAAATGCAACCTAAGACCTAGGACCTAGTCACTGATCATTTGTCGATTTGTTATCATCATTGAACTTTTAGGTAACTCGATAAATCAATACAATGCCCACTAGCTAGGAAACCATAGACATATGAATATCAATTTGTATGCACAAGAATCAATACAACACCCACTGGTCAACAACCATGGACATATGAATATTGATTTTGTTTTCAGAATGTCAGATTAGATATAAGCACCAAGGCATAAATGCCAGGATGACCTGAATATCATGTCCATTTTGATATAGCAATTTGTACAAGCATCAAAACATAAATGTCGTGATGACCTGAATATGCCTTGCATTACAAACACATCAAACAGTCAAGAGATCATTCTAAATCCAGTGTGAATCACTTGTAGTGACCCTTTATCATTCACATCCTTAGGTAAGATTGCATTTCACAGTAGGAGAAAGAACTCACTCAAAAAGACAATAGTTAGATCAAACTTTCTTGAATTTTTTGGGTATCAATGGTCGAGGTATGCATGGCCATCCAATTCGAGATAGAGGCTCTTACAGTCGGACACCATTTCAATCCAGAATTTCCAAAGTTGTTAGATTTTCACATACAAGAAGAAAACAAAGAAAAGATTATGCCCCCAGTCATCACTCTCTAAATCCTATAAAGGACATCATCGAAGAGCTCGAAGGGACACAATATGCAAAAAATCTCAATGCGAATCAGTAAGCATACAAGGAGATAAAAGCATGAAAATCACATATTGTTTTCAGTTTGATGTTTGAATGCGTTGTAGATGCAAAATCCTTTCTGGAGATGAGACAGACTTGACTGACTCAAATGAAGCTTCAAAGGACTCTTGACTAGATATGACACGTCTAAGATACACCGGAGACTATATGATATGACATTGATTGCCCAAAAGTTTGAACATTGATAGGATACAGACGCTGGAGCCGATTGGTGTACAAATCGACTTATTGAAAATTGAAAATGCAGAAACAAACCGGGAGATATGTACAAACTAAAGCAAAATTAAAAGCTGGGAAAGACCAAGATTGCGCTAATAGAAGGAGCATTTTGAAATAAGTGGTGCCCATTTGCTAGGTTTTCACCATCTTGGCAGAGATTCTATTTTTGCTACCAAGGCACCTGTTTCCAGGTTTTCACCAAGGCACTTTTTTTTTTCTTTTTTGATATTTTTTTGATATTTTTTTGTGAATCATCAAGGTGCCTATTGTGAGGTTTTCACCAAGATGTCCATTTTTTCAGGACTTTTTCTGATTTTAAAGATTTTTTTCAAGACATTTTACCATAGACTGAATGCCTTAGGCGTAGAATTTCTTCAGATGGAGAACGTTGATCGGTTCTTAGATCTGTTCTCCTTTAGTCGTTGAGAGTTGATAGACACTAGAGCCGAAAGTAGTAGTGATGACAAAGGGACCTAGCCAGTAGGGTTCAAACTTCCCCTTGCGTTCTCGATGGGATTGATTTTTAGGATTTTCTCTCAAGACTAAATCACCAACCTGAAATTTTCTGTGTCTGACTTTCTTGTTGTAGCCTCTAGACATTCTCTTATGATATACTCTGAGATGATCATACGCTGCTTGTCTACGCTCATCTAGTAGTTCTAGTTCTTGTAACCTAGACACTCTGTAGTCATCATCAGTTACTAGACCATGCATTCTGATTCTGAGTGATGGGATTTCAACCTCAATAGGCAGTACCACTTCAGACCCATAAACTAAAGCGAAAGGTGTAGCCCCAGTAAGTGTTCTGATACTTGTTCTGTAGACCCATAGAGCTGGATTAATCATGAGATGCTTGTTCTAATACTTGTGCTGATATTGGTTCTGATACTGGTTCTGATACTAATTTTGATAGTTGTTCTGACACTGGTTTTGCTACTTGTTCTGATACTGGTTCTGATAATTGGTATACTTGATAGCATCTTTTTCCATTGCAAACTCCCAAGCAAGATCATATCATGCGGTCCCAATGTCTAGCAAGGTGGAGAACAAGAGGGATTGGCAAGCTGGTGGAAGAGATGGAAGACAAGAAAATGAAGGAGAATGAAGGGAAGAAATCCTCAAGGGCAAACTCTTCAAGAATACCCAAGCTAGGGAAAAATTATCATGTAAAGCGTATTTGGACAAGAAATGAAAGGCCAACATAGGATGAGTCACAAAATCATAATGCAACAGCAGGAAAGGATGCAGTCCAAAGGAGTAGACATGTCAAGAGGCTTCATAACATTGTATTTTACTCTTTTTTTTTGTTATTAGATCAAGACCAAAGGGGAAAAGGATAGTGATAGGTGAAAATGAATGAAGGAAGATGGATATGAAGGCTAAACATGAATGGAATGAAAGCAAGATCATCGTAAGATAACTCATAAGATAGCCAAATGTTTGTGTATAGATCAACATTGTCAAGATCAAAGAGAGAAGATGGAATGGATGAAATATGTAGAAGAACTACGCATAATGCCTGATTGCCAGGTTTTCATCATGGTACTTATCCAAGGCGCCACAAGGGAGTGGTTTTCACCATAGGACAAATTTATTTCTCTTTACTTTTGCTACCAAGGCACCTATTTCTAGGTTTTCACCAAGGTACATTTTCAAATTTTTTTTTTCATTTTTTTTTTTTGGAAGAAGGCAAGCTTTTTAGATAATGCTCCTTGAAAGGATAAACCATGATATGCCAAGGATTCAAAATGATACGCTCAAAGATGCTGATAGGGAAAGGGAGATGAAAGAGAAAAATGGAGGATAAGGTTTTATGTAAAGCGAGTGAGGTTGGAAGATAGGAGGAATAGGAAAATGAGGAAAAATGATAGAAGGTAGAAGGATAATGCATGGAAGGATTGTGAAAGGGTAGGTGGAAAGGAAGGCAAGATCAACGTCAACACATACCTTGAAGGGTGGTGAGAGGATGGAGGAAATGTGAATGAAGGAAAACGTGAAGGAATATGGTGAATGGATAGTAGAGGTTGTGGTTTAGGTGCATGGAATGGAAGAATGTTTTTGGATGAAGATGAAGTGGAAGTCTTTGGAAGCTTGAATGTCAACTTAACTTTTTTCTCAACACTAGACTCTTTCAAGAGAGACTTTGGAATCCATATAGCCATAGGCTTTTCATTTTTTTTTGGTAATTTGGAGAGAATATCTTTAATGATGGATTTTGGAACCCATACTTGTCTTGTAATTTTTTTCTTAGATATCTCTTTTGACTTTATGTTTCCATGTCTATTAGAGGAGACATGGTGATCTTCTTTTTTTGATGGATTCTTGTATTGTTTCTTTTTCTTGTATTGAAGATTCAAGTTACTTCCAAAAGACTTGGGACTTGTGTTAGAAAAATGAGGATATGACTGATTTAGATGGGTGGGTGGATGAAAAGGATTCAAGGGTATGCATCTATGTTGATCTTGAGGAAAGATAGGAGATGGAGGTATGTAAGGACCCAAGATGGATGGTGAATTAGGAAAGTTAGGAGGGGAAAGTGAAGGGACATAAGGACCCAAGATGGAAGGTAGACATGAAGCCCTTTGTAGTGGTGGAAGAGGTCCAAGGATGGAAGTGGAAGACACAAAAGGATAATCAACAAGTTCATCAGCATCTATATGACAACCAAGGATATCAGCATCTTTAGAGTGAGCATTAGAATTTTCAGAATCATGGACATCTTGAATATGAGCACCTTCTTTGATAGGATTGTTCAAAGCTTGCAAAGACTTAGGAAGAGTAGAAAGTGGAAGCAAACATGGAGTGGTAGAATAAGAAGATGGAAGACTTTGATCTTGACAAGGATCTTTGGATAGCATAAGCGCATAATTTTTTTCTTGATTTTCAATAGGCTTAACATTGGAAGTAACAACACCATTTTTAACAACCTTAATGGAAGTATCATCTTTGGAAAGTGCAAGTGTAGTAAAGTTATTTTGATTGTCAATAAGCTCAATAGTGTAAGTAGTAGCTTGATCTTGCTTAGGAGAAGACTTAAGACATGGTGGAATGCATGAAAAAGGGTGTGCAGGATCAAAAGAACCCTAAGATAGATAAGAGACATTGTGAAAAGGAGTGGATGACATGGAGGGTTCTTGATCTTGATCTTTCTTTATGTTCTTTTCTTTATCATTTCTGAAGTCCTCTTGACATGGAGCCACTTCTAAGGACAAGGAAGCATGTTGGGATTGTATGGAAGACTTTGGAAGAGATGGTGGAGGACTAGCTGAAGTAGGGATTATAGCATATGAAGGCTTAGGCTCTTTAGGTTTATCATTATTGAAGGTATTTGCAACCAAGTGAAGGTTAGCTTGAGTTTCTTTAAGAGGTAGCCGTGGAGCATAACTATAGGGAACCACATGAAAAGTATCAGGGCTTGTGTCAGATGAAGGTTTTGTGAAAGATTTGAAAGACTTAGAAGCTTTAGGAAATGTATGAGTATTGGAGGAAGTAGGGGATGGAAGGGAACCATCACAAGACAAAGGTCTAACATTAAAATGATCTTGCTTGAGAGTGCAATCTTTATTTTTAGCCTGAGAGTTCTTAGAGGAGAGATCTTTATAGTATTGATGTTTCAAGCTAGCACGATGCATTTTATAGTCCTTAGTAGTAGTAGATGGATCATAATCAAGGTATTGTCCACAAAAGTCATCAAAGTCTCTTTCAAAATCAGAATCATATGGATCACCATCACGATCTATCCAATGTGACGACCCATTTGTAGTAAGTAGGAACACACAACGAGGAGGACTCTTAGGAATAGAGGTGTCATAGATATCATTACATTGTCTGTCATCATAGTCATCATAGTCTCCAAAGCTTGATGTGTCACTCTGTGTGGAAGAGGTATCATAAGGGTTATCACGTTGCTCACATTCTATCTGGGGGCATGGTGACATGTACAAGTCTTTGTCAAATGGAAAAGGACATAGAGCCTCCATGGAGAACTCCTTGGGTTCCTTCTCTTTTTCAAGTTTATCAAGTTTGACTTGCATAGCGTGCAACTGTTTCATCATAGCTGTGATTAGAGCTTCTTCCTCTTGTGCACTGATTCTTTGAGACATGTATACTGATTCTCAATAGCTACTGCTCTGTTCTTGACACAGTGATTTGTATGACAGATTTTGGAATTAGGCTGAAAAAGCTAAGTATTTGGCAATTCTAACAATTTTCTGACAACTTTTCAAAATTTTTCCAAATGACTTTCTGCAGACTTGTACGATAGTTGGTAGGCAATGAAATGACAGTTGAAAAACTCGTACGACAGTTGCAAGATTTTGACTTTGAGAATTTGCTGGCATGGAAACTAGTACGACACTGGGTACTCAATCATATGACAGATGGGTTGTAATGAAACGACACTTGATGGAAACTCGTATGACTTTTGACTTCCTAAAATAATTTTTGACTCCAGAAAGGATTTTATGTCAGATTTTGCAAATTTTGAGTTTTCAATTTTGAATCATTTGCAAATTTCAATGTCCAGATTTGAAGATTGTAACAGATTTGTCCATTTTCAATAACCAGATAGATAAAAAAGCACGCAAAATAACAATAAAGTGATTTCAAGCATGTCTGAAAACAATGAACAAGGGCAAAAGCAACCTTGTGCATGAACAATCAAGTGACTTATTCGTTCTAATCCTCAGAAGTGCTAATTGTGTATGTTCCAAAAATGTTTTGCAATAACGCACATATACCCTATAAAATGAAAATTTGGCCTCGCTAGGGTTTTTAGTAATGGTTTGACTCTGCAACTTTTATGATCCAAAGGGGTGAACTCCAATCTTGGCGCACCAGGGTTTTGACACAGTCTGAGAACTTAATCTTTAGGAGCTACTAGGGAGATCTGACAACCCAACAATAAACCATACCCATGGAGATTTCTTCCACAAGGACATTTATATAGCGGTTGTCACTACCATGGCGAAAATGACTATTACCGCTTGAGGTTCCATCAACATAGTTTGCCTTGTGAAGGGATTGTTTGCTACGGTTAACCCTCTCTAAAGGTGACTCACAATATTATACCACAATGGGACTTGGTTCCAGATCCAAGGTTTTTGACACCTTTTCACTTTTAACCCAAACAAAGCAAGTAGATTAATTTGACACGCTAAGACAAATTTTGTCTCACCAAGGTCTATGATATCAACCCCACGTGATCTATCAACCCCTTCGGAGAGAGAATGTATCAATCAATAAGGGAAGACGTGCTAACTGAGTTAAATGTGAAACACACTAAGTATCCTCCCTACCTATAAGGATTCTATCATCAAGAAGGATTTCGCTGGGAATCCAATCTCTCAAGAATCACGAATAGTGTTCATAGGGCCTAATTACTATGTGAGCACAGATGTATGTTTCCAAAAGCAAATCTACCAAAAGTACCCAAAAAGCAGAAAGAGGAACACTTAACGCTTAAAGTGAATATGAGATGAGTCCACAAGGTGGAACACTTAACACCTCACACAAGCTGAAAACGAGTCCCCAACTTAGAAAACAAGTGAGTTCCTAAAATCACAAATGGGTTGCCAAGTGGAACACTTAACGCTTCTGTCCTGTTGACCCCTCCCCTTTAATGTGGCGCTGAGATTGCAACTATGGGGCGGAATGAGGGGCCAGTGGATTAGCAAGTCTAATAACCCAAGATAGCAATCAAGATCAATCACAAGTATCTGAGATTACTTAATGAATCCTTAAGGGGTCACAACCTAGTATCAATTATGAAAGTGTGTAAAACAAAAGCATGAAAAGAATCACCCAAACTAGACACATGAGAGATTTATTTTAAGGCCAAATTGAAATGTTATTAGATGAAGGAGAATACCTGGGATCCTTGCAATGTGCTTAGTAGATTTTACCTAATTTTTAGCAATTCTTGTTGAGTTTTTCCATGCAAGCAAGTGACGAACTCTCCAACAAGCAAACAAACAAACAAGATATGCAAAATATATTCAACTTATGAAAACTATAAGGTTAGCTTTAAAAATAAATTATTATCAGAAATAATAACCAAAAATTAACCCAAATGACAACTCATATCATTCATTGAACCATGTAAAAAAAATAAGTGCATACCCATCACAAAACTTTATTTTTTTTGCTGCATTTGACCTAGTAAAAAATATCTAATTTTTTTGATATGATTTTGGCCACATAAATAGAAATTAAAAATAGAGACCCCTACTAAAAAAAAGAGAGCTCTCCAAAAATGTAAAATTTTTAAAAAAATCTCTTCATTTGTGCCCTAGAGACCTATTTTATCAAAATAGACCAATTTTTTTAAATTGACTATTTGAGCTATTATATTGCATCCAAATTTAAAATACAAAGAATGGACCCCCTGTATAATTTAAAGAGATTTTCGAAAATATAAAAATTTTCAAAAAATATGTTGATTTGTGTCAGATATTAATTTTTTCTATAATTTCAAGAAAAAATTATTAAAAATTACAAATATCTTAGAAAATTCTAAAATTTTTACTGTAGCTTCTTTGATATGTGTCCAACCTACAAAAATTTTTTTAGAGAAAAAATCCAAGCCATTTGAGAGATAAAATTAAATCTTTGAAACTTTAGGGTTTTAGCTCCCCCAACAATTCAAAACTAGCATGTAAAGGTGGGTTGCCCCACGGTGGGCGCCAGAAATGTGTGTGTGAAAATTGTATGTGATCTGTAGACACAACACTTAGTAAAACATTAGAGGTTAGCTATAATCAAAATTGTGCAAAATTGAAATCTACTCTAACCAGGTGATTTACATCCTTCTAGTAGGTGCGAGATTAATGTTCTCAGATTGTTATCGAGATCAGTGACCTAGATGACACCTAAATGAAGGATTTGAATGCAATTGATCTAGATATGAATTGAATGCAATTAAGCTATTTTTTTTGGTATTTCTATGCAATAAGAATGATAAAAACTGATATGAATCTATGCTAATATGGAAATTGATATGCTAAAATGATCTAACAATGATATGAAAAAGAATCTAAATGAATGTAAAAAAAATAAATTGATCTCACAATAGCCTTGATTCGCAATAAGCTTTGATTCTCCCAATTCCAATTCTCCAACGTGATTGTACAAAAATATGAGATGCTTTGAGATGAGCTGAGGCTTTAATTTTATAGAAATCCAAGGCTTTGGAGATGCATGGAAAAAAGCCATAAATCACTTAGATTAACTCAGCTTGATTTTTGAGTTATCTAATAATAAAGATAATTTAATTCACAAAAATATGCAAATCATCCAAAAATAGCTTTTTAACTCAAATTAAAGTTTAGATCAGCTTTTTGAACTCCAAAAAGATGTTGAGTTCTAAAAAGTCAACACTTTGCATTGATTTTCTAATTTGGAGTTTAACTATTTCTTTTGAATGTGCATAATAATTATGAATTAATTAAATAAATAAAGTGATTTATGCTCAACTTAACTGATTTTTGAAAATAAATAATTGATTTATGGGTTAATCAATTATTTAATCAAAATTTTATTAAAAACTATATTATTAAATAATGACAACTTGCTTTAATTAATTAAATAAAAATTTAATCAATTATTCATAGGATATTGGATTTATTGTCAAAATTAAATAATACAATTAATAATAGATAGAATTAAATTTAATTACACAATTAAGTGGCAAGATATTAAATCTAATTAATTAAATATGAAAATATTCAATTAATCAAACTTAGGATAAATGTGATTTATTGCCAAATAATCATTAAATTAAAGATAATTAAGATAATTAGGAATATTGCTAGAAATATTCCCTGATGCAGAATTTAAGATAATCAATTATGATTCGATGATGTTTAGAAGTGCCTTAGATTAGGACTTCGATGTTGATTTCATTCGATTTGTAGATGTAGGAGGTTAATGAACTTATAGCCCATTTTTGGGGTATTACAGGTTCCATCCCCACCACAATTTTTACCTTCTAATAGGGGTTTCTACGATACCAAAATACATGTGTCATGTGCATTGAAGTTTCATGAATATGTTATTGATTTACTTTCATGCATTTACATTTCAGTTATATTATTGAATGTATGTTGAATGCAATCTACACAGTTAGTTATTGAAGTTCAAGTTTACAAGGATTAGTTTGAAGAGTTTTAAAGGGTACTGATTCACCCCTCCCCTCTCAGTACACACCTTTCCATAATTCCAACAATTTTCATTACTATTATCACTTAACATAAATATATTAGTGAAGTTTTAAGCAAATATAAAATGACAAACTATAAAATCCTATTACTCCTATAGATCAAAATTTAAAACTAAGCTTATATCATACTATAAATTTGGTATATCCAACTAAATATAGACAATTTGTTGGAAGTCTCATTTATGTTATAACAAGAAGATTGTAGATAATTATTTTTTTGGAGTTCTTTCTAGATTTGTGTAGAAACCTAGAAACCTAGAGAGTCATTGGATGGAAACAAAGTGAGTTCTTTAATATCTCAAGAAAGTTTAAAACATATAGACTAAAATTATTCAATGTACAAGATTTCAATTTTTTTAGGTATTTGTATTCAGACTATGTAGGTGACTTGGATGAAGTAAAATCTACCTCAAATTTGTAATGTATCTTAGATTGTGTAATAATTTCTTGGAAGTTAAAAAGTAGACAAAAATAACTCTCTCATCAATGATGGAAAAATACATGGTAAATTAAGAGAAAACAAGAGAAATTCAATGTATTAGAAGAAATATTAAAGATTTATAGGATAATTAAGCTTTTTCCACACTTCTTATAGTTGATATGTTTTTGCTAATCAAGATGGTATGAAATTTTATCTTTCACAATCAAGCCAAGTATATCAACAAATTTTTTTTATTTCATTCAACATCATGTGAAAGTCCGTGATATATAGCTAAAATATTTTCTAATTATAAAATAACTGTTTGACATCTTGAATAAAGAGCTTGGAAGAGAAAAATTAGGGAAAAATTAGAGAGATGCTTTGTCTTATAGCACTACCTTTAAATAAAGAGGGGGTTATCACTAAGTATCTTTCATCAATGTTTTAGACTATATTTCATGATACATCATTAGAATGAAGATTGATTAATTTTTTTAAAAATAGTAAACATCCTCAAAATAAGATGCTTTAATATTTTGAAAAATTCAAACTACATATATTAAACTATCTTCATTTTAATGATGTATCATAGAACATCATAATATATAGATACATATTCCTTAAAAAATCACAATAAGAACCATAAGATAATGCAAATATACAATGATATATACACATTTTGATTGAAGTAGCAGTATTACAAATCTCATTGATAATTTAATCCCATTTTAGTTTTTTATAATACTCATTAATATTTTGTAAAGATATATGTTTATTTGAGTTTTCTTTTCAATTATAAAAAATAAGATTCTATAAAACTAAAATCTATTTTTAGTTCCATTATTTTTAGATTAATTGTAAATATTAGTTTTGATTTTAATGTGAATTTAATGATGCGATAATAAACATGGTGAAATCAAGTAATTAAAATTTTAACATGCACCAAGCAAAAAATAATGTATGTGCACATTGTTTAATTTATTCCTTTAATTATGTTCAGGAAAAATAATAAGCGACAAGGCTCTTTCAAATGATCATGGACTTTAGTATTGGGCAACATTGAGCTAATTAGATGTCATTTCATACAAGATTGATCTAGTATGGAAATAGTGTAAATATTTTCTCACAATAAAGTAAGAATAATACATCTTTTTGTTGGTGTAATTAAATATTCTTAATTACATTTTACTTAAGCTTACTTAGGATAATGCATTGCATAGTAGTTTTCATATTAGACACCTAGGAGTTTGCATCTTATTCTTGCACATGGTGTAGGAGAAATTCTACTTTAGGTGGTGAGAGTTGTTATCACATTTCACTTTTTGTGTGAGATCCACCTTTACTGTACTTATCATCCTCACATTTTTGCACATACTTCATTACACAATGGAGGATGATCCACCTTTAGTGGACATGTGATTCCACCTAGTGTGGGTGAGAAGTTATCTCTTTCTTATCTCTTAGTTATCACAACTTTCCTATAGAAGAAGACACTTATACATTGTAATTAATCCATTGAATTCATTATATTTATTATTGATCATTATTGAATTCAATCAATCCATTGATCATATTAATTTGTCTCTCTTATTTGTGCTATTCATTGGGCTTCTAGATCTTGGTATAATTCCTTAACAAAATTCTTACATGGTATCAATTGGAGCATCCATTGAGTAGCCTTTGAGAGAGATCTTGATTCATTCATTGCAGGGCTTCTATTTAGATCTAGGGAGCAACATTTTATGGGAGCATCTAGAGAAAGATCAGACCACACCATTGCGCATGGAAGGATGTTTTGATGAATTTTAACTAAAATATGCCTATTTTAGGAAAAATTCAAATCCAATACAAAAATGATTGGCAAATAAGATTGTATAGCCTGATATGTGCAGTTGTGGTATGATTTTTTTAAAAAATACTTTCTTTTGCATTTACAGTTTAAGTTGTAGAGTTTTTTGAATATTTGTGGTCGACAAATTTTATGGGGTTTTCCCCCCTTGGGTGTGTTAGATTTTTTGCAGGTCTATGCCTACTCTTTGTCAGATCAAACTACATTTGTGATAGATCTGTACAAGTCTAAAAAAATATTAGAAACCACTTCTTGGTAGCCGTAACCAAATCTGGTGACAACTATTAGCCAAACCTAAAGTATAGTCCTCTGACTTATTTTTTTATTCAACCCTACCACTACATGTAAAAATAAGCACAACACCATTTACATGGTCAACGTGGAACTAAATAGTCCCACATTCCACCACCGGTGTTGTACCTTGTTTGAGCTCCTTAGACAACAACTACCACACCTCTGTTGCTGCCCAAGCGACACTTCTTCCACACCTCTGCCCCTATGCCACCACAATCACTTAACTGATTGCGACTGGGCCACCTAGGTGCTACCTTCCCTTGCAAAAAAATCTAGTGCCATGTGGAAACGTCTAGTACCGCCTGTAGATGTCTAAAAATGTCCTTAACACTCCATATTCATTTAATTTAATTTAATTAATATTCTCTACAATGTTATAGTTAATTTTCATCAATTAATTATATTTATTATTTTATCCTACCTATTTAATTAAATTTATTTAATTAAGATATGTTCATTCCTAAAGTATTTAAATTTAATTTAAATACCCCCTTTCTAATGCATTAAATCTAATTTAATAAATGTCCCTCCATAAATCCCTTTTTGAATAAATTTATATTTATTTTAAATCCTACAAATTCCAATATTCTTTTAAACCTTGGTTAATTTAAATTTCATTTAAATTAATCCTAAAACCAACCTAGAAACCTAGCCTACACCTATCACCTCACCCACTAATCCTACTCCACTAGTTAATCCTAGATTAATTAAGCCTAAAAAGGTGATTCTTAACCTTATTAAACCTAATGAGTTTCTCACACATGTAAGGAACTCTTCCCAAGGAATCCAACCAAATTCCTTAAACTCTCTAACTACATTCTTACACATTTTTCCCCCACTCCTTTCCCCAATGTTTGTCACACGTATGTGTGAGAAACCTTGAGCCCTTCAAACCTTAAATACCCATCTTGTCTCAAGTTTCTCACACATCTGTGAGCAAGGTGTACAGTTTCACAATAGATGAAGATAATCACGCCATTGTCTTTCCTTTAAAGATAGTATATCTATTCTAAAGATTACCTATTCCATCATGAAATACACTTGAATTGTCAACCCAGGGACGTAGGACTTGAAATGGGCCAACAAAATTTGTGCACTAAGTTCCTTTAGGAGTCATAACACCTATGTTGCAGGAAAGTAAAATGCATTGGAAGAGTCTATGCTGTTGCTACAAAATAGTAAACACACCTTAACTAACAACAGATAATTGCAGGAAGCTTAAGAAATGAACCTAAACTAATTAACAACTCAGAACATCCACTATGATCATTTTATGCAAGTGCTACAGGAAATTCACAGTAACAATGTTGCAGGACTAATATAGTAAATCTATCTAAAAATAGGAAACTACAGGAAATGAATCTATTCTACCTAAATCTATTCCACCTCCCAAGTGGGCCCCCTTGGTTGTTTTCAATTAACTATGAACACAACAAGTACTTCAAAATCTTTCTTCCATTAAAATCCTTCTTTGATTACATAGAAACTGAATAATTCATGAAGAACAGAAAAAAGTAACTTCTGAATCTAAATCAACATTATCTATTTTCTCATTAGCTTACTAAGACAATCCCAAATCCATTATATAGAGGATTGGATGCTTATTAAAAACATACATAAAAGTCTTAACAAACATCGCCAGAAAAGAAGGTGGAAGATCAACCATGACATAGTACATTTACCGCCAAGCAACATAATAACAACTTGCAAGAAATATAGCAAGTTGTATCCTGTATATTCTTTGGAACTCCTTTGCAGGTGCGACTTATTCAATAGAACTGAACTGCGCTTTCTTTTCCATGACCGGTCTTCATTATTTTCCTCCTTAAATGTAGTAATCACCACTCTTTGTGTTGCTCCTCATTCTCTTGAAAAGTTAGCAACATCCGAAACACACATGTAAGATAACATTCCTACTTTTACTCAGATGTTAGAACATAGCTTAAAATAGTTATGTGAAATACTGCATTCTATGTATAGTATTAAGCAAAACATGTCATACACACTACCCATAGGTTTAGTAGGTTCTAGCTGTCTTTGGCATAAGTTCACAAGATATTTACAAGTGTTTAGGAATGTTTTGTCAAAACACAAAGAGTGTGTCCAAATTATAAAAACTTATATCAAAATTAAGACATTAATATGCCTCATCATATGTCCCCCACTATTCAAATGCTTGTCCTCAAGCATTATACTTCTTTGCCATAGCTCTGAAGTCTCCGACTGAGGTTCTCCCCTTTTTCCCACTTCTAAAGGTGTAATAGAATCCTCTGCTACGCTCCCAGTGATGACCTCTGTGCTCCTCAACCAACAGGTCTAGTTTAGTAACATTATTATCATAAAGAGGCCAAAGAAGCATAGGAGGCTAAAAGGATAAGGGCATCCATAGTTCCTTTTTGATCTGTCATCCCAGTTGTATGTATTTGGTCACCTTGTGAACAACTAGTGCCTCATAATTGATAGGGCTATGTGGCTCTGCCTTTTTGAAGGCATCTAGCAGTCGGTTCCACCTGTTCCTAATCCCTGAAAAAGCTCTTTGCTATGTAAAATTTGGGAGTGTCTGGTAATCTCTGTAAACCTTTTCTCTTTTTGCAAACACTTTAGCCTTGATCTCTGGTTTTGGTTTTCCATAAGTTAATCTGAACCAATCTCTTAAAAGATCATCAGGCTTATGTGATTCAGCTCGTAGTGGCAAAGGTTCAGATTTTTCAAGATCTCTGTAGGCATTTAACTACTGGTCATAGTTTGTCTCATTGTGCATCCAAGACATTAAAGCCCTAAGGTGAACATCTCCTATGTAAAGCAAAGGATTCCACTTTGTTTCATGTGGAATTATGAAATTATGCAGATAAAGTTCACACAACGAATTCTTCTGCCATGTGGGCAGCATTTGATACACATTGTAAAAATCTTGAATAGTTTTAAATTCCCAATCAATATCCCTGATTGTCATCATTAATTGAAATAATAGAAATTGTTCCTTCAGAAAAATAGAATACACCCTTGGTGGTGATCTACAGGTCATGACTTGGCCAGTTATCTTTAAAACCTTATTCATCTATTGTTTCTATTTCTCAAGCTGTTCCTTGAGGGATTCAATTTCCTCATCTTTATCAAATATTATTTTTTGCATTTGGTCTCCTTGTTTCCACAAAGTCTTTTGAAAAATGAAGTGATTGTACAAACCAAATAATACAGATTGAATTGTAGATGGAGGAAATTCTTGAGCCACAGCTTTCTTCTTTCGTTCCTTAGCAACTTGCTGGAAATAATGGGTATACCAGGAGGATTTATAAGGTATGATAGAAACGTTAGTGTATACAGGGACTAGTGGAGAAGTAGGTTGAACACTTTCAGGGGCATTTTCTGGGACTACAGTAGGATTTGGCTCACACATTTCTTGATCACCCTGTGGCACTTCACTGTCAAGCTTATTTTCACATGTTTCTACATTTTGGGGTTCCAACTGTACAGGAGAGTCATCTGGAATATTCTCAACCTGCTGTTCGGTATGAGGTTTTGATACTTGACCTCACATGCAAGGGCTTTGATGTACATGAACCTCCTTAACCTCTATTGTTTTGTGGGTCCGTTTTGATCTAGATGGTGTTGGGGTAGACGCTGCAGGATTAGTTGTTGCAGGAGTAGACCTTTTTCTCTTTGTCACTTGAACAGTAGGGTTTTAAGCTTTCCTTTTAGAATTAGGGCTCTCTTCATCAACCTTATGTTTTTATTTATCTATGGTAGAGCTAGGTATATCACCTTCTAAATTAGGCTTAACAATTTTATCAGTAGGAGGTAATGCTGGTTCTTTCTCTATTTCAGCCGGATTCTGACTAGGCCCCTCAATTTCTTCCTCATTCCCTAAATTTTGCTAGACAGGGTTGGCTTGAGGTTGCAAGGTTTTAAATTCAACAAATTCTGCCCATGATACAGGGGAAGAATCCCTAAGAGACCTTTCAACTAAAATTTTAACTAGGGCATGATGAGAAATAGAATTTTCATTTCCTTTTTGAGTCTTTTCGGCACTAATACATAACATATTGTAAAGGAAATTGGGGACATTAACTTGAATGTGATGCCTTACACAATTGAGTAGCTTAAAATGATGAGCGTGTAAGTTTAAAAATCTGCCTTCGCAGGTCAAATACCTGATGATATGGTTTGCCAATTCTGGATACGGCACTGGGAGAGAGAGTCTCTTACACCCTTGCTTTGAGATTTCCAATGGAGGGTCACCCAGCTGAGAAAACTGTGCCCGTGATGACTTGGCATCATGTTCATTTGGGTAATGCTCTCCACTAATTGGTAGTCCTATGAATTTTTCTATCTGCTCCTTAGTAGCAACCACTTTCAATCCCCATACTGTGGCTTCTCCTTCATCAAATGTCCTCATAAATGCCATTGCTACTTCTTCATTGTACTCTATTAATTGTAGGAAGTAGCCAAGCCATCCATAAGCATTGAAAGTATGAATTGCTTCCACATCTGCTAGTAGAATACCATGGACAACCGGCTCATGTCTCTGCAATTGACCTCCCATCTTCAAAATGTCTAGTTTTAAATTTCTCTATTTTCACTACCCTGATAATTTTTATCCCCTTAACTCTTGCAAATACCTTCTTCTCAGAATTCAAAATGATCTTTCTGAGAAATGCCGATACCACATTCTCTTAACATAGCTCCGTTATATTTGGCATGTAAAATAATGATGCCATTAATTATGAAGGACATCAAGGTTTTAACTGGGAGTGTTCTTGTATAAATGATAGTCCTTTTAAGTCATGTCAAACTCAGGAAATCTTTCCCAAAATTGGAATGAAAAGGTACGACCGATACAATAAATATTTAAAAATTAAAATAGACTGGAGCCAAAGTACAACATATAACATGGACATGACTAGGGTGACGTGGAGATGACACTTGGAAATAAATACACTTTCCCTGCCCCCCACAAAATTTTGACAAGTGTCCACACTTAAAAAATTTCACACAGGAATGGAAAACTAGCTTTAGGCTTATACGATACATTTAATGCAGTATTATATATAATTATTGAAACCTATGCGCTAAAAATGAGGAGAAAGTAAAAATGTGTACCTGAAAGTTTTAGATCGCGCATCTGTATGCAAATTGATGAATTGGTGAGGTTAGGTGATCGCAGAAAAGGTGCTGACGACATGTTTTATTGAAAGCATTAAAAATAGAATTTGTGGGTGACATGGAGGGTGAGTGGATGGTAGACAAAGAAATGAGATGAATTGAGAAGAAGAAAATGAAAAGTGAGTGAAAGAATGGACCTCATATGGAATGAGGTTTTATTATGTGTTTCTCATCAAAGGCTTGTTATGGTATGGCTGTAGGAAGAAGGCTTGCACCCTCCGCTGCAGGAACTATGTCCATAGGAGTTGGTAAATTGCTTGGTTGGAATTGCTACAGGAACTCATCCTTGGTCTATGGTTTATGATAGAATCACAATCGGTGGCCATTTACAAGCAGTTTGAGCTAGACTGGATCAATGGTTGTCAGCTGTACTGCTCCATTGTTGAATACATACTAAATTTTGTAAGGCCGTAGCCACCGAGTCTACAATTTTCTTGGTATCTCCTTGTATCAAGAATCATATAAAAGAGCCCAATCTCCCACTTGGAAGTGTTTAGTCCTGATATGTGCATCATGCCACTTCTTCCTTTGTTTTTGAATGATCTCTATTTTTTCCAAAGCTATCTTTCTCATTTCATCCAGTGAGTTCAAGTGGAGAAGTCTCTCTTCTTGTGCTGTAGGAAGATTGATGTTCAATTCCAGAGTAGTGCATAATGTTTTATGTTTGAATTCAATGGGAAACATTGCTGCTTTGCCATACACAAGTTCAAATGGTGTGAATCTAGTTGTCATCTTCCATGTTGTTTTGTAAGCCCAAACAGCTTCAGTTAATCTGCTGCTCCAATCCCTCCTATGTATTTGCACTATCTTGGTCAGAATGGCCTTAATTTCTCTGTTGGTGACCTTTGCTTGCCCATTTGCCTGAGGGTGATAAGGGCTGGATTTATGGTGCCTTATGATGTATTCTTTCATAAGTTCTATGATCAAATTTGATGTGAACTAGGCTCCTTGATCTGTTACAAGTTCTCTGGGAACTCCGTAGCATGTGAATATTTCTTCATATAAGAATTTAGCTACTTTCTCATCTCTTGCATTTTTCATTGCCATGACTTCCACCCATTTTGTTAAATAATCCGTACATACTAAGATGTAGGATTCACCATTGGATGGTGGGTCAATTGGCCGTATGAAGTCCATACCCCACTTGTCAAAGTGTGTTACAACAACCTATGGATTAAGTGGCATCTCATCTAATCTTGTTGGCCGGCCCATTCTCTAGCATTTGTCACACTTGGTGGTATAAGCTGTTGCATCCTTGTGTAATGTTGGCCAGTAACAGCCAGTTGTAAGTATCTTTAATGCTATTCTTTTTCTTGCAAAATGGCCTCCACATGGTTCATCATGGCAGGCATGTAGTATGTCATATATTTCATCTTCCCTAACACATCTCCTCATGATTTGATTTGGTCCAGTATAGAAGAGATTGTTATCTATCCATGAATAATGAAAAATTTTCTCTGCAAGCTTCTTCCTGTCTTTTTGGGAAAAGTGTGGTGGCATTTTATTTGCAGCAAGATAATTTTCTATGTCTGCATACCATGGTGTATGGGTTGCTATGTGGAACAAATGCTCATCTGGAAATGTATCTTCAATTGGAGTTGGATCTTCATCAGCAAGTTGAAGTCTAGACAAATAGTCAGCAACTACATTGGCCTTTCCTAGCTTATCAACAATGGTAATATCAAACTCCTGCAATAACAAGAGCCATCTTGCCAATTTGCCAGTTACAACTGGTTTGTTCATCAAGTACTTTATGGCTGAGTGGTCAGTATGAACAAAAATAGGATAGCCAGTTACATAGTGTCTGAATTTGTTCAATGCATAAACTATAGCTAAAATTTCCTTCTTAGTTACTGTGTAGTTTAGTTCAGGGCCATGGAGGCTTTTAATAATATAATAGATTGCATTTTCAAGGTTATTAGGCTTTTGTCCTAATACATCACCTACAACATTAGTATGGATATGGAATGGAATAGACCAATTTGGTCCTTTAAGAATTGGTGCTACGGTGAGGAGTTTCTTAAGCTGCAGGAAGGATTCATTACATGTTGGTGTCCAAATGAATTCAACTTCTTTAGTCAGTAATGTATACAAAAGACTAGCTATTTGACTAAAATTTTGAATGAAATGCCTATAATAGCCAGCATGACCTAAAAAAGATCTTACATCCTTTGGTTTAGTAGGTATGGGCAATGTTAGGATTACCTCTATCTTGGCTGGGTCCACTTGTATCCCTGTTGCTGATATAAAGTGACCAAGCACTACCCCTTCTTGCATAAGCATGAAACATTTCTCACTATTAAGTGATAGGTTATGTTCTTTGCATCAGACAAGAACCTTTTTAAGATTCTTCAAAGCCTCCTCAAAAGTCACTCCAAATGCTGTAAAATCATCCATATATATTTCCATACAGTCATGTGATATGTCAGCAAAAATACTTATTACAGCTCTTTGAAATGTTGCTGGAGCATTACACAGGCCAAATGGCAACTCAGAGTATGAAAAAGTACCCCATGGGCATGTAAATGTAGTTTTATCCTGATCCTCTAGAGCTATACTTATCTGATTATAACCACTGTATCCATCAAGAAAAGAAAAATATTTCTTACCAGCCAGAGTATCCCGAACTTGATCAATAAATGGTAAAAGAAAATGATCCTTCTTCGTTGCCTTATTCAATTCTCTGTAATCTACACAAATCCACCATTTCCATCCCTTTTTAGGCACTATAACCAGAGGTGAGACCCACTGACTATCAGATATAGGGTATATGAAACTAGCATCAAGCAATTTTTGTAGTTCAGTTTTAACTATTTCCCTGAGTCCTAGATTATTCTGCCTGTGGGGTTGACGGAGTGGTAGACACCCTTCATTGATATATATTCTATGAGTGCATAATGTGGGGCTTAATCCTTTCATATCTCCATAGTCCCATGCAAATGCTTTTTCATGTTTTTGAAGAAGCTCTGTTAACTATTTCAACTATTTGGGAGGCAGTTTGTTATTGACATGGAGATTAGGACCTTTTGAAAATTCAATAGTAGTTGTGAGATTAACCATAGCAGCTTTAGAGATGGGACTTGTATTTGGTTCACATGGTAAAAGCTGATGGATAATGTCTAGTTCCTTAGGTAGAAAAAAATTCTCAGTATGTTCCTCATATGTAGTTAGTTCCAACACAGAGTTGTCAGATACATCCTTTTCTACCACACAAGTATTATTAAGAATACTCTGAATTACTAAATCTTCCTCCTGCAGCTTTAGAAAAGACTATCTATGTAACATCATAAGCTGTACTACAGAGTTTAACTCTTCCTCTCCATCTCCTAAATCTGGCCATACAGGTGTGCTTAAATCTGGTTGGGGTTGTGCTGGAGGATATAGGACAAATTTATTTGTTGCCTACCCATCTGATATGGTCATATTTCTTGACCTACAACTTATATTTGCATCAGCTGTAGCTAACCATGGTCATCCAAAAATGACAGGGTAACCAACTAAGTTGACTTTTGGAGATAGAATCATAAAATCTGTAAGGTACTCTAGAGAATCTAGGGCTACTACTATGTCTTCTATCATTCCATCAGGAGTGATAGTAGAACTATCGGCAAGTTGTAGAATTGTTGGGGTAGCCCGTAATCCTTCTATGTTCAGCTTTTTCATAGTATGCTTGGTCATTACATTTATAGCAACACCAATATCAATCAAGACATTTTTAATTGACTGACCATTTATAATCACATTCACAATTAGACTTCTTGGATCAGAATATTTAGGAATAACCAATTTTCCTAACATAATGTCAGCCAATTGTCCTATAACATGGATTGTGGTTGGGTCCTTTTTCTTCCTCTCAGGCTTTTTAAGATAGGCTTCTTTGATAGCTTTGCCATAAATAGGAACATCTTTAATAGCTTGGAACAAAGGAATCTGGACATGCATGTTCTTCATCTGGCCAATGATGTCAAAGAATTGCTCCTTTGTTTGTGTAGGTTTACTTTGCATAAGATTTTGTGGAAAAGGAGGTTCAACTACAATTTGAGTTTGAATTGAACTAGTTACATTGGCTGGGTCAACCGCTTGCGGCAGAGAAGTTGTTGGTGCTGATGCTGTAGGAGGATCTGGTATTTCAGTTATTAGAGGTGGTTCAGGTGCTGGTAAGGTTGTACCAAATCTCAAATGTATATCTGCAACATTTAGAGCATAAGCAGGATACTGCTGAGCATTAACAACATACATTGGTTGTTGTGGCTGTTGGTTATTTGGATTTGGTTGTGTAGGTAACTGAGTCTATTTTTGAGGTCCAAAAATTATAGGAGGTGGCATTAGTGCAGGTGTATTTGCTGGAGGTGGTAAAGGTGGGTATCTAGTATTGTTAGACCATTGCTGAGGTCCTCTCCATTGGTTTGTAGACTGCCAATTCCCTTGGGGTGGTTGCCATTGGTTTGGGAACTGTGGCCATTGGAGCTGTTGTGGAGGATACCATTGACTTTGTGGATTATTTTTCCAAGCATTGTTCCAATTAGGTTGATTATATTGTGGAGGACCTTGGACACTACGGTTTTGCCATTGATTACTCTATGGATTTGAATTTTGTAAAGGGTCTTGAGGCATACCTTGACATGGGGCCCATGGCCGACATTGAGCAATGAAGAATACTTTCTCATCTTCTCCTTCTATCTTTAGGTACTCAGTTGGAAGATGTTGGTTTTCCACATTAGCGACCAATTTGCAATGATAATCTTTCTTCTATTTTCGGCAGTGTGGACAGTACTTAGCTAACTACTCCTTAGCTTCTGCATGTTTCTTCTTAGCAGCCATTGTATCCAAATGTGTGGCGACATCATTAATGATGTCTTGCTTGAAATCATACAACAAATTTGAAATTTCCATCTTTGAAATACCAGAGCCACTTCCTTTGGCTATTACTGAGTGAAATCCCCTTCCTTTCTTTACCGCTGACCTAGAGTAGTTCTGGCAAATCTTTTGAAGGTCATCCCCTAAAGATTGGGATATATCTCCTCCTACCATCAAATCCAATGCTTCAAGACAGTTCTCATTTACTCCTCTAAGGAAAATCAGCTTCTGGGACTCCTCTTGTAGGGTGTGTTGTGGGTTCTTTTGTAAGTTGAAAAGGAAGTGAGATATATAATCTTCTAATGTTTCATCTTCCCGTTGTGACATTCTAAAAATGTCATCACCTTTTGAATCATTTCCCCTATAATATTCCTTATACTTGTTAAAAAACAAGTGTCTCATATCATCCCAATTGGCTACTGCATTTGCCCCCAAGCCCATAAACCATTTTAAAGCTAACTCTTTTAATGTGGCTGGGAATAATTTTAGCTTGTGACTGTCATTATTATAGTCAAAGCTCCAGCACAGGATATCAAATTCAAATAGGAAAGTATCAGGATCCTTTGTGATGAGACCATAAAACTTTGGTAATTCTGATGCAGGTATATTTTTGAGATTGGGATTATTGACAAGACTTGGTATTGGAAATGGAAATGTGGGAGCTGCCGTAGCTGGAGTTATGGGATATTGAAATTGTGGCTAGAAATTAGTAATTGTTGGAGGATTCTGAACAGTAGGCGATCCTGAAGTGGAGTTAATATGGAAGCTAGCCAATATTTCCTCAAATAGACAAAGCTCAAATATTTTCTAGATGTCTTCTTCTACTGAAGATGATGATGCAGTAAACTCTGGGCTTGCGTCAAGAAATAGCAGTTCAGGTTCTTCAAATTCTTCGTTTGGTTTCACAGGCTCCTTAGGAAGGAATCTACCATGGACATCTCTCCTTCTTCAATGCATGCAAGAAAGTGGTGACTTGTTAATCAAGCTCACAACTTTGTAGTTCCTAGCTAACAAACTAATCTGAAAATAAATGACTCATGAAGGTTCCTAGCTTGACACCATCCCGGCAATGGTGCCAAAAATATACGGTTTCACAATAGATGAAGATAATCATGCCATTGTCTTTCCTTCAAAGATAGTATATCTATTCTAAAGATTACCTATTCCATCATGAAATACACTTGAATTGTCAACCTAGGGAAATAGGACTTGAAATGGGCCAGCACAGTTTGTGCACTAAGTTCCTTTAGGAGTCATAACACCTATGCTGCTGGAAAGTAAAATGCATTAGAAGAGTCTATGCTATTGCTACAAAATAGTAAACACACCTTAACTAACAAAAGATAATTGCAGGAAGCTTAAGAAGTGAACCTAAACTAATTAACAACTCATAACATCCACTATGATCATTTTTTGCAAGTGCTATAGGAACTTCACAGCAACAATGCTACAGGACTAATATAGTAAATCTATCTAAAAATAGAAAACTGCAGGAAATGAATCTATTCTACCTAAATCTATTCCACCTCCCAAGTGGGCCCCCTTGGTTGGTTTCAATTAACTATGAACACAACAAGTACTTCAAAATCTTTCTTCCATTAAAATCCTTCTTTGATTACATAGAAACTGAATAATTCATGAAGAACAGAAAAAAGTAACTTCTGAATCTAAATCAACATTATCTATTTTCTCATTAGCTTACTAAGACAATCCCAAACCCATTATATAGAGGATTGGATGCTTATTAAAAACATACATGAAAGTCTTGAAAAAACATCGCCAGAAAAGAAGGTGAAAGATCAACCATGACATAGTACATTTACTACCAAGAAACATAATAACAACTTGCAAGAAATATAGTAAGTTGTATCCCCTATATTCTCTGGAACTCCTTTGCAGGAGTGACTTATTCAACAGAACTGAACTACACTTTCTTTGCTATGACCGGTCTTCATTATCTTCCTCCTTAAATGTAGTAATCATCACTCTTTGCATTGCTCCTCATTCTCCTGAAAAGTTAGCAACATTTGGAATACACATGCAAGATAACATTCCTACTTTTACTTAGATGTTAGAACATAGCTTAAAACAGTTATATGAAATACTACATTCTATGTATAATATTAAGTAAAACATGTCATACACACTACCCATAGGTGTAGTAGGTTCTAGCTGTCTTTGGCATAAGTTCACAAGATATTTACAAGTGTTCAGGAATGTTTTGTCAAAACACAAAGAGTGTGTCCAAATTATAAAAACTTAAATCAAAATTAAGACATTAATATGCCTCATCACAAGGTCCAATTTTTCATGGTCATCCTTTAGCCTATGTGTCTCCTATGTGGCTCTTATGTGGATGCTACATGGGTTCCACCTCATCCAAGCCCTCATCCTTCTTCCTAAAATCTATAAATATGAGCCTTGCAAAGAGAAAATCCATCCATTCTAGTTGCATTTCTATCATGCTAAATTAGTTCTAGAGCATTTTACACATTATATGTTGGTTTTATTTTCATATCTTAATCCTTGCATAGAAATAACATATTAGATCATCTTAGTTCTTGAATCAGTCTAGTTTGAATCTTGCATTTATGTCTCTATCATCATCATTTGATCATTGTTGCAAGCTAGTTCTTCATACTAGTCTTGTAATCCTTTGATCTCCATTAGTTTGCATTTAGTTTCATATCCACCTTCAAATTTTCATTATTTGCAGATCTAGTATTGTGTTTGCAGAGAACACCTACATCTCCTCAAAATAGAAACTCAAACAAGTCTTGGGTGTGCTTGTTTTGTCTCTATCAAAGGTTGTGTGGATTATTTTGTGTTTGTTCATTTTTTTCTATACATGTCTTGGTTTATTTGATTGCTAACCTCTAAATTTTTATGTGTTTAAACTTGAATACACAAGGTAGGAATTCACACATACATTTTTGCATGCCTGATAGGACCCACATCCCTAAAATTTTGATAGAAATTCAAATTTTTGTACTTCTACAGGTCCAGTTCCCACATCAACATGCCCACCTTGTGCAGAGGCATATATTCCTTTGGATCCATGTATGCATAGACCCATGTTTGTGAAGATCAAAATTTGCACCCTATAGAATGACATCTCTATTTCACATAGTTTCACACCTGGTTTAGGGGGTTATACTTTTAAATTATTTTATGTGGTTTTTAATTAATCTTACAATTAGTTTTTATCAGTCATTGAATTTTACAAAAGTAAATGCTAGAAATTTTTTTATATTTATAACCACAAGCTTTAAACCCTAGTTTTTGTAGATCCATGTCTCTCTAGTTTGACATATGCACCCCTTAGATCATAATCTTCGTAGATTGATGTCTACACCCCTTAGATCATTGTCTCCATTAGGTAGATATAAGTATATCACACGTGCTAAAATTCTATTTTTTCTTCTTTAGCTCTAACTTAGAACCAACGTCTTTTTCGATCTGGGTCTATGTAGATTGATGTTTGTGTCTGTTCTTTGGTGTCTCCACTTGTTAGCAAATTTCTTTGAATTTTTAGCTTTTTTGGACTAAAAACTAACAAGTGGTTCAATTGTTCATGATTGTCGAAGATTGAAGGAACAAACTACTAACAACTTGTAGGTTACCTTCGAGATTTTTTGATGTTTGAATAGTTTGTATATTTATTGGAATGCATGATTAAAGGAAAGAGCATACACATCTCTTGAAATGCATGTTAACTAGATAAACAAACACACTTTTCTTTCTTTCAGAAATGAACATTGAATGTCTTAATCAATTTTAAATCTTTGTGAGAGTGTTTGATGTTAGAGTATTTCACATTTGCTTTAATTAAACTTCAATTTGGAAATAACCCCATTGATTTCATGTTTGGAAGGCTTTCTCAGTGGAAGTACTACCTTCAAAGTCTTCACTCAATGTTTAGGACTTAAAATCTCATTAATTTACGTGATGCAAAGATAAGATTCACCATATCCTCTCCCCTCACCTTCATGGATCTTGGGTGTAAGAGAAAGCCAATTTTATATTTGCCTCTAGAGAGGCCTATTTGAAGGGAAGCACTCCCCTTCAAAGGATGACCTCAAATTGGTAAATACCTTGACCGATATATAAGTAAGATATTGAGCAAAGGCTTGTATTATCCTACCAAGCTTGGGCAAGGCATGTTGATGATAGTCTAGATCGGGTGAATATCCCTAAGAAGATAGCATGGTGAACTAGAGACTTAAGTGTCTCACACATGTACAAACTAATTGGGGGGATACTATGGACTTGACTAAAAAATATTAATTTATAAGGATACCCTTTTAGCCTTGGTTTAATACTTGTAACATGAGGATTTTGTCATCCTCTAAAGTTACCCACCATACATATACCCTTTTAAGTGCATCTTTTCTCATTCATTTCCACATCGGCTTACCTCTTAGATTGAGAGGGACATAATGCACGAGGGTCCAATATACCAAGATTGGAGCTTCTCTCATGTGGGCTTACAAGTATTAAATTGAAACTGATTCCTTAAGGTAGAAAGTGCTTGTTTGATGTTATGACTACTGAAAATGATTTTTAAAAAAACTTTTGAATCTCAAACATTTCACAATTTTACAAGCTTTAGCCTATTATGATTGTTCTTTTCATGAAATAGACCCTCCAAATTAGTCCAAACAAAAAGTAAAACTTGGTCAAACCCTAAAAGCTTGAAAATTTGTCTTTTCTCTATATTGACGTCTATGCAGATTAGTATCTATGCTGAATAGACACACATCTTTGCCTCTCTAGAATTTAGATAGAATATTCCATTTTGACCAATCAAAAAACCTCCAGGGATGTTTGTGACTGTTGATCAATGTTTCCGTAGATCCATGTTTGCGTATGAGAATCAATGTCTCCACCTAAAAATAGTGTTCTATCGAGCCTTCTCAAGATTTGTATTTTTTATCTTGCTACATGGCCATTTAGATATTTTGTCTAAATTGATCCTCTATAGTCTAGAATTGTAATTTTCATGATCCATGTCAGATTCAAGGAAACATAAGAAGGTCAAAATTCAACTCCCACTTTCTTATAGAGAGAAGAAAGAAGAAGATCTAGAACCATTAGGAACCAACAACATGTTATGAAAGAAACCTAAATTTGTTCCCAACAAGATGAGAGATATGATGTGATGATATTCAACAACAAAATCCCCAAATTCATTGTAAAATTCTAAATAAATTGAGATTTCATTGCACATGCTAGAGAAACTTATGAAAACTAGAGTTAGACCTTTTCATCACTTCATTGATCTTTCATCCTTTAAATCTTCCACTTTTCATCAAATTTTCCAACTTTTGACTTAGGAACACCATCATAATATTGGACTTTCATCCTAGTTGTCTTTATTTATTCACATCCAATCATAGTCAAGATTAACTTAGAATCAAATCATTTCATACCTTCATCAATATTTTCATCACAAATCCAAGGTTAAAATATTTGTCAAGGTGTTATTAAGATCGTCATCCTTAGCAAAAGACTAGTTGAGCTGTATTGCTTGAGAATACAGTTCATCTCAAGTAATTAATCTAATTATGTATGTCCTATTTTTCTTGAGATCAATAATTTATCTCCAAGTAGAAGAAATATATCATCATTATCCCAAATCATTTATGCTTAAAAGGATCTTACTCTCACTAAGGTTATCCAAAATCTTTATCCAATCACCAAAATAAAAACCAAACTAATTGAGGCCCTTTCCTCACAATCCATCATCCAAATCCAACATATTTGAAGCTCTTCCTTCACAATCAAAAGAAGTCCTAAATATTTTCTCCTATTCCTAATTCCATCTTTCATCCATTACCAAAACTTTTCGTAGACACCTAAAAATCCTTAGAAAATAAAAGTATTTTTATTTTTCTAAAAACCCCTGATGAAATCATCATTTGTTAATTAATTAATTAATATATTTTTATGCCATTAATTTCCTTTATTTTAATTAAACATCTTTAATTACAGAATCTTTCCCCAAACCACTTAAATCAAATTTAAGTAATTTTCCTCTCTTTAATGAATCAATATTCAATAAATGATGTCACATTCCATAAATAAATTTTATATTTATTTAAAGCCTTAAAACCCTAGAATCTTCTAACCTTTCCTAAATCCTTCTAAACTTCCCTAAACCTATTTAGGAGATGTTTCCTACATTTCTTAGCCTAATCCAAGTCTCCTTGACTTTCTAGTCAAACCCTCCCCCTAATGAGCCTTACAGACTCATTTAAGCCTCTTACACACTCATTTAAGGCTCTTATAGCGTCATGAATGAAATCCTCAACCCAAAAGCCTTTGAAATAAATAAACATTTATTTATTTCCTAAACTCTAAAATATCCTAGAAAGCCCTAGACTCTTCTAGAAAGTCTTCAATCCTTATCCTTATCCTTGACCTTACCTCTAACCTTGACTCAACCTCCTAACCCATGCCCTTTCCAAATCCTATAAATACTCCTCCTTCCAAGAGAAAATTATTAGCTTAGTTTTTATCTTCAATGCATTGTTATCATGAGCATTTTTAACTAGATCATCTTAGCATAAATCTTAATTGTTAGATTTCTTCATGTTTTCTAACACATCCTAGAATAGCTTAATGGATTAATATTAGTTCATATTTCAAGCTTAATCTTCATTTATGCATCACCACAAATCCCTCTCCATGTGTTTGAGAGCACATCCACATCTCTCTCATTGAAGCAAATCAAACAGTGCTGTATAGCACTTGTTTTAGCGACAATCTTGAGGTGGATGGGTTTTGTTTCCATTGTCTTAGCTTTTTATGATTCTTGAACATGTTAGATTAGTTTTAACGTTTGAGTGTTTCAGCCTTTCAAGATAGGTAATAGGTTCCAAATTCCCTAGCCTACATTTTGGCACACCGGGTGGGACCCACTTCACAGGTTCGCTCAACATCTCACTCCTTTTGGCATTTTTGGAAGATTTGGAGCTTGAAGGTGGAGGAAATAGCTAGATTCATTCTCTTGTTTATAAACACATCTTTCTTCTACTCCTGTCTATTCACCTTTCTTCTATTTCTAAGAAACTTGCCTTATTCTTCTAAAAAAAATCCCTAAAAAAGTCTCATTTTTGACAAAAACATGTATTTTCTATGTAAAAATATCATGTAAAGTATTTAAAATTGTCAGAGGATCGCATCTGGTAAATTCAGGGTAGCATCTGGGATGTTGGATCACATCTGGGGACTACACCATTTCCTGGATCGCATCTGGTAAATTTAGGGTAGCATCTAGGATTCCAGATCACATCTGGGAACTACATCATTTCCCAGATCACATCTGGGGACTACACCATTTCCTGGATCACATCTAGTAAATAGGATAGCATCCGGGAACACTTCAATTTGGGGTAAAAATGAACAAAGCAAAGGCATAAACATCTTATTTTAGTGCTTAAAATGAACCCCCAAATCACTCTTGAATGCATTAAAGACTAAAAATTGCAAAATCTACTAACAAACAAACAAAAATCAATCAAATCATTTTCTCCCTTGCAACATCAAGGTTTTAGATGCATTCATGCAAAGTAGGAACAATTCATGATTTGGAGCATAAAAAGAACATCAAGTGTGCATTGCAAAGCTAAGTGGTTCCTAATCAGCTCAAAAATCATCCTAAGTGGTCCTAAATAAAAAATCAAACACATCAAAGAGAGCTAAAAATAACTTCATTTACAATGTCTTCAAGTTTTGTTAAAAATCTCAAAGCAAACTAGGAACAAAATCATCAAAATCTTTGCTAAATCTTTTCAAATTTGGTTCCTAAAACATTCCTAAATTAGTCCTAAATTTTTTTTATGAATGTGAACAATGTATCTTATTGTAAAATCTTGAATGCCTTTCAAAGTTCATGTATCAAAGCTAAATCTAGGAACTTTCCCTTTGGAGTCTAAAAATTGAGCAAGAGACAAAACAAATCTTGAATGAAGCTAAAAGAATTAACCCAAGTCCAATTGAGTCATTGTCACTTTGAAAATCAAACACAATCTTGAATGATTTAAAAGAGAAAGAAAAGCATCTCTATTCCTTCCTCTTTCAATTATAGTTCACAAGAAAACTCAATCTTGAATGACTTAAAAATAAAAAAATAAAACACTTTTCAAAGTTCTAAAGCAACACGCAAACTCAATCTCGAATGCTCAAGAAAAGAAATTGCAATCACTCAAATGTTTACTTTTTGAAGAAAGAACAACTCAAAAACTAAACACTTGTGTCTTTAGAAGATTTCAAATTCAATCACTTAATCAATTTTTGGGAAAGAACATTTTCTTGATATACATCTAGGAGTTTTCAATTTCTTGCAAAAACCTTGTTAAAATAAGTAACATAAAACACTTGAACTCAGACAAGTTCACTTGTTTTACTTTTAGCGAGGCCTGTCTAGGGAGAAAAGTGCTTCCTCTCTAGAGAATTAACTCAAACCGGTATCTTCCCTGACTGGAATAGAAATAAAGTGCTGAGAAAACTCTCACTTATATCCCCTCAAGCTCAGGTGAGGTGTGTTGATGGTAGCTCGGGGTAGGTGATAATCCCTACTATTTTGGCATGGTCAACTAGGCTCTTAAGTGAGTCACACACATACAAAATAATTGGGGGGACTCTACAAAACAATTACAAACCTATTAAAATAGAGGCTACCCTATCCACATCTGAAGGTATCAAAATCCTTGTGCAAGGACCAATCCAAGGGGTTTACCCGATCACCTTAAGATTACTCACCATATGTATCCCCTTTTAGTGGGTATCAAGCTATGGGAAAGGATTTTGATACTAGCCTAACTTCTAGGTAGTTTTTGCTTGATGTGTTTTCCAAAGTTTCAGACTCAGTACAAAACATCTGTTGAAACATACACAAAGTGAAGAGTTCTACAATCAATCCTTGAATCCATGTTAGTTAAATACTTCAAATCAAAAGTTCACCCAAAATTTTAGAATCTTGTCATCCAAGTCTCCCAAATCATGGTCTTCTAATCAACTTGCATCTAGTCTTATCCTCCCATCATAGGTTAGCAGAGTCATCTTGGTCATCTCCCATCCCCTTTCTATCTTCATCTAGAGTCAGTCTTTCCTCATATCTTGATCCAAATCCAATCCTAGTCTGAGCTCCTTAGTCATCCTAGTCCAAATCCTTAGTCTTCCAATCAATCTTCATGCTTCATCCAACTCATCTACAAGTCAACATGTCTCAAAAATATTATGATGAGTGTGGTTATTATGTCTCTCCTCTCAATCCATCCTATCTTGATGATGATGAAAGTCTTGTTGATCATGATGCATACTTTGAAAACCTTAGCCATCATGATGATGAAAGCCTTGTAGACCACGATGCATATTTTGAAAATCTTAGCAAGTTTGTTCTGAACACCCCCTAGCATCCAATCATTCCTCCAAAATATCCTACCATGCCTTCATGCATATTCACTAACACTCCTTATCCTACCTTTGACAAGGAAAATCCATTATCCTATTCATCCACACTTTCCTCCTATCTTGAGCCTACATACCCTCCATATGCATCCTTCATACCTCCATCTCCTTCTATAGTCATATCCCAATCACCATCTTTCCATAGAAACACTCCAAGTTACATCCCTTATCCAAATCCTTCATCCCCTTATCCTCCAAATCATTTTCAAAACCAAAATCCTAGTCTTCCAATCCATTATCCAAATCCTCCATCTCCTTATCCTCGAAATCATTTTCAAATTCCAAATCCTAGTCTTCCACTCCATTATCCTAATCATCCATTCTTTCTAGATTCACCATCCGCTATATCCTATTCAAATATAGCTTCTTCCATTCTCACCTACATTGTTGCAAATCCCCTTTCACAAAAAGAATGCATCCCTCAATCTACTTCATATCCCATACCTCAATCCATCATTCCTACCTCACCAAATAGCCAATTCAGTTCACAAACTTCCTCTAAACCTACCTATGTGAACTATCTAGTCATGCCATCTTCCAAATCCTCATCTACACCATCATCCCCCCAAGAAAGTTTACAATCTTCTGCTCCACCTCCATTTGTGAGCTATCCTAGCTCCCCATTTTCTACACATTCTAGTCCATCACCTCCAATCTGAAAGTCTCCAAGGAGTTTCACAAAGAAGCCAACAAAAAATCCCATTCCTACAGTTGACGAGATATTCCATCTCAATCCTTCATGTGAAGCCATCATTGATGAGCCCCATCAACCTTCCCCATCCATTTTCCTCCTTCCATATATCCTACACATTGATCCTCTTTCATCTCCCAACATCATTAAGTCATTATTATGCATTGACTTCACCAAATATCCATCCACTTCTCCTCCTCCCAACATTATCCAAGCCATATCCAATAAGCCTCAACAGTTAACCCTTCTTCCAAACATCACAGTTGCAGAATCTCCCATCCTTCCATCTGCTCCATTTGAAGAGTCCATCCATGCATCCCCCATCACTCTATCCACACAAATCCCATCACATCCAGATCTTGTCCAAAAGCATGTTGAAGTACCCATCAAAGAAAATCAAGATCCAATCCCTTCACTTCCTCTATTTCATGTCCTATTGCTTCCATCACCCTCAATCCCAGATTCCACAATCCCAATTCCTCCAATTCAAGATCCTACAATCCCAATTCCTCCATCTGAAGATCCATTACCATCTCCCAATCCCAGTAAAAATCCCATCATCCTATCCTCTCCTCTTGAGGATCCTCCAATCCAAACTATCCCACTGCCATCACTCTATCCTCTTGGACCACTTACATTTGTCAAAGGTAGCCAACTTGAAGCAGAAGCAATAAGTTCCATATCTTCCATCAGGGAATCAGAAACTAGATGTTTATCATATTCCCTAAGTTAGAAATATCCTTGTTTGGATAAAATGCTCAAGAAATGGAATTATCAAGGTAAAGGCCTAGGCGCTCATGAACAAGGAAATCTAGAGCCCGTTAAGGATAAGAAACATCCAAAATCATGTGGAATTGGTCACACATCCGAAGAAGGAACTTCCTCCAGAAATGTTGGTACAGCTAAAGCCAGATTCAAGCATCCTTCCCAAAACACCATCACATCTTCCCATCATCCCTCCAAAGAATACAATGCTATTCCTCCTCCTCCATTGTTACAACCAAGGAAAACCTATCACATTCCTCCTTCATTCTCCAAGTCCATTTTGGGTCCCTATGTCCCAAAATCTACCAGCACATATCCTCTACATACAAAATCCATTTTGGGGCCTTACATCCCAAAATATCATCCCCCATCTTATCCTACTCAGTCCTTCATCCAAAATCCAAGCATCCCTAGATAGGATCAACAAAGGCACATTCCCACATATCCTATCTACCAATCTCCATTCATCTCTCCATCTATATTTCCTGCATCCTGCACATCTCCTCATGTTCCTTCCAATGCTTCTCGCAATTTGGATGCTATATCCAAGATGCATAAAGGGAAATATCCAATCCAAAGATTGTCATGTCTAGTCTAAATGACATGCTCAAGAAAAGACAAATCCAATCAAGAAATCCAATGCATCCTTATGGCACAAAGGCCCAACAAAGCACAAGAAGAATCTAAAGCATCTCTATGGCCACAAAGGCATGCTCAAGCTAAAACAAATATGATGTGGATCCCAAAGCAAAAATATGTAATGCATCTAAAAGAAACATCCAAAATGGCATCCAAAGTTATTAATCCACTAGCTACTTAGTCTTCTCCTCCAATTTTGGGTCCCAAAGATCCAAGATCTCCTAGCACAAATCCTCCATCACATCCACCTCTATCTTCCATGTCCTATCCACTTCATCCACCTTCTCCACAACATGTGCCAATATTGGTCCTGACATCATCCCCCTATCATGATCACTTTCCATCTTTCCATCCAAACACTTTCTACCACCATATCTCCCATCTACCCCATCTCATCCATGCCTTTGCATAATCTCTCCATTGTAATAAAGTTGTACCAACATCCAAACAAATCAGAGAATCAGAAGTCAGCTACAAATCAGAATATCAGTGAAAGGTCAGCACAAAGCCAACAAAAAAATTAGAATATCAGTGAAAGTCAACAACATGACAACACCAAATCAGGGAGTCATCAACAAATAAGAAGATCAACATAAAGTCAACAGAAAATCAGAAAAATCCATAAAAATTGGAAAAATTAGAGAAAAATATCAAAAAAAAGAAAAGAAAAGATAAAAACATTTGTCCAATCGTGAAAACTTGGAAATTCAATCATCTTGGACAAGTACCATGATGAAAACCTAGCAAACAGGCATCATGTGTAGGTCCCCCCAATTCCTTTCTGCAATTGGGGGCCATTTCCCTTCTTCCATCTTATCCAACATCTCCTCCATCCATTTGTCTCTCACCTCCTTCATCCTCCTTTGGATCTTGATGACAAAATAGAGACCACTAGGTATACATTCTTTTGGGCACCTTTTTGGGCATCTATGACATCTGTTAGCTACCAATCCTCTATCCAATCCATTTATCCTATCTTCCATCCAAGAATCTCCCATCCTAAAAAGCCTCTGAAACACATGAACTATCCTAAGTAGGGGGCATCCTATTCCTTGTTGACATGCTCCTTGGAGACTATCTTTCATCCAAAATCTCCCATCTTCCAATCCTCAAGAAAATCTGCATCCAATCTCCCTAAGTATTCCTCTTTTCCAATCCTCAAGAAAATCCGCATCCATCTCCCCATCTAAAATCTTGCATCTTCCAATCCTCAAGAAAATCCACATCCAATCTCTCCAAAGCAGTCCTCTTTTCCAATCCTTAAGAAAATCCACATCCATCTCCAAGCCTTCCTCTATCCAATCCTCAAGTAAATTTGCATCCATCTCCCCATCCTCAGCATTCCTCCATCCCAAATCTCCCAGCAGGTCTTCCATCCAAATCCAAATTTTCCTCCATCCAAATCCCTTAGCATTTCCTCCATCTTGCCATCTTCCCTTGTCATTGGTATCTATCTATAGGCTACCCCCATGCAATCCAATTTCATTCATCCATATCCACTATTGCTAGCAATCTTCCAACATCTTCCAATCCTATCCACATCTTCTAGCTATCCAACATCCAAGATCAAGCCAACCGATCCAATCACATCCCTAGTCTTGTAGCAAGCCTTGATCTCAATCCAATCATCATCATTGGGATGTGTCCTTCCAAAATCCATGTCATTTTAGGACACATCATCCATCATCTTCTTGTCTTCCATTAGTCCATCTTGGCTTTTTAGCCCATATGGGGCATCATCTTGCATATCTTTGAAGTTTCAGCTTCATCCCCGTATTCCTTGTATATCCTATCCTAAGTCTTGTACCATAATGTCACTCATGTCCCCACCTAAGCTCATTTGTATAGATGTGTATTTAGGTTCCATCCTTTTGAGTCAATCAGCCCTTGAGTCATCATGACCTAATCCAACTAAGCGCTTCAACAATCATTCCTTGGTCCTTTTTGAGGTTCGAGAATCTTACCTATCTCTTGTCATAGGAATCAAAATCTGGTTACCCACCATCCACTTCATATCAAATCCTTTGAGTTTCTCAAATCCTTATCATAAATTAGAAATCAATCCCAGCGCTACCCTATGAAATAAATTTTTTCTATGGAATCTTGTACTTGTCTTTGTAGGCCTCATCATCTTGAGCAAGAGATTAGCATGCATTGATAAGAATCTAGTCATTCCGAAGATCATCGATCTATCTTAGGTTGATAATATAGTCCCATCATATGATCCTACATTATGAAGTAGCAACTCATTGCAATCTTCCACCAATCACACTAGGTCTGTGATGATGTATCCTTCCTCACGTTCATACCAAATCTTCCCACCATCGATCTAATCAATCAAACATCTCCAATCATCCTACCTATGGAAAGAGGTGTGTGAGATACTTGTTATTTCATTAGTACCTTTGAATCTTTTCTTATCTTTTGAGTTATCCTGTAAATATTTCCCTGTCTATTGTACATAATCATCTTGTCTTGTTGTACATATCCTTGTCAGTCCTCCAACAACATTTGATTAGAAATCTTGTCCCATCCAGCCTTGTACTTCAACAACATCAATTGCCGACTATTCTTGATCACAATGATTATCTTTGAACTGTATCATTTGCCAATCAATAACACAACATTCTCCCCATCAACATTAGGTCAGCACACATGTATGCTTCTATATTTTCTGGCCTAAGCCTAATCATGGGTCCACATAGATGTATCCTTCATGTCCAGCCTAATCTTCCACCCAATCACACTAGGTTTGTGTCGATGTCTCCTTCCACATGTTTAGACCAATCTTCCCACCATCAGTCAAATCAAATCTCTCTCCTTGGCAAAGGATGTCCTTTTGGAGTTATCATTGTGACCTTGGATTTTGTCCTTTCAGTCTTGTTTATCTTTTACAGCTTCTCATTATTCTCTACTCAAAGTCACCATGATCCTTTATATCATGGTGTGTTGCGATTGAGGACAATCTGGGGCAAGGTCTTTTGATCTTTTTCTTCTGCCTATGAGTCAGTTGTGTGTTTATTGTTTCTCCAGCATTGTTTCCACCATGCCTCCTCCAGGTTTCATGTGTGATGCTAGGGAAACCCTGCATGTCCTTTTAGTGTCAGTCCTATGCAACGCTGGTGACGAAGCCTCATGTTCTTTCATAACCTTGGCAGATCTCTAGCATTGCTATATCAAACTAGGTTGTGCTCTCTAAAAAATCCAATGCATGGAGCTTCCAAAATTCCCCATCCAGCATCATATAGATTAATCTTGCATCTTTCATATAGTCGTATCTTGCGTCTCACCATCATATTGCATTCATGCATGTTTTCTCTTGGAAGCTTGGTTATTTATCTCCCCTTCTTCCTTCTCCTTCTCCTTTTGTTTTCTTTCGAGAAAATTCCCCAAAGTTTCCTCTTTGCATTATTTTCTCGAGGGGGCACAACCCCTTATTCATCTAAATTCTAGCCTGGGGCATCTTATTTTCTTGTCTTTGACACCATGCCACTTGCAACATCGCATCAAAGAGGGGCAAAATGTAGACACCTAAAAATCCTTAGAAAATAAAAGTATTTTTATTTTTTTAAAAACCCCTGATGACATCATCATTTGTTAATTAATTAGTTATTTAATTAATTAATATATTTTTATGCCATTAATTTACTTTATTTTAATTAAACATCTTTAATTACAAAATCTTTCCCCAAACCACTTAAATCAAATTTAAGTAATTTTCCTCTCTTTATTGAATCAATATTCAATAAATGATGTCACATTCCATAAATAAATTTTATATTTATTTAAAGCCTTAAAACCCTAGAATCTTCTAACCTTTCCTAAACCCTTCTAAACTTCCCTAAACCTATTTAGGAGATGTTTCCTACATTTCTTAGCCTAATCCAAGTCTCCTTGACTTTCTAGTCAAACCCTCCCCCTAATGAGCCTTACAGACTCATTTAATCCTCTTACACATGCATTTAAGGCTCTTACAGCCTCATGAATGAAATCCTCAATCCAAAAGCCTTTGAAATAAATAAACATTTATTTATTTCTTAAACTCTTAAATATCCTAGAAAGCCCTAGACTCTTCTAGAAAGTCTTCAATCCTTATCCTTATCCTTGACCTTACCTCTAACCTTGACTCAACCTCCTAACCCAAGCCCTTCCCAAATCCTATAAATACTCCTCCTTCCAAGAGAAAATTATTAGCTTAGTTTTTATCTTCAATGCATTGTTATCATGAGCATTTTTAACTAGATCATCTTAGCATAAATATTAATTGTTAGATTTCTTCATGTTCTTCATGTTTTCTAACACATCCTAGAATAGCTTAATGGATTAATATTAGTTCATATTTCAAGCTTAATCTTCATTTATGCATCACCATAAATCCCTCTCCATGCATTTGAGAGCACATCCACATCCCTCTCATTGAAGAAAATCAAACAGTTCTGTATAGCACTTGTTTTAGTGATAATCTTGAGATGGCTGGGTTTTGTTTCCATTGTCTTATCTTTTTATGATTCTTGAACAAGTTAGATTAGTTTTAACATTTGAGTGTTTCAGCCTTTCAAGATAGGTAACAGGTTCCAAATTCCCTAGCCTACACTTTCATCTTTCATCCTTCAAAGGTCACATTTGTATGGTCATAACTTGTTCACAAGATAGAAACATGAGGAGGTTTACATCCAACACCAACATGGATAATGAGAATCCATTTGCCACAAATTTCCTAGGGAGCACTGAAGTGCCTTCTATAAACATCACCAATGAACTTGAAAAAAAGGTTAAATTTTTTATTCAACCTAACCAAACTAATATTACTCTACAAGTCCAGGAATTCCTCAAAGACCCCTATAATATGGATATGATGGAGAAAGTGATTAAAGACAATAAAGATAATGTTTTCATGAACCTTGTTCATGATAGAGTAACAATGCAAACAAATTTTGATGACTCTTTTCTTTACAACAATGTCACAAAGGATACACTCTCTATCAACATAATTACAATCTCAACAATCAACACAACATCCACACAAGACAAAGGAAAGGCCAATTATAGTGGGAATTATACATCATTACTTACGTCAACATAACAAAAGAAATCTCAATTAATGAATGAGAAGATCCAACAAATCCTTAGTGCAATGGCCAACATGACTGATAGGCCAACATTGGGGCAAATAATTAAGAAATAATTAACAATTTATGATGAAGTTTGGCTGGTTTATACATGTCAATCTGAGAGCGTAAGCTTGCGAAAGGTGTCTGAGCAATATGCTATCAAGGGATGATAGTTGTGAGATGAGGGTTTATGAATGCATCTACAACATGCGAAATTGAATCTATGAAAAGCCAAGTAAATCCTAGCGACAGGAACTGTCACTTCCTGGCGACAGAAATAGTAGAAATAGAAATTAATATTAACAACTATGAGGATAACAAATGTAACAAATCACAAATTCAACTAATCTAGAGGAAACAATACCAACACTAGTTATATAACTAATCTAATATAATAGTTTACTAATATAAATCTGATAATGCTATATTGATTTATCTCTTAATATGATAGCAAATTCAGAATATGCTAGTTATTATTAATAATATGTATAATAATGAGAACGTGATAATCTATCTTACCCAGCTATGATATTAATCTAACAGCAAAATTATTTATATAGACTAACTATTGAATTGGAGAGAAACCTTATTCTATTAACAATCAAATAAACCAGACTTAAGCTACAATAATTATCAACACACAATCTACAATAATTCACAATACTAATAACCTCACCAAACATTCCAAGAGTGGGCCCTTTCTCTAGTCTACAAGGTGAGTGGAGAATGATCAGGTTCTACACTGCTGCAACCATGCACAAACTGATGTTTTTATTTATTTCAAAATAATGTTGTTCCTGCATACAACAGTTCCTTTTTACAGAAATCTATATATTCAAAACTTGCTTCCCCCTTATCTCTGTCTTGTACGCTGCTTATATATACACAACTACAACAGATATAGACCAGAATATAGATAATAAAAACAAAATAGTACCTAACGTACAACCTTATTTAAAGGTTGTAAGTAGTTACAATAAAATACAAAGAACGGTGGCCATTCATGGAAAAATAGATTTGTTTCTCTTTGTTATAATTGTAGATTATCAAGGAGAAAAGATAGGAGATTGATGCTCCGAACCACTATCTGCAAATTTACTCATAACAGGAATTAATGCAAAACTGAAATATATCTTTCTCCCAAAGATAATTGTCATTTTATAGGATAATTATGTGGATGAGAATCAAAAAGGTTACGCCTGCCTGGAATGTGCTGCAGCTTCCTTTGTCTCAATGCTTTAGCTCATATTTAATACTTCTTTTGTATAGAGGTGCGGTAGACATTTTATTCTGGAAGAATAATAGTTCACGTCCAAATGTGATAGGAATTTACAGTGCCAACTAGCAGGCAACAGGAAGTTGCAGTCCCGAATGACAGGCGACAGGAAGATCTATGCCACAAATAAACATGCTGCAATAATAAAGATTAGTAAAATGCAATCAACAATGAATTTTCCATATTTTAATCCCAAAACAATATTAAACACTACTTATTTATATTAAAATATATGCAACGTTATAATGGTAAAATGGGTTGAAATGGGATGGAAATGTGATAAAGAAATAAGTAGGAAAGTGTATGGAAAGGATTAAAATATGGCATTAAATAGGTTATAATTGGCTCTCATCATTCCCCCCAACTTAGCTTATTGCACGTCCTCGTGCAATCATTATGATCAGGAGAGCTTTGGTTTGAATTAAAAGCACTTGGATTTATGGCTTTAGACATTATCTCCACCTTGAACCATGATAATTCACATATAAACACAAATCCCTTTTCTTTACTTCACATGACAAGCTTTGTTTTTTTCTTCTTTAATAGGGATATCACTTTCGACTTTTCATAAGGTGTTTATTTTTTCTCTCTTCCTTTTTTTTCTTTTCTTTTCATTTTTTATAGCATCATGGTTCAAAAGGTTGCATATAGGAGAAATTTATCTCAATTTGCACAAGAGTTTAAAGGGGTGAAATAGGAGAGATGAGAGACAAAACAAAGGCTATTATATGATGGATATAGTATGATGGGTTTAGTAAGGGTGATGGATGGAAGATAATAGAGTGACATTCCTCCCCCAAACTTAAAGGTTGACCGTCTACGGGAAACAAGGAGAGGATAAAGAGGGGTGTTGCACAATGATCAATATAATAAGTAATACCAATAAAGTTAAGAGATAAAATAAGGAAAAATAAAATTGATTGATTTACCAACATGCATGTTCAGAGAGACCAACGTAGGAACATAGAGCAACTCAGCAACTGGCACCTCCAAAATGGATGAATCAACAAGAAATGCAGGAACTGCAACACCATAAAAGATCTCCATTGAACTGAAATCACCAGGGAGTATACCACTAGAAGGAACCAAAAACTGGGATAGAGACGGCAACTGTAGGAGCCACCACCGCCAAACTGAAAGCAATGTAGAACAAACAGTGGGTAGCACATTCCACTAAAACACCTCAATTGAGCAAGTAGCACATACTATAGGTGATCAAAGTGTTGATGACCACACCAAAGAAGAATTTCAAGAGGGAACAATAGGACGTCCCAAGAGCTAAAGAACCACAAAATCCATTGAATGTTCCTGAAAATAATGATTAGCAGAAAAACCAAGAACACCAATTATTGCATTTTTTTTTTTCAATATTTTTTTTTTTTTTTTTTCTCTTTTTCATTTTTCTTTTTTTTGTTCAATTCTTTTTCATTTTTTCAATTTTTGATAATGACAAGTGACCACTGGCAAGCCAGTTTTCAATCACTCATCGCTTAATGGCGCTGTAAAAATAGTTTTCACCATTAAGAATTTATTTTGCAATTAATATCCGCCAGAAATTGGGTTTCAGATATTAACTGGCCAACAATGCCCGAAGGTTTTCATTGTTGGATCTTTAATTGCTTTTTTTACTTTTTTTCTCTTTTTTTCTTTTTTTTTTTTTTCATTTTTTCATTTTTTTCATTTTTTTCTTTTTCAATAATTGCATTCAAGAAATCTTGACATGGATGATGAAAAATGATACCATCCAAAGTTTGAGTTTTGTCCATGACCTCACAAAAGGCATTGTTGAAACTGGATTGCATAATGAACTTAGAATGATCACTCCGAATGATCTCCACGAACATGGGAATATTGAAACACTGTACAAATCAACCTTGATCTATGTATCACATACCACCAAATTTGAAATTTTCTTGGAGAACTTTGGAACACACTAGCATACTTGGATGAAAGAAGTACTCACAAGGATGATGATACTTATATGACATAGTGCTCTGATAATGACAAAACTGGATCACCAATGATAGTCTCCAATGTGGCCATAGAACTTTAGAGAGGAGGAGACACAACTCAATGAAGGAGTGTGATGGCTGGTATTGTATTCAAAGTATCATCAGATGTGTTATTGAATAATCACGAATCGCATAGACCATGTTGTATATTTTCCTCCAAGTGATAAATCACCAAAGAAAAGAAATTGCATCTCAAGGAAATGAACACCTTATGCCAAAATTGACATGTGATCTTGAATAGTGAAGCACAAGTGAAACTAAGATGCACCAGATAGCTAGCAAGCCCACACAATGTTAACAAAGCTAACATAGTGTGTTTTGCAATGCTTGTGTAGAGAAGCATCATCAATTGGTTTTCTACCTAACCAAAACAATAGACTTGTAACCATATTCTTGAAACCAAGCATATCAAGCATAGTAAAACAATTTTTATCTAATTAATAACCCTACCATTAAGTGAGTAATGCATTTATACAAATGGTAGGTAGAGTCATTAATATAAATAAACACTTGATAAAAACAAAATAATGTGATTACAATGATTATACCAATGTCAATCAACATAAGAATACATACCTTGAATTGTTTAGATGTCACATGGTGAAGTTTTCTAAAAAGTACCAATGAAACAATCAATGAATCCTGATTGGAAATCATCCTAGCACCACAAAGTTAGAAGGATTCCCCCCCCAACTTAATTTCATGCCACAAGGTCACAAAAGCATTAGGATAATCAAAGAAATTAGGTAACCCGAAGAGAGTAACACATCTTTAGAATTTTGTGAGTCTTATTGAATCAAATATTTCAATAATTCGATGGATGGATTCCCAAATGAACTGTCGGTTATAAAAACATAGGGAATTTGAATTATCCAAGGAATCAAGAAATGGATTTAATACTTGTTATCAATGAATGATCATCGTAAGATACAAGAACCAAGAATGAAGAATATATGGATATTAATACCGTGATCCTTGTTAAATAAATGAATCATCCATAGTTTATTTGGTCATCTTAGGACAATAGAATGAATCAACAATGAGGAATAACTATCATCCAATTTTAATATATTGGCCATTAATGCATAGAATCCCGTATGATAATGCTTAATCAATTATTGGTCCCAGATCAACAAGTATGTGAGGGATGCATATTTTAACCATAGGCCTCCAAATATCAATATTTATAAGTACAAAAATAAAATAGAGATCTTGGAGGATCTCGTAGCATGTTTGGGGAACATGGAATTCATATGGCTTAGAATTACTTAGTGCATTATTGATATTAACACACATACTCATGAGTCCATTGATTAAAATTGATGCAATTTGAAGTATGGGCTCATTTGTAGGTATTTGGAAATCACTAAGTAGAAAAGAAGAACAAAGTTGATTATAATCCAATAAATAATATTGTTCTTCTAATTTAATTAAACCAAAATCCCATTTCTTAAGTGCATCAATATATTCCATTGTTGATTTATCAATTTCAAGCACATCGTTAGATTGTATAGGGATCCTTGAAAGTGTATATGTACTATTAACCACCTTATTATGGAGTGGTATATGAGGCAATATAGTTGCCTTTGGTGGATAAGGTGGAGTGCAATGTGAATAGGATAATGAATATGGTAAGAAGTATGAAGGAGATAAAGTGGATGGGAATAAGTAGGATGGGTGGAATAAAGGTGGTAAGGATGGATATGGTGGTTGTTGTGAGTATTCATGATTCATATTATGTGGGTAATTATATTTTGAAGAAATGTGATGGCTTGGTAATGAAATAAAGTGACAATCTATGTTACCAACATAATGCATACCTTCATCTTCTTGAGATGGAATTTGAAATGGTTCATTAGTTACAAGGAATGCTTGTTCACTTCCTCCCTTATCTTGGTAGGGATCACAAAAATTTTGTACCTCATTCACCATTTTCTCTTGATTGTTAAGGCATCTACATAGATCATCTTTCCTGTAGCAAAGCGAACAACAAGTGGTTAAAATTTCATCATCAAAATCACATTGTTCTAAGAATTTATCAATGATATTTTCTTGGTCAGATATAAAGATATCATCTTTACATACCTGTAACAATGGAAGATCAAGATCATTAAAGATGCATTCATTAGGTAGAGAGGGGATTAAAATATCACCTTTGATCGGCACGTTTTCCCCACCAAGTTCTTCTTTTGTTTTTAAATTTGAAGGCGGGGGTTTGGGGATGGCAGCCACCAGTGGGGTCAAGGGGCAACGCCCCTTGTGGGGTCCTGGGGCAGCGCCCAAGGTGCGCTCCCTGTCGCAGTACAGGGCAGGGTCGAGGGGCAGCGCCCCCGATGCCAAGCACATTTTGCCTCTTGTGTTTCCTTCAAATTTTGCATTTTTGAAGCAATTTTCAACCAAAATTGATGGACTTGAAAAACATTGAAAATGCATCATTTTAAACATTTTTCTTCAAAATATGCCTGTCTTTACCAATAAATCACAACAACTTATGATAATGTAAAATTTAATTAACTTCTAAAGCAACTAATGAATCTAATTTCTGAGGCCTACTTGCAAACTCTAAAACAAAACTCTAAAGAAATGCATCTATATGATTTAAGCAACGCAAATTAAGATTAGTTACTTAAGCAAGGCTAGCAATTGCAAAAGCGTTCATCCTAACGCATTGTTCCTACCTCAAATCAGCAAAATAACATGCCTTTGACACCTTTCCCGGGCAGCGGTGCCAAAATGATAGGCCAACACTGGGGCAAATAATTAAGAAATAATTAACAATTTATGATGAAGTTCGGCTGGTCTATACGTGTCAATCTGAGAGCATAAGCTTGTGAAAGGTGTCTGAGCAATATGCTATCAAGGGATGATAGTTGTGAGATGAGGGTTTATGAATGCATCTACAACATGCGAAATTGAATCTATGAAAACCCAAGTAAATCCCAGCGACAGGAACAACAGAAACATAAATTAATATTAACAACTACGAGGATAACAAATGTAACAAATCACAAATTCAACTAATCTAGAGGAAACAATACCAACACCAGTTATATAACTAATCTAATATAATAGTTTACTAATATAAATCTGATAATGCTATATTTATTTATCTCTTAATATGATAGCAAATTCAGAATATGCTGGTTATTATTAATAATATGTATAATAATGAGAACGTGATAATCTGTCTTACCTAGCTATGATATTAATCTAATAGTAGAATTATTTATATAGACTAACTATTGAATTGGAGAGAAACCTTATTCTATTAACAATCAAATAAACCAGACTTAAGCTACAATAATTATCAACACACAATCTACAATAATTCACAATACTAATAACCTCACCAAACATTCCAAGAGTGGGCCCTTTCTCTAGTCTGCAAGGTGAGTGGAGAATGATCAGGTTCTACACTGCTGCAACCATGCACAAACTGATGTTTTTATTTATTTCAAAATAATGTTGTTCTTGCATACAACAGTTCCTTTTTACAGAAATCTATATATTCAAAACTTGCTTCCCCCTTATCTCTGTCTTGTACGCTGCTTATATATACATAGCTACAATAGATATAGACTAGAATATAGATAATAAAAACAAAATAGTACCTAACGTACAACCTTATTTAAAGGTTGTAAGTAGTTACAATAAAATACAAAGAACGGTGGCCATTCATGGCAAAACAGATTTGTTTCTCTTTGTTATAATTGCAGATTATCAAGGAGAAAAGATAGGAGATTGATGCTCCAAACCACTATCTGCAAATTTACTCATAACAGGAATTAATGCAAAACTGAAATATATATTTCTCCCAAAGATAATTGTCATTTTATAGGATAATTATGTGGATGAGAATCAACAAGGTTACGCCTACCTGGAATGTGCTACAGCTTCCTTTGTCTCAATGCTTTAGCTCATATTTAATATTTCTTTTGTATAGAGGTGCGGTAGACATTTTATTCTGGAAGAATAATAGTTCACGTCCAAATGTGATAGGAATTTACAGTGCCAACTAGCAGGCAACAGGAAGTTGCAGTCCCGAATGACAGGCGACAGGAAGATCTATGCCACAAATAAACATGCTGCAATAATAAAGATTAGTAAAATGCAATCAACAATGAATTTTCCATATTTTAATCCCAAAACAATATTAAACACTACTTATTTATATTAAACTATATGCAACATTATAATGTTAAAATGGGTTGAAATGGGATGGAAATGTGATAAAGAAATAAGTAGGAAAGTGTATGGAAAGGATTAAAATATGGCATTAAATAGGTTATAATTGGCTCTCATCAATGACCTCAAATAACAACATTCAAACCACATCGAACACATCTAATTCCATGGCTGCTAGTGTCTTAAACATAGGTCAAAATTCAAATCCAAAAACATCATTTCTAAAATCCACATAATAAAACATCTCATCACTCTTCAAGATCCCATTAGGTTCCCTAAATACTTCCATTCTTGCATTGTCACAAGCATATAATTATACACCTCCTCTCACACTTGGACTTACATCAACTAGATTTTCAATACCACACTTTAGAGGAGGAAAATATTTTGGACCACCACTTATGAATCACAATGCTCCCGAGTTGGGCAATTAAATCAATGAACTCAATAATCTTGGGTATAGCATGCAAAATGGAGGAAATATGGAATTCTCTTTTGACGAGTGATGTCCTTATCCCTTTAACAAGTTAATCAAAATGCAACCATTTCCTCTTAACTTTGAGATCCCTAGATTTGGAAAATACAAAGGAGAAACATGTCATTTCCAACAGCTCAAAGAGTTCTATGTTTCATGTCAAGAGGTCTCTTGCAATGAAAATTACCTAAAGAGACTCTTCACTAGGAGCCTTGGAGGCCCTGCCCTTGAGTGGTTTATGAATTTACCTCATGGGTCCATATCTACTTTCTTTGATCTTACAGAGAATTTTTTTTCACAATATTCCTATAACATTTAACATCAAGTGTCATTAAGTGACTTTTGGAACACTAGAAAAAGGAGTGGTGAAACCTTTTCCAACTTCCTACAAAGGTGGAGACACCTTGCGAATCCTATGCCTTGGAATATACCAGAACAACGCCTCATTGATATATTCACTATAAATTTGTTGTCTAAAATATCATTGTAGATGAAAATTGATTCCCCGGACTCTTTCAAATTTGTGGTTAAAAAAGGGAAGAACATTGAGGATGGTCTCTTGCAAAAGGGAGTCATAAAACATTATACTTGTACACCAAATAATGATAAACCTAAATTTTGGGCCAAGAACAAAGGAGTTGTAAATGATGAAGTGACTAATGAAAAGCATGTTCAAAATTTTCAAGCATCCAACAATAATCAAGGCAATCACAATAATCAAAATAAAAATGATAACCATAATCAAAGAAACAAAAATTAGAACCACATCAATCAGTCCTCACAATAAAAAATGTCACAATGAAAATCACAACAAAATCACAACCAGTCTTATTTGTTCCCTAGGAATAACAAAAATACCAACAATAATAACAACAACAATAAATCCAGTACATGTCAACATCGACAATTTACTTCCCTTGCAAAACCACTTGATGTCATCTTCCAGAGACTTATTGACCAAAACATGATGGTGTTTCCAAACACTAGGCCATACAAAGAAAACCAACCTAAGCCTACTTGGTACAGAGATAATGAGTATTGTGATTATCCTTGCAATAAGGGGCATGATACTAAGAAATTTATGAAATACAAATACTTTGTCCAAGATCTTATTGATAATGGTAGAATTTAAGTTGAGGGACAACTCAAGATCTACATTCAACCCTTCCCAAATCAAAATAAGAACAATGCATCATTATCCAAAGTGTCACCATATGATTATTTTACCAACGACATCCAAGGTTTTGACTCTACATGTGGAAGTATTGAAGAAAATGACTATCGTGGCTTTGATTCCCTTTGTGGTCACACAAAAGAATCTGAAAACCATGTATACACCCTCAAACTTAAGGGTGCAGATTGTAATGATACCACTAGAAGAGAAAGGTTTAGTGTTCAAGTTGAGTGGGAACTTAGCTATGCAACAACACCTTGTGTTCATAGATAAGGTGCATATTATAATGCTACTATAGTTTCAAGCCATTATTTGGAACTTAGCTGCACAAAAACACCTTGTATTCATAGATAAGGAATTCCATGGTCCTAATCCTCACCATAACATACCCCTTCACATTAAAGCCATCGTTTATTCCACAAAAATAAAAAGGGTCCTGATAGATAATGGATCTGGTTTGATACTTTTTACCATGAAAATTATAAGACATTTTGGCCTCTTTGAAGATCTTATTGACGTAATAAAGAGAATCACAATCAAATACTATGATGATAGAGAAAGAGAATCCAAATGTTTGATCACACTACCTCTACAGGTGGGACCAACTTTAATCAAAACTAATTTTCAAGTCCTTGATCTTGAGTTTCCTTACTATATAGTTTTAGGAAGACCTTAGATACAGTTTATCATAGGTGTACCTTCTAAATTTTATCAATGTTTAAGTTGACATATAAATGTAGAGAATTCACAATTCCTAGAGATCGGGAGCCTTTCCATTATCGCAAGAAGTTGGAAGGTAAATAATCATAATTTTGTCCACTAAATGAGTTTTTCAGGCCTATTGCTAAGGAAGAACCCATTAAACCCTCTACTAAAGAAGAAACCAAACCTTCTATTAATGATACAACAACATCTAAGATTGATAAAGGAAAAGATAAGGTTACTATAGAAGAGATTCTTGAACCTGAAAAGAAAGTTAAATTCATCGACCAAAGAATTGGAGAATATAAGTTTGAGAATGCCACACACATTGGTCATCTCCCTTTATCACTGAATTCCTATGGTAAACCTTTACAACTCTTTCCCAAAAATAAATATAAGAAAACCATGGAATGTAAAAAGACCACTTTTGAACATTGGGGATCCCTTAGTGATGAACATATGGAATCATATATCTTATCTTGGCTCTTTAAGGATGGAGAAGACAAACCTATAGACATACCTAAAGGTAAATATGTGAAGGCCACTCCCATTGTAGAAAGTATGGGATATCATAACATAGGCCTTGGAGAAGATTAACAAGGTATGAAGAAACCTATTAAAGAAACCAACTATCCTCGTAGTTGAGGATTGGGATCCTTAGAGAATAAGGTGTCCTTTACTAATGATTACTGTAAGGGTGAAACTGATTTAGAAACTAATGAGGAGTAATTATTTGAAGTCCCCTTATAGTACATTAAAGATGATCTCATCGATACCAATCATGTCCTTTGCATCACTAAAGTTGACCTTTCATCCCCCAACCTCCCACTCAAACACCCTGAACTTATTGATTGGGACCAATCAGACTCACAACTAGCTTTGGACATTTGTGATCTGGATGAGGTAGTTTTAGCCCCTTTCAGCCTACAAGATCTCCATGATTATGAGAATGAGATATAGTACAATGATCAAGCCTACTTTGGTGGCCAATTCAAATGTCTTAGTCACAAAAGTGAAAATAAAAATAAAAAGTACAATAAAATATCCCCTAGTGAAAACCTCACTGAGGAACCTTTGGATGAAGAAAAAGATAAAATAAAGGATGTTTCTTCTAGTGAAAACCTTTCTTAGGTTCTAGAAGAGGGAGAAGTTGAATTTCCCTTCAAATCCTTACCACTAGAGAAATTATCTATCCTTATTGAATATACAATAGAAGTCAAGCTTGGAATAGTTGAGGATCCTAAGATCACATTCATAGAAACATCTCTCAGTGAGAAAGAGGAGATGAATGAATTTCTTCACAAGGAATAAACAAAATTTACATGGACTTACAAAGATATGCTTAGATTAGATCCTGATCTGGTTGTATATTACCTTGCAATAGATCCTAAAATAAAACTTGTCAAACAAAAACTACACAATATGCATTCGCAAGTGGCCTTATTATTTAAGGAAGAGTTACAAAAAATTTTGGATGCTAAATGCATTAGACCTATAGAATATCATGAATAGGTCTCTAGTATTGTACTAATAAGTAAGGCCTCTGGGGGCGTCTGCATCTTTTTAGATTTTAGAGACCTAAACCTAGTGTTCCCAAAGGATGATTTTCCACTACCCAACATAGACATTATAGTAGATTTGATGATGGGACATGGGATGATATCTCTCATGGATGGAATTTTAGGATAAAATTAGATCATTATAGAAAAAGAGGATCAACACAAGATGAAATTTACCACACCTTGGGGTACCTTTTGTTATCAAGTCATGCCCTTTGGCCTTAAAAATGTTGGATCCTCCTATCAATGTTCTATGGAAACAATATTTCATGACCTTCTACATGATATTATGGAAGACTATCTTGATGATATTCTAGTAAAATCAAAGACACAATAATCACACATCACCATCCTTACCACTATCTTTGATAGATTGGAGAAGTACAAGGTTTGGATGAATCCTAAGAAGTGTATCTTTGGTGTACAATCAAGAAAGGTTCTAGGATACATTGTGTCCCATAGAGAAATAGAGGTAGATCCAAAGATGGTGAAATCCATCTTGGAGATGCATCCTCCTAAGACACTAAAACAAGTGTAGCTTCTAAGTCATACTTAAGTGCATTTGAAGGTTTGTGTCCCATCTTGTAGATAAGGTTCATCCTTTCTCTCACCTATTGTAGAAAGATGTCAAGTTTCTATGGGATTCATTATGTCAAAAACATTTTGAATAGATAAAAAAAATACCTATATAATCCACCAATATTGGTTCCGCCTGACCCAAACTAACCTTTGATCCTCTATATTTCCTCCACTAATGTTGTACTAGGTGCTTTCTTAGCATATCTAGATGATAATGAAAAATATTGAGTAATCTACTATCTAAGAAGAACTCTTATTGTATATGAGTTGAATTATATAGCTATTAAGTGAGTGTGTTTGGTTTTTGTATTCTATAAACAAAAACTTTGCCACTACATGCTTAATCATAAGACACAAATTATCACAAAAGATCAATCCACTTAAATACCTATTGTCGAAGGTGGCTCTCACTGGCTGCACTGCTAAGTGGTTCATGATCCTGAGTGAATTTAACATTGTGTATGTAGAAAAAAAATGCATCAAGGAAAAACTAATCATAGATCAGTTAACAAACTCTACTATTCTAGGAAATCATCCTATTGCTGTAAATTTTCTAGATAAATCCATCATGAGTGTCACCCCGAGTATACAATGGAAGCTCTATTTTGATGGATCTTTTACACAAAAAGGATTAGGGGCATGAATTTTATTTATGACACCACAAGGAAACCTCATCCTAAAATATTATAAGTTGAAATTTTCATGCAAAAAAAACATAGTAGAATACAAGGCCTTGGTCATATATTTCATCAAGCTATCCATTGGAAAATCACCAGTCTACTTGTCTTTAGTGACTCTCAGTTGGTTATTAGGTAGGTCAATGATGAATACCAGACAAAAGATGATAAGTAACTTCCCTATTGTATAATGGTTGAGGATCTAAAAAATAAATTCATAAAGCTATTCTTTCAACATATCCCTCAAATGAATAACAAAGCAGTTGATGTAATGGCCACCATTTGGTTTTTGATATCTATGCCAGAGCACAGTCTATAGTGAAAATTTCATTGTGAGATCATTATGGTCCTTTCTTATGACATTCTGGAATCTCAAATTGTGTGTGAAATTGTTGGTCCTAACTCTCCTTGGTACTAGGAGATTTACTCCTACCTCTATAATGAGATTAGTCCACCTTACCTCACACCAAACCAACACAAGGCCTTTATTTTCCATACCTCTCAAGGCACTATCTAGTGTAGAGCACCAAGGGAAAAAAGGTACACTAGGGTCATTGATGGATCCTAGGGAGGTGAAGGCATGGCCATCAAGGGTCATTTAATGATGTTTGTAATGATTTATTGATCATTGTGTAACATGATTATAAATGAAGTTTGTAAGCTATAATTGGCATTAGAGGCTAGAGAGCACTCCTTGGGGTCACTTGATTATCCAAGGTTAAATAAGGTTGATAAGGACCTTGAAGGTCACTTATTTAATGTAATATGGCCTTTGGAGCCATTAAAAAGATGTAAATACACTAAAAGTGCCAAGAAGTGTAATAGTGCCTGACTGGCAAAATGAGCCTTAAGGGTCACTATGAGGTCTAAATGACCTTAGGAAGCATATTTTGGTTTGGATTAGAGTGTTTAAGTCTTAGATAGGGATCTAAGAAAATATATAACATGTAATAGTCGAGTTGACAAAAGTAGTTGTCAACTTGACAACTTTTACAAGATTGCAATTATGTAAACATTCAGTTTTAGACTATTGTAGGGAGTTGGAAGTTAGTTAGAGGTTGGTTTTTGAGTTGAGGGATATATTTCATGAAGATCTGCATGATTTTGCAAATTATGTGGACTTTGGGTTTGAGGGAACCATTGTAAATGGTTTTTGAATCAATAAACTAAAACATTTCTTGCAAATCCTTACTTTGGTCGCAAGGTTATAGTCACTGTGTTTGTGACTTTAAAACTTGTTTAGCAATGAAATATTAAGTGGGAAATGGATTATAATGATAGAATATTATTTTTCATCATTTAAATTCATTTATATATTTTTTTTATGAAGTTTTGAGGTAGGGAAACCGAGTCATTCTGGACCGTCCATGGACTAGGACTTTACAATCAACAATTTATATTTTGAAGTCTCCATGGTTGGATCGACTCTCCCACCCCCTATGGTTAATGTGATTTGTGGGAGGAGTAAAAACATGTACTATATCCTTCTATAATTATTTGAATGCAGGGATGTGAATGAATGTGGAGGAGAGACCACAAAATGGTGGTAAAATGTAGATTGAAGGTTCACCGATTTGCACCAGTCATTGTTGTGAGATAGAACCCTTAAGGAAGGATATATTTTGTGTTGGATATTGTCTATTTTGATCCATGGGGATGTTTTAGATCCATTGGGAGGATGTGGAGAGGTTTTTAAGAGCCTAGTTGAGAAAGCCCTAGCCTAATGACCCTCGAAGAGGGTTTGATGCCTAGAAGAATAGGTAAGTGTTGGTGACCCAAAAACCTTGATAATATGATGTTTTTGGCCATGATATGAGACTCTTTCATGGTTTGGGATCAAGGGGGAAAGTCCTTGTGTGGATTTCTTTGTAAATGGGTGTATTTTAGGCCTATTTGGTTGTTGCAGGGGTAATGCATTTGTGAGTTGGTCCAAAGGAACCTATCTTTAGGTTTAGGTATGTTTTGTAACACTTAAAATGGTATATGAAAAAAACAATATTTTTCCTAGTTGTTTGGGAAGATGTGGAGTTAAGGGCTATTAAGTGGTTTGATAGGGCTACAAGGAGATTGGGCTCTTGGTTGGAATTGTGAAGAAAATATCTTAACCAGACTTGGAGGGCTATTTGAACATGGTACATTGGCCATGTTATGATGTTCCAAGGTGATAGAACAAGGGTGGAATCTTTGCTATAATATTTGGCAAGTGGGAGGCTCTAGGTGCATGGAAATGGCCTAGGAAGTGGATCCTTATTTGGGATTTGATGTCAGAAGTTTCATCTCACATGATTGCTGAATAGATCTCCTTATTGATTAGGGTATGGGCCTAGATGATATCACATCCCTCTGCATTAGTTTGTATCAAAGCCTAGGAGCATCCTAAATATAGTGGTGGAGAAGCTTTCTAGGATTTTGAAGATTGAAAGTCCTTTATTGATGCTTAGAGTTGAACTATCCTCTAAGAGTGTTCCAAAGTGGTGGCTTGAAATTTGAAAGATCCTAGATTGGTTAAGATGTACCTGACAAGATCAGAGAAGGAGGTGTACAATGATCTTAGAGTATTTGGCTGAGGAGAAGAGAAGAGAAGAAAAGACAAGGAAGAAGAGAGAAGAAGATGAAAGGTTGAGAAGCCTTTATGAGGATTTGGAAAAGAACCAGAAGAAGTTGGAGTGGATTGTATCACTCCTTGAACAAGAAACAGATGAAGGAGATGAAGAGCAACAAATTGCACAAGAGAAAGTGGATGAACTTAAGAGAAAAGAGGTTCCACAATTTGAATAAGAGATTCAAGATGAGGTTTCTGATGGATGTAACCATGATTCAAGTCATGAATGGCTTGAATGTGATGAAATTATTTAGGTGGGAGAATTACTATGTCCTTTGGTGATAGAAGATGGCAAGAAGTAAGGTACCATGACTAAAGAGGAAGCCACAATGACTAGTGAGTTGTTGGTATGCCTAGGAGAATGGCATGATGGTGGAGACCAAGAAGAGATGGATGTAGGTGAGGAAGAACCTGACTATAGGGTCATTGGTGAGGCTAAGGAGGTAGTCATGAATTCTAAGGAAGACTTGGAATTCCAAGAGGTGAAGCATGTGGTCTAATATGCAATGGTCTCAATGAGAAGAGACTCTAAGTTTGAAAAAAATGGAGTGTTTCTGGTGGCAACAATGGTCTAAAGGCATGAGACTAAGGATGGAATGAAGATTGGTGATCAGATATTGGTCTACATTTTTCCCATGAGAGGAAAACCAAGAATAAAGATGCAGGAGTGCATAATGGGGCAGAAGCAAGAGAGGATTCCATGGATCATTAATGATGATCTTTTCAAACAAAGGGTGAAGATCAAATAGTTTTGATTTCTGACATTGTTTTATTTACAGGTTTCTAAGAGGAATTGGAAAATTTTTAAAGTTGAGGAGTATGGTGCAGAGCACAAAGGGAAGAAAGGTACACTAGGGTCATTGATGTATCCTATGGAGGTGAAGGAATGACCATCAAGGGTCATTTGGAAATGTAATAGACCATATTTGGTCATTTAATGATGTTTGTAATGATTTATTGATCATTGTGTAACATGATCATAAATGAAGTTTGTAAGCCATGATTGGAATTAAAGGCTAGAGAGCACTCCTTGGGGTCACTTGATGATCCAAGGTTAAATAAGGTTTATAAAGACCTTGAAGGTCACTTATTTAATGTAATATGGCCTTAGGATCCATTAAAAAGATGTAAATGCACTAAAAGTGGCAAGAAGTGTAATAGTGCCTTATTGGCAAAATGAGCCTTAAGGGTCACTATGAGGTCTAGATGACCTTAGAAAGAGTATTTTGGTTTGGATTAGAGTGTTTAAGTCTTAGATAGGGATCTAAGAAAAGATATAATAGAAACATATAATAGTGCAGTCCACTTATCAATAGTATCTAACTTATAAAACGCAGAAATGTTCAAACCAAAACATTCACACAAGTATCAACACCATGATTTATAGTGGAAACCCAATTTGGGAAAAACCACTTTGTAACATGTTACTATTATGTTCACTCTTTTGAAGTGAGCTCGGTGAAAAGTCAACCCTGTCAAAGGTTACAAACACACTGTCAGGTGTGACTCGGTTAAAGGATTTAAACCACTCTGTTAAAAGTGCACCTTGTTATAGGACTTACATACACTCCATTAGAATGCAACCTTGTTCAAAGGATTTATACCTATGACTATTAGGTCAACCTCTGTTAAAAGGATTTTGACTGATACAATGGTTAGAAAGTAGCAGTAGTATTGATCTAAAAAACATGCAACTCACTTTGCAAATATCAAATCCAATTTCGTACACATATGCTGGCTTACTGACTGTGAACCTTTACCATCACCATCACTGATCTGCTCAGAACTCTCTTCAAGTAATCACAACACTTCTCCTTCATCCTTCTCTACTTGTACAGTCAATAACATCAACAACACTTCCAACATCCTCTCTCTACTCAACCTCTAGCTTAGGTTTCCTTAATACTTCCTCAATTAGGTCAATACATCTTTTGCCACTTAATCTCCTTCATAGATCTTAGGGTTAGGTCAGATTCATTGAATCCTTCCAACTTTATGTTCTTCGGCTATCCTTCTAGAAATATCTCAAATCTCTTAATAGATTTACAATAAAATGTTTTTATAGTGTATTAAATGCTTTCATACAATCAATAAATAAAGTCAACACGTTTTACATAATCCAAGAATTCAATGATGTCGGCTGGAAATTTGAATTCTCCCTCAAATGTAAAATACTGACACTTGGTCAATACTATGTTCAACTCCTTGATCTTCACTATAAAGCTTGGTAACCACAAAAACTATTTCTTCAGCTAATACTGATGTTTGGTCAACATTGAATTTACTCAGCATATACTAGCTCAGTCAACACTAACATCACTTGGCTAAAACTAGATTTCTTCACTTTTTCTTGGTTAAGCCTACCAGTTTAGTCTTCATTCTTACTTAGATAAACAATACATTATCTTATCATTGTGCCACATAATCAAGTACTCATTGAAGTATCAAGATAACTCAACCTTTCCTTAGGTGCTATTGTTACCAACCTTGCCTTTCTCGTTAGCAACACTCAAATAGATATAGTACTTTCTTAAATAGCAACAGTCTTACCAGTTAAGGTTTGACATCAATGACAATACAAAAATTGCTTCAATTGTAGTTTCCAACAACCCCATGAGTTTGAAGGTTGTGATCTTGTCTTGCAACATGACATGAAGAATCTCAAAAATTATGAAAAGAAAGGAAAGTTTGAGCCTAATTGGTTGGGACTATTTGTTGTCACAACTAGGTTTGGATTTGGAGCCTATCAGATAACAACACTCAAGAGTGACCTTATCCCTAATCCTATCAATATCATGCACCTGAAGTTCTTCTATGCATAGGGTGTTAGGGAGTCCCTCCTGTTAAATCAAAAAAATCCAAACAAATAAAAAATGAAATATAAAAAAGTAAATTAATTTTTTTTAAAAAAAATGTAAAGAGAAATAAGCATTTAATAGTGAAAACTTGGCAATCAATCACTTTGGACAAGTACCATGGTGAAAACTTGTCTCACATACAATGTGTAGTCAATTTGTATCCATTATCTATTAAGTTTTCCGTCCCTTCATTCTCTCTATCCATTTGTATATTCTTCAACCTTGTACCATATATGTGCAAGAATCCTACCTCATTCCATTTCACTTCACGCTATCCTACAGTTTCACCCTTCATTCGCTACACAAACCCTCTTCCCCCTTCATGGTGAGACATTTTTCATGACCACAATAATTATTCACTATCCTAGTCAATTTCACATCACTCCACCACAATTCACCATTGTCCCAACATACTGAGATTAACCCCATGAAACTGAGCTTTACCCCATTACATTGAGCTTATCACAAACACTTTGAGAACATGAGTCTTAACCCAATCAGTTCTGAGATTGAGTTTCCTTTCTACTTGTTCATTTTACTTATATTGATAGAGAATGCCTATTTTGACAATCAACCTTTTCCCATTAGTATGTATCCTTCCTACGTCATCTTATTGAATCCTACATCACACAATCTTGTTCATTCTAAAAAATTTGGACTAAATGACTACTTGGTCATGAGGCCTTTTTGTTGATTTCATCTTTGTGTTTTAGTAAAGCCTACTCATGATTTCCTCGATCTTCAATATCTTGGTGTATCTTAAATGGTATATATTGGAATACATGTCATTTGTAGAATGCTTTTCTTGTCGGTAATTTAGTTCATTTTTGTTAGTTACACAGTTATGGTTATGAATTCCTTACTAGGAGCAGGGTCTCGTGCACTTTCACTAAGTCCCTAAGAATAATTGGGTGTACTAGGTCTCCTCATTAGTGTAACTACATTAGTTCCACCATGGTTGTTGATCTACATCCATGTTCCTAAATCTACCTTGTCTATTTGAGAGTCTAGTCCATGCAAAGGAATCATGTCATCCACACTTTCTAGCAAAGGAATCATGTCATCAAACTAGGGTGTGCTCTCTAAAATTAACATAATATAATCCCCAAAATCCTTGTAGTATTTTGGTTAATTGCATTATTAGACTCATTTTTCATTTTTCATTTTCCATTTAGAGGCTCCTATTTATTTACAATCCCCACATCTCGGCTAGCTAAATGTCCCTCCTAGTGATGTTGATAAATGCAAAAACATGTCTCATTTTCGAAGTCTTAGCTGCATTTAGTTACACCATTTCCTTAATTACATCCAAGATGTGTGGTTCATTAAGTTGCATATCATGCTTAATTCAATTAGGTTCATTTTAAATTCATTAGTTTGCAAGTCATTTTAATTGTATTAGTTTGCATGTCATTTTAATTGTATTAGTTTTCATATCATTTTAATTGCATTAGTTTGTGTGTCATTTTAATTGTGTTAGTCTACATATCATTTTAATTGCATTAATTTGCATATCATTTTAATTGCATTAGGTCATATATCATATTTAGTTTCATTAATTAATTGCATTAGCTTGCATTACATCTTTTTAGGTGTATCCATATCATTTACTATATTTCATTTAATTAGGTTCATTATGTTTTAGTTGAACCTTTCCTTAATTCATTTCATTATCATCATGAGGCTCATTATTATCCACGTATCACTTAGATTCATTATATATTCATTACAACATGTTGCATTAGGTCCATTTATATATTTATTTCATCATCACATATATCATTATTCATTACATCTATTTGCATTTATTATCTATCCATCACATTAATAATTAAATACCCATCACATACATATAAAATATATCCATCATATGTGTCCACATGCATACATCACATCATAAATACATGTACCACCCATACATCATCATAATAATAATCATCCTTGTTGCATACATATCATATACATTTTCATACTCCACACTCACTTGCATCATGCATGTTAGAACCAACATCGTAAACATATCATATAGCATAAATCTCAAATTTCACACACATCCTACATCACAAGATGTTTGTATCATCATCTCCATAATAAATATCATACATAAAATTAGATGCATCCATACACTATAATCACATACATCACGTAACATAAACTAGCATCATGTGAATCCATAAAACATAATCAGGAACATCATATAGGACCAACTACATCATCATATAGCTCATAAAAGAATAAAAATCCATATAGTGCATCAATGTCTCATACTAGAATCATATAAAATAATAAAGTGTATCAAATAGTAAAATTTAATAGTACATAAAAATATACATCATCAATGCATCTGCATCTACGTGTCATTGGACATCTCATCTCATAAACTCAAAAATAAAAAATGTGTATCAATAGCACATGGAGGATCTCATGTGAGTGGCTAGGATGGACCTCTCTCTCCTCCCTCATCACATTTGGGCTCTCTGGGATGCATGCCTACTGACCCCTATGAACCCCTACATGTGGTGCATGAGATATACCTCTCTGAATATGGTGGATGCCTTTGGTCCTTAGGAACTACCTAATGGTATAAGCCCATGTAATATGTGGCCTCTCACCTTGGTCTCACTATATCCCTCTGCATAATCATAGAATTTAACATAATCTATGCTACCCCTTGGAGTGTTCCATATTGTCGATAAATCTCTCTCTCTCTCTCTCTCTCTCTCTCTCTACACACACACACACACACACACATATCTCATGTATGTCTCAGCTCTCCTTTTCCACTCATCCCTCTGTGCAGTCCTGTTCTCTAGCTACTACCTAACCTCATCTAATTCCTCTCAATCTCATCCTATGGGAATCACCACCATGTCACAATCTCCAAAGTCAATGCTCTACTAAAGATCATCTAGCATCATTTGTGCATTGTCAGCACATGCCCTCTCTATGACGAGGATCCCTTATACCCTGGCAACCTCCATCTTAAGACTATCCCTCTATGCTCATGTAGTGTCATTCTCATGCCTCTCTAACTCCATATCAAACCTCACCCTATGAAAATATTCTTGTAATACAACATAGGCCTCATGACTCACCATCCCTATTGGTACCTATCTTGGTGATGCTTTCACTAGTGGTACCTATACATGTGGCTTCTCGACTACTAGTTTTGGTGGTGCCGCCTGTCTTGTGACTGTACGACATGAACCCTCTATCTAGATATGATTTACCTCCCTCAATGCACCCTCTCTCCACATGATCCTCCCTTTCCTCCATCCCCTCCATCATCTCCCTCTCCCCCATCTCCCTCATCATCTTGTTTATCACAATCCTTGTCTTCCCCTTCCCATTCCTCTGCTCTCACCTGCATTGGGTCAATGAGATAGATGAGCTTGTGTGAAACCTAGCATTATGCATACTTAGATATGACCCTTTCATTAAGAACCTCCTTCCCCAACCTGCATGGGATCACCTGTATGCCCCTCCATGGTGATCTATATTTTCACAGGTTTACTCCAATCCCTGTGGTCATACCTCACATATAACATGTGGATGATGGAATCCATCTGGTACACATCCCTTGTCCACTCCAAACCGTCATCTCAATTGGGATGGAATGTATCTCACCATCATATATACTATCCTACTAATTAGCTAGCAGTCAGTCTTCATGTATCCCAAGTTAAATATATCTAGGCATCTATCCTCTCTTTGAGTCTTCTCATCCCAATACCCCCAATGACCACAATCCCTAAAGGGTGTCCACTCAAACACCTATAGATCATCTATTAATCTACACAAATACCACACATCTTTGATTGATCCATATCTAATGGGAGGCTAATACCTAAAAGTGTATGACTCATACATTTGTCTGTAATCTTATGTCTTGATAGGTTTGGTCACTGTTATGTGCTCCTAGGCCTAGATGAGTATTAGAGTAAAACCTATCCCAAGGGTCCTCTTCTCATGGTAGGCACACATATGAAGGTCATGAGAAAGCTAAACTAGTATGGTGTACCCCCAAAAGTACACTACACCATCCTTGTCTAGAATCATGTTGAGTATCCACACCCAACCATATAAAAATTTGTGCCCTAAAAGGTTTGGACACATGCATCCTCTAATCAATCCTACTACATGTAATGCTAATCATGATAGTCATAACCACATGGCCAACCTCTAAAACATCCTCATCTAATCTTGCAATAATGGTGCAAACTATCACTTGAAACATCTCTCCGTATATGATTCTACACTCTCTAGTATGTACTCAGGAATCACCCCCCTGATGGGTACTTTATAGATCCGTTAGACATCCAATAGGGTGATGGTGGCCTCCTCTATTGATAGATGAAAACTAGACTTATCTGTATGCCACAACTCCACTAAAGTTTTCATGAGCCCATTATGCACTCAAAGTCGCAACCACTCATGAACATGATCGAGGCCACAAAGTGTAGCTTGTCCCCACTTAACTAGCGTCAACTACTCTCGTAGGGTCATCGTATTAGGCTATATTTTCCTAGACACCAATGGAGGCTCTTGTGCATACATCCAATTTAACCATGTCATTTAGCCTTATTAAGTCCTCTTCATCCTATACCTCGACCGTAATTGGGGCATGATGTCCTTGATCTACCCAGAGTCAACCTTGGTCCACCCTAGAATATGTTTTGTAATACTCCTTGGATTGTTTCCTTAAATTAGTGAAGATGCTAATTCATGGCTAGAGACATAAATCAATAGAGATGTCGATCTACGAAGACATGGATTGGGATCTCCCTGGTCTCTCAATGGACCCCTAACCCCAAACCACCGTCTATAGAGGAAATGATCTTCCAATCGGCGTCTTCAATACCTAAACCCTCATCCTCGCATATGTTGATCAATTGATCAACATATAGGCAGATGTTGATCAGCTAATCGATGTCTCCACCCCACAAGTTTCATAACACCCTAAATTGGCATACGACCTACAATAAATGCTTAAAATTAAATAAATAATGAAAAATCAAGGAATGGTCTTCAAAACTCACTAATGGGCCCAGGCTTCTGGCCTCTGGTATGTATGCATGCACTCTCCAAGCTGATTCCTCTATTTTTATTCCTCCATCATCACTCTCTATGCTCTTATTTTTACTATGTTGGGCATGTTTGTGATGAAAAACCTACCCATTGGGAGAAAGATCAAACATGCAAACATTAAGGATAAACAACATATTCAATATTAATCTAACATTTTTATAAGCTTGCAAAACCAAAACAAAAGGCTTCCCACACAACCTGCGATGACCATGAAGCAAGTGGACCGAGGACTTTCTTGATTTAAGCTCTTAGAGATGGTTGTGGGTGTACTCTCCCAACATAATATATTAAACTCCACTTTGATTAAAGAAAATGATAAATGCAAAACACTAAATGCAAGCTAGATGAGGATGGTATTGAATGAACTCAAGAACTAGTTATAAAGAACTAGAGTCAATCATTCAATGTGAATATGAGAAGTAGGAATGGACTAATTGCAAACTATCTATGATTAATGAATGCAAGAAACTACCAAACAAATTAGTAAAAATCACTAAAGGAAAAGAAATAACTCTAAGCAATAAACTAGCATGATAACTCTAAAATGCAAATGATGGATGATTTACTCTTGGAAAGGCTCCTATTTATAGGATTTTGGAGGATTGGGGTGAGATGAATCACATGTGGCATCCACATAGGTGCCACATGAGGGATGGATAAGCTATGGAAGAGTCTAAGTTTTCTCACACATGTGTGAGTAGCTTGAGATGTGATGGGTCAATGTGTACTTCAAGTACACATGTGTAAGAGAAGTTTCATAGTTGTCATAGGTTTTGTCCAATGAAACATGTTTGGAAAGTGTAAAGGTTGTAAGAAACCTTGTTTTACACATTTTTGGAATTCTTTTGAAAAGTCAATTTTTAGAAATTTTCTCACACACGTGTGAGAAAATAATTAGGACTAATGATTGTAGGAATCCAAAAATTAGCCTAATTAACCTTAGTTAAGTAGGTCTATTTGTTGAAAACGATGTGAGTAGGATAAGATCTAGGTCTAGATTTAGGATTAATCTAATTAAAAATTTAGGCTAATCATGATTTAGGAGAATAATAGAACGTGAGGGGAAATAAATAAATTAAAATTTATTTAAAGACGGACTAAATTTAAATACTATATAAATAATGAAACAAATTTAATTAAATAAGTAGAAGAATATAAAAAATATAATCAAATAATTATAATGTTAAGGGATGATTTTAAGCGTTTACATTTTTCCCCTCTTTAATGTGACATCAAGAATGACATTGCGTCAAAGAAAAGAAAAATAAGACGCCCCAGAGAGAATAGAAGGTCCTAAGGCCAGGAGGGTGAAGAAGTGCCCCCTAGATAAAATAATACAAAAAGTAAAATTTTTGGGTAATTTTCTTGAAAAGAAGAAGAAGAGAAGACAAAATGTACAATTCCATGACTTATGAGGGAAGCACAAAAAATAGGGGAAAAAATAGGGTCCAAGGGGCCTATAAATAGTCCATGAGGGCACTAGAAGAAGTTATTTTTACCCTCAATGAGCAAAAAGACAAAGTGAAGAGAGAGTGAGATGGATGACCCACAAGATTGCATGCATCTTAGAGAGCACACTCAAACACACCAGTAGTTTGTGAACACAGGACCACCAGTGAGTACCCCAACCAAGATTTGTGAATTTGTTTGAGTGCATTTAATGCTTTGTTAGGGGCCATTTAATAGGCCAAAAGGGTTGTCAGCGTGGAGACAACAATCTACTGATCATCGTGTGTGGGGAAAAAATGGGAGGGTCACAGATAACGAGTTAAATTATCATCTACGAGGATGTGATCAATTGGGTTGACCAAGGCAGATGTGGAGGGACCGATCTTAAATTGACATCTCTATAGATCGGTGTATGTGTCAATCAGTGTTTGCGTAGGTAAATTGGCATCTCCGTTGATTGACCCAAAAGATGCAGGATAGGACACCTAGGAGGGAAAAATAGAGGATGGAGAAGGGGTAGAGGATGCCCCAGACTAACCAAAAAGAAATGACAAGCATCAATTGGATGAATATAGGAGGTGGAGCTGATGTTTAGATCGAGAGAGAGCTGGCCGGTCATGATGAGCCTTGCGGATCAGTTGACATCAGCCCAATGGGGACAAGTCGTACTATCCAGCTTGGAGCACGTACACCTATGGCCATGGTTGAGAGTGCATAATGTGCTCATGACCACATTAATAAAGAAGTGGCACAGTCTGACCTTGAGATTTCACTTGCCTATAGGAGAGGCGACCATCACACTCTTGATGTCTGGCGGATATACCACTTTCCTATTTGGGGGCTGATCTTGGAGTATATATAGGAGGGTGTAGATACCTATGCAAATATAGCCTTTAGGTGGTCAGATGGTTAGTTATTGCTGACAAGATAGTGGTTACCATGGAGACCAACATTGGTGGCTTGACCACGGTTACAACAGGTGGCTTTATACCTAGCAAGATTGGTTGGAGGCAAATTGATACCAGATCTAGTAGGACACAAATTTTCTCTAGGGTGGTCATGAGTATTCTGCACAATGTTAGAGGTTGAGGGAGAGATGTATTGCTAGGGGTATACCATTCTTGGGTAGCTTTACTTTGACCTACATACGTGCTCCTACTAGAGAGGCAAGATACTAGGAGTGAGAGTGACTCTTTTACTAGTGTTGGCATGGGAGCATATTGTTGTGATATACCCCATTAGACTATATGATACCCAGAAAACCTATGAGCCATACACTTGCAAATACTGACCATCAATTTGGTATGAGTCTATAGATTCCATTGGTCATTGGAAATGATGATTTGATGAGATGAAGGGCTTCAACTAGACATCATATGCATGATGTGAGACCTAGGGAACTAGGTGGTACAATAGTAGGATTATGTTGAGGATGGCTGGGAGGATTTTTACTATCTCAGGTTTGTATAGACAAACTGTTGGCTCATAGGGTGGACAATTTATATGATATCCTGATATATGCCATCAAAGGTGTTATGGTAGTTTGATTAGGTTTAGGATGTTATCCCTAATTCCTTTCTACATCCATTGGTCAGACGAGAGGTGGGAAATCTATGGGGTATAGGAGTAGACCTATGGGGGGCCAAAGGGTCATGGTTAGGGATGGCAGTATTAGGGACATGATTTAGTTTGAGATTGTAGAGTTACACCTGCGTATGCTCATTGGTGGGTGGCACACAGGTTGATTAGAGACACAGTGCCTAGAGTGGTTCCAAAAGATGAGCATCCATTCCGAGGTGGGAATGGGGCTGGAGCAGATGGAGATGATGGAAGGATGATGGGGGAGATGGAGGATGAGAGGGAGCAAGAGGGGGTAGGGTTCAGTCGAGGGTGGCTATACCATGATGCCTAGGGGTCGTATAGGTACCAGTAGAGAGATCCCTCTAGTGATACTATAGGTATAGGAACCAGGACCACAACTAGCCTAGGTATAGGAATAGGGACCACCACCAACCCCAACATAGGTAAAAATAACACCTCCAAGATACATAGCACAAGAGGTGCATGACACAATCATTGGAGAGTGGGATAGCCTGCGGATAGAGGTGGGGAGGATATAAGGACTCCTAGCTATAGCTCATGAATCAGAGCTTAGTCTCTAGAAAGAGGTAGCTAGGGTACATGGATAATTGACTGTGGAGTGAGCGTGAGTGGATAGTGCTCAGAGTTCTCTAGATAGGTTACATGCTCAGGTTCATAGTGGAGATTTTACCATCATAGAGACTCAGATAGGGGGGAAACATGGAAACATCAGATGGATGACTTGAGATCAGAGCTATAGGGGGTCACCCAGGAGAGGGACACATATCAGCGTAGGGCTGAGGAGTATAGGGGACATTGAGAGATCTCTTTATAGGCTGTGACTAGTTTTAGGGTGATGTAGGTGGTGCAAGAGACTTTTTTGCCCACATACAGGAGACTCAAACCATCTGAGAGATGGAGTACTACTATCAATTGTACTATGAGGCCATTCTTGAGGGTCAGAGAGATGTGATATACAATGAGAGATCAGTCTCACATACAATAGGTGTTAGGAATAACAATCCACCAATAAAACTAAGAAAGGGGGGGTGAATCAATTGTATGAGAGATTATTAAACTTTAAACTTTGAATAGCAGAAATATCAAATCAAGTGAACACAATGAATTCCAATGCAATAACACAATATTTATTATCGAGGAAATCTTGTTGAAGGTAAAACCCTAGTGGGAATTAACACCCACTAATGATGTATTCAGAGTATAGTATCCTTGTTCAAAGATCTAGCCCTGTTAGGAGATGATTAAAACATTATAGTACATAGTCCTTGTTAGAGGAAAAACCCTATTAGGAGTCAAAGAAAAGAGGTAGGCTCATTGCCTAGGCTTACTGCCCAAAGAAGGTTATGAACACCTTCAAAACTCACTGTTTGCAATACAAGTGTATGTAAGGAAATACAAAATCCTTGAATTTTTTGATAGCAACTGTCTTTTCTTGATCAGTTCCAATGAAGTATATAAGTTATTCTCTACTCTACATCCAACAAGCACAAGCTCACAACTTTCCACAATACTTATTTTACATCACATACATAAATTGCTATCTCTTTTCAAAAGAAAAGATCTTTCATATATACCCTATTACAAAATAAATGATTAGGTCAGGTAATTAAGCTTTCCTAATATACAAATAATTACATAACTCCTTACTAAGATACATATGGTATCTAAAATAAGTATACAACAATTATATTTCAACAATTAGGGAATGACATCTGTAATCCATGCTTACCATCCATGATACACACTACAACTTTGAAGTCAGCTTCCAAATAGGTCCTCTCCAGAACACACACCATAGATGATGTCATCTTTCTTTATGTACCTTGCTAAGATCAGTGAACATTCTTCAGTACAGTATCTGACATCCCTTAAGCTTGCATATACTTAATCCATATCACCTGTAAGATATACCCAAAACTCAGAGACTAACTCTGTGAACTTCCACTATCACAAACCAATAACCACTCTTCACCAAATATTTTGTAACTCAGCCATTATGCAATATAACATCATGTGATCTTAAATATAAGATCACAACACCTTCCTATACACACATATGTGTTTGCACATTCTAAATCATCCGTACAACATCCGTACACTCTAATAACCACTCTATTTTCTTCATAGAAACACATGTTGATATCAGTGACAAAACATGAATGACAACAACATTGATAATGTAGTGATTAAACATATTAAATGCATTAGCAATATCCAACAATCTCCCCCTTTAGCATTGATGACAACATATGGGAAAATCCATCAACCCAAAATCTGTTAACCAAGAATACTTCTCCAATAGTATCTTTCCTCATACAATCTCCCCACACAGTAGGGATTTTCTCATAGTATCTCTCCCCCTTTGACAATAATTGAAAAGGGTGCCATAAGTCACCAACTGGTTTCCATTTAGTCTTCATCAATCAGGTGCTGAATCACCCAAATGTATTTTGTAATCTTCCAATGATCACTCCCCCTGAGGAGTAGATCCATACATCGAGTCTAGAAAATAATAGAGCTCTGGATACCTCTGGACTGATGCATCCCTACATCATTTAATTATCATAAGGAGGGGTTTTCACCCCAAGCATACCTTTGAGATACTCAAAGGCATCTTTTGACAATGTCTTTGTAAAGATGTCTGCTATCTATTCTTTTGTGCTAATGTATTCCAACCTTATTTCTTTCTCTGCCACCTTGTTTCTCAAAAAGTGATACTTAATAGAAATATGCTTAGTTTTAGAATGCATCACAGGATTCTTTGACATATTTACTGTACTAGTGTTATCATAATGGATAACTACAGGTTCAAAAAAAGTTATTCCAATATCTTTCAGCATTTGTTTCATCCAAAAAATTTGAGTGAAGTTAATAGTAGCATCAATATACTCTAATTCAACAGTAGATTGAGCTATACAGTCTTGCTTTTTACTTAACCATGAAACTGACCTTTTTCCAAGGAAAAATGCACCTCCACTAGTACTCTTTCTGTCATCAATATTCCCTACCTAATCGGCATCAGTATAATCATGTAGTTCAAAGTCATCATTATTATCATACCATAAGCCATATTCCATTGTTCCTTTCAGATATCTAAATATGCTTTTTACAGCAGCCATGTGTGTCTCTTTAGGATCTACCTGATATCTAGCCACAATTCTAATAGCATTAGCAATATCTGGTCTAGAGTGAGTAAGATATTGTAACCCTCTAATCATTGATCTGTACTTGGTTTGAAAAAAACTCTTGGTCTCATCATTATTTTTTAGTTTATGCTTAGTCACCATGGGTGTACCAATAGGTTTACAATCTTCCATTTCAAACTTTTTCAACATCTCTTTAAGATACTTAGTTTGAGAAATTCAAATGCCATTCTTGCTCTGATTTATTTGTAGTCCAAGAAAGAATTTCATTTCATCTATCATGGACATCTCAAATTCATTCTCCATTTCTTTATAAAAATTCTTACACATCTCATCATTGCCTCCAAAAATAATATCATCAACAAAAACTTCTATTATCAATACTCCATCTTGACTAGTTCTCAAATACAAGTTACTGTCAGCATTACCTTTTTTGAATCCAAAGTGAAGTAAGTACTTGTCTAACCTTGCATACGAAGCCCTTGGTGCTTTCTTCGGTCCATACAATGCTTTCTTCAATTTGCATACCATGTTTTCATCTTCTGATTGAGAAAATCCATCAGGTTGTTCTATATACACTTCTTCTTCAAGATCCCCATTCAGAATTGCAGATTTCACATCCATCTGATATAGTTTGAAGTCTTTATGTGCAACATAAGCCAATAATAGTTTCAAAAATTCTATCCTAGTAATAGGAGCAAATTTCTCCTCAAAATATATGCCTTCTTGTTGTGAATAGCCTTTGCATACCAATCTTTCCTTGTTCCTTACAATAATTCCTTCTTCATTCATTTTGTTTCTGAAAACCCACTTAGGCCCTATCACATTTTTGTGTTTAGGTCTAGGAACCAATTCCCAAGTATTATTCTTCTTTATCTGATCTAATTCTTCTTGCATAACTTTGATCCAAGATTCATCTCTACAAGCTTCATCAGTAGTCTTTGGTTCAACTTGAGAAATCAAACAAATTTCATCCCTTATTTTTGATCTAGTCATTATTCCTTTACTTGCATTAACAATTATTTGATTTTTAGGATGATCTTTCTTAACATACCTTAGAGTCTTAGGAATCTTAGTAGCCTCATTGGTGTCATCATCATAGATCTCATTTTCACATTTAGTTTCAATATGTTCTTCTTCTTCTTCTGTAGTAGCAACCTCGATCTCTATATTCTGATTACACTCATACATTCTCTCTTGTATCTGAAAATTTTCATCTATCTTCACATTGTTACTTTCAATCATCTTTCTTAATCTCAGGTTAAATCATTTGTAATCCTTTCTCTTAGTAGAATAGCCAAGAAAAATTCCTTCATCACTTCTAGCATCAAATTTCCCTACTTCATCATCTCTTTTGATATAGCATTTACTACCAAATATTCTGAAGTATTTTATTGTAGGATTATGATGAGATACATCTATCCCAACAAATTCTCTCCAATGTAGATGAGATACATTTCCTTCTAGCAACATTGTCTTAGCAACATCTAATATTTTTATTTTTCTTCGCTCTGCTATCCCATTTTGATGTGGATTTCTAGAGGCATATGTCTGCCTTTGTATTCCATGTTCTTCACAATATGAATTGAATAGATCTGAAGTAAAATCTCCACCTCTATTTGATTTCAAACATTATATCTTTAAGACCGATTCATTCTCTACTTTTGCTTTGAATACTTTGAATTTGTCAAATGCTTCTGATTTCTCTTTCAAGTATGTTATCCACATCATTCTAGAAAATTCATCAACAAAAGGTATAGAGTACCTTTCACCATAGTATGATCTTTTCCTTGTAGGTCCACATACGTGTTGGAAATCTATTGGGAAAATGTGATACTAAGAGGGGGGGGGGGGGGGGGGGGGGTGGTGAATTAGATATCATTGATTTATCTATTTTATCATAAATGAAAACTTGTATAGCATTAAAATAAACTTCTACAATGTAATGGATCTAATAAGCTAAACATCACTCATGAAAATACACATAACATCATGATTTTGGTTATCCAAAAACCCTTGAAAGGTAAAATTGGGGTGGGTATGACACCCACAAATCTTCACTACTGCAGTACAAAGTTTGCCTATTAGGGCTAAAAATTTGACACAAAATATGATCTACCATGTGAGGGGTCTTCCCTATTAAGAGCTTTAAGATTTATACAATCTACCTTGCAAAAGGATTTAAGACTTATAACTAACTAAGCACTCTGTTAAGAGATTTACTAAGGTCTATCAAAACCACTCTATTAAAAGATTTAACTTGATACACCTGTTAAAATGTCTTAGTACCTGATCCTTCAGTCTACATTGTGATATTGATTACAGATCTTCTCCTTCTAGTATAGATTTGATCTCATCTATCAAGTATATCTCTATTCTTCTCTTCACTACTTAGCTTTGTTCAACTTGGTCACTGATCTCTATTAGAATACTTCACTAATCTAAAGATATTCTCTCTGTTCTTCTTCCCTCCACTTATACTATGTTTTAGGGTTTAGATCTCATCTTATATATACAATTGACTTCCTCCAAGATTTAAGACCTACGATCTAGATTATGTCATTTTTCTGCTTAAACTTTCACTAATTTTGATTGCTTCCATGTAATACATAGGGATCAATGATTACAAAATAGGAGTGTAATCACCTCTGTGATTTCCTCAAAAAATAGTAAACAAAATATAAATGTCAGGCAAAATGGTTTACCTAAGTGTTTGTACCATAACAAACATATGTCAATTCTGACTTGCTCAGCATTGGATGTCTCTGGCACTTGGCATTAATTATTGTTTATACTCTAACGCTCGACATTGTCTTCTTTACATAACTCGGAAAAAGCTGACTCAGCTAATACAAAAGTACTTGGTGACTACTATTTTACTCAGAGTGGCTCGGTAAATGTACATTATACATGACTCGGCCTATACATGATGACTCAGTCATAGTGATGACCGACCAACATTGCCTAGAAAATGAATAAGTGTAAGACGCTAATAGACAAAAAAAATTTAGGGATCAACAATAGCTTTGTATGTACCAAATCCAACTTTCATTTTGCTTTATATGATTTTCTTTTATACCTGCTTCTAGTCTGCTTTCCCATAACACATTCTCTACACATAGTGTTAGATGGTTTTACAATTTTGATAGATCTCTTACTGCATTAGTCAAGATTTCCTTCACAATATTATCAAAATTGACATGACAAAACCTTATGTGCCATAACTAGTTGTCATCTACCTTTGCAATAAAATAGGAATCTCCAAATGTATTTAACTCAAATTCATTACCTCTAGATTTAGTACCAGTTGCAATCAAGTTTCTTGTCTTACTTGTGATAAAGCATTTCCCATCAATGAACTTTAATTGATATCCTTTGTCCATCAGCTATCGAAAACTCAACAAGTTATGCCTAAGTCCATCAAAAAGCAATACATTGTCAGTATTAGTCCTTCCATCCAAAGAAATAGATCCTACTCCTATGATAAGTTTAGGAACATTGTCTCCAAATCTTACAACACCACCATCATACTTCATTAATTTAACAAACTTGTTTTTGTCTCCAATCATATGATGTGAGCAACCACTGTCTATAACCCATTCAAATTTCTTATAACCATGTGATACTAAAGATTTTTCCTAATGCTGGCTTTTCATCTTTAATAGCAATAAATCCAATCTACTCATAATCACAATCATCATCATTAGAGATGCCTTTGTTAATATGATTTAGAACAACAGAGAGAGGGGGGGTGAATCAGTTGTTCTTAGGTCCAAATGTATAAAATAAACTTTCAAAACTATTCAACAATAACCAATAGCTACTCAGTCATTACTGAATACATAATAGAAACATATAATAGTGCAGTCCACTATCCAATAGTATTTAACTTGCAAAACACATAAATGTTCAAACCAAAACATTCACACAAGCATTAACACCAGGATTTATAGTGGAAACCCAATTTGGGAAAAACCACTTTGTAACATGTTACTAATATTTTCACTCTTCTAAAGTGAGCTCTATGAAAAGACAACCCTGTCAAAGGTTACAAACACACTGTCAGGTGTGACCTAGTTAAAGGATTTCAACCACCTTGTTAAAAGTGCACCTTGTTAAAGGACTTACATACATTCTATTAGAATGCAACCTTGTTCAAAGGATTTATACAAATGACTATTAGGTCAACCTTGATTAAAGGATTTCAAACTGATACAATGGTTAGAAAGTAACAATAGTGTTTGATTTGAAAACATACAACTCACTTTGCAAATAACAGATCCAATTCCATACACATATGCTAGCTTACTAACTATGATCCATTTCCATCTCCATCACTTATTTTCTTAGAAATCCCTTCAAGCAATCACAACTCCTTCTCCTTTAGCCTTTTCTGCTTATGTAGTCAATAAAAACAACTCCAACATCCTCTTCCTTCAACCTCATGCTTAGGTTTCCTTAATACTTCCTCAATTAGGTCGATCCATCTTTTTACGCTTAATCTCCTCCATAGATCTTAGGGTTAGGTCAGATTCATTGAATCCTTCCAACTTTATGTTCTTCATCCATCCTTCTAGAAACATCTCAAATTTCTTTATGGATTTATAATAAAATGGTTTACAATGATTTAAATGCTTCCATACAATCAATAAATAAAGTCAACATGATTTATATAATCGAAGAATTAAACTATGTGGGCTAGGAATTTGAATTCTTCCTCAAATGTAAATTACTAACGCTCAGTCAATACAATGTTCAACTCCTCGGTCTTCAATGGGTAGCCCAATCACCACTGAAATTGTTTCCTCAGCTAATATTGTCTTCCTTGACAATTAACTGATGTTCTATCAACACTGAACTTACTCAGCATATACTGGCTTGGTCGACACTAACATCACTCGGCTTAAACTAGATTTCTTCACTTTTGCTCAGTTAAGCCTACTTGTTTAGTCTTCCTTCTTACTTAGATAAGAAATAAATTATCTTATCATTATGCCACATAATCAAGTACCCATTGAAGTATCAAGATAACTCAACCTTTCCTTAGGTTCTATTGTTATCAACCTTTCCCTAATCCTTCTCAACAATAAAATAGATATAGTACTTTCTTAGATAGCAATAGTCTTACCAGTTAAGGTTTGACATCAATGGCAATACAAGAATTGCTTCAATTATAGTTTCCAACAATCTCCCTCTTTGACATTGATGACAACACCATATGAATAACACATGAATCACCAACCAATCCAAAACTTATCTATCCATCAAAAATATTTATAATATCCTTAGCTTTATTCTAATTTAGAATCAATTAGCATTGCTTACATGACCATCCACATAGTAACATCCACTTGATCTCTACTTGTTCCTTTCCTTTGAATTTATCCCTCTTACTTGATCTTCCATGAAATCTCACTATGTGTTTTCATCTTATTCATCTCCCTCTTTGACAATAATGCCAAAGAAGCAACTAAAACATACATCCTTTAGATGTAGATTTCATCTTGTTAGTTCAGTAACAATATTTGTCCCTCTGTCTCTTTTCTTATGATTGATTATCATCTTTGCTGTACTTTTCACAACTCTAGGCTGCTCCTAAAGTGTGACTTATCTCTGCATCAATTTGTCAAATACTCTTTGCAACACATTTAATGCAGTGCTCCTAGATTGACTAGCCAGCCTCAGTTAGGGGAAGAACCCCTAATTTTCCTCTCAGATATTCATGAGCTTCTTTAGGTAAAGCTTTAGTGAATATGTCTACTAGTTGTTCCTTTGTATTCACATATTCCATTCTACCTCTTTATCTTGTACCAATTCCTTCAAGTAATGATACTTGATGGCGATGTGTTTGGTCTTTGTGTGCATCACTTGATTCTTAGATATGTTGATAGCACTTTTGTTGTCATAGTAAATGACAACTAGTTCAGTGATCTCTTCTTTCATGCCTACCAACAATTTCTTTATCCATACCAAGTTTGAACAGTTCACTACTACAATCACATAGTTGACTTCAACTATAGATTGGGAAATGCAATTTTGTTTCTTGCTTTTCCAAGAAACTAATCTTTGTCCAAGAAAGAAATCTCCACCACTAGTACTCTTTCTGTCATCCACATCTCCTTCCCAATCAACATCAGTATACACTCTCAGTTCAAATCTTTCATGCTTCTTGTAGTACAATCCATAATCTGCAGTCCCTTTCAAATATCTCATTATTCTTTTGACAACCATCATGTGAGTTCATTAGGATTGGTATAGAATCTTTCCATAATCCCAACTGCTAGAGCAATATCTGGTCAGCTGTGAACAACATACTATAGTTTTCCAATCATGGACCTATACAAAGTCTGGTTTACTTCAGTAGCATCATCATTTTTAGACAATTTTTGTCCAGTAGCCATAGGAGTACTTACTGGCCTTGAATCCTCCATACCAAAGGTCTTCAATATCTCATGAACATATTTAGATTGGGTAATGAAAATACCTTTCTCCATCTGATATACTTGTAAACCAACAAAGAATTTTATCTCCCCAAACATACTCATTTCAAATTCAGTTTGCTTTTCATTTGAAAATTTCTTACATAGGGCATCTTGTCCACCAAATATAATATCATCTACTAATATTAGCTAACAAGATTCCTTTACCTTCTTCATCTTTCATGTATAGATTGCTAGTGTCATTTGTCCTTGAGAATCCAATCTATATCAAGTAGTTGTGCAGCCTCTCATACCATGCTCTGGGGGCTTGCTTTAATCCATACAACACCTTATTCAGTTTGCAAACCACGTGTCTCTTGTTTGGATCAACAAATCCTTCAAGTTGTTCAATGCACACTTCTTCTAATATACCATTTAAAAATGTAGACTTGACATCCATTTGGTATACCTTGAAATCTTTGTAGGCAGCATATGAAAAGTTCTTACTCCTTCCAATCTTGCTATAGGGGAAAATGTCTCCCCATAATCTATTCCTTCTTCTTGTGTGCAACCTTTGCATACCAACCTTGCTTTGTTCCTTGTGATTTTTCCAAGTTCATTTAGCTTATTTTTGAACACCCATTTTGTTCCAATGATATTTTTGTTTTCTGGTCTTGGCACCAGAGTCCAGGTATCATTCTTCTCTATTTGGTCTATCTCCTCATTCATGGCTTGGATCCAATCTTCATTTTATAATGCCTCCCTTGTTGTCTTAGGCTCGAATTCATATAGTAAACATGTAGGATCTCTTAACTTGCTTCTGGTTAGAACTCCAATTTTTTTGTCTCCAATGATTTGTTTAGGCTTGTGATGTCTCCTTACATATTGTGCCAAAACAAGTTCTGCTCTCCTTTCTTCTTTCTCTTCAGGTTCACCAACAAGATTGTCAGATTTAGCTTCTGAATGCTCGACAACCTCTTTCTGATACTCGACAACATCCTCCTGTCACTTGGCATTATTTCCTTGATGCTCGACATTGCTTACCTGAGACTCTACATTAGATGCAAGTTTTTCACTTGCCTCTCCCTCTTCTATATATACAAAAGATCTGTAATCCTCTAGTTCTCTCTTTATTTCCTGTTCATTTTTCTTTGCATACTCATCAACTTTGACATTTACACTTTCCACAATTCTGTTAGTGTTAGAGTTCAAACACATGTAAGCTTTTCTTTTTGTGGAATAACCTAGGAATATGCCCTCATCACTTTTAGCATCAAATTTTCCATTCCTATTGTCTTTTATTTTATAGCATTTGCTCCCAAAAATTCCAAAATACTTTACATTAGGTACACACCCGTTCCATAACTCATAAGGTGTAATATTTGTACCTTTTTTGATCTGTACTTGGTTTAGGGTATAAATACCTATACTTACAGCTTATCTCCAGTACTTTTGTGTAGTATTCTTCTCGATCATCAATGTTCTTGCACAATCCATGATAGATCTGTTCCTTTTCTCTTCTATACCATTATGTGGAGGTGTTCTAGGTGTAGACATCTATCTCTTGATTCCTCTATCATTGCAAAATAGATTGAACAAATTGGATATAAATTCTCCACCTCAATTAGATCTTACACACTTCAAGTTCCTACCTATCTCCTTTTCAATCTTAGCCAAATACCACTTAAAATTTTGAAAAGCATCAGATTTTTCTTTTAGAAACATTACAGTCATCATTCTGGTTTAATCATCAACAAACATAATAAAATATCTAGAACCACAATAGATTTGTACACCCATAGGTCCACAAAGGTCAGTATGAACCAAATCTAAAGCATTCTCAGAATTAAAATTCTTGCTCTTGAAATTAGACTTTGTCATCTTACCCAAATGACATTGTTTGCACATTACATTCTCAAATTTCTTCAATCTCGATAGTCCTCTCACTTTCTTCTTTTTACTAATTTCTACTAGATTATCAAAGTTAACATGACATAGCCACTTATGCCATAACCATATATCATCAAGTTGTGTAATCATACATGTCTCTTCAGATAGGTCTAGATAGAACAAATTACCTCTTGTCTGTTCTCCACTTCCAATTGATTCACCAGTGGCATCAAATATTTTAGCCTTTCTATGATGAAATTCCACTTGATAGCCAGTGCCATTAAGCTATGCAACACTTAGCAGATTATAGTTAAGACCTTCAACTGAATAAGAATTTTCACAAGTGATCTTATCAGTCAGCTTAATCAATCCTTTACCCCTAACAGGACATGGTGCATAATTACCAAATTTAACACTTCTGCGTTTGTAATGATCTAAGGTATCAAACTTACTTTTGTCACCAGTCATGTGGTGTGAGAAACCACTATCAGTAATCCACTTATCATTTTTGTTCACATAGGATATAAGTGCAGTTTTCTCATCCTCATCATACTCATCTTTCATAGCAACATAGACTACTTCAATTTCAAAATCATCACTATCAGGATTTCTTACCTTTTCCCTTGTAGTCCTTGTACCTTCGGTAACCTCTTTCTTCTCTTTTGTCTTTGTGCTTGCTATCTCTTTCCTCATCCTTATCATCCTTGTCAGGACATCTTGCAGCTATATGACCAACTTTATTACATGAGAAACATATGAGAGGGAGTTTACCTTTATACTTTCATTTTCCCCTTTTTAATCTTCTGGCCATAAGAGATTCAAGATCCTCAATTTCTTCATCAGATGTGTCACTTTCACTGATGAATCTTTATTTTTCTTTCTTTGAAGTTATCAAAATTAGAAAGCTCAAAAGCAGTAAGCTTACCAACAAGACTTTCCAAAGTAAGAGCATTGCCATGGTTACATCTAGATTCTTCAATTGCTGAAATTTTGATGGCATAAATAGGATGCAAAGTTCTAAAAACTTTTCCAATTACAGTCTCATCATCAATAGTTCCATTAGCTCCTCTAATAGCATTTAAAACTTCTTTTATTCTACCAAAATATTGAGCAATATTCTCACCTTCTTGCATTTTCATTTCATCAAATTTACCTCTCAGAATTTTAGCTTTTTCCCTTAGTACATTTATGTCACCACCATAGATGTTTGCAAGAGTGTCCCACATTTGCTTTGCATTAGTGCAGTCTTTGATTTCTTCAAATTTAGGATAGCTTAGGGCAGATGCAATCTCCAACATTTCTTGATTATGTTCTTGTTTAGCTCTCATCTCCTTAGCAGTCAGAGGTGCAACAGGTGTAACATATCTATGCTCAACATAATACTTTGTTGAATCACCAATACCAGCTAGATGTAGTTTCATCAGACTCTTCCATGCAGGGAAGTTCTCCTTATTTAGCTTTGGTACCTCCTTCTTATACATGCTAATCATTTACTTCAAGTACCTTTAAAATTTTTCTTTGTAAGCACCAATAGCTCTGATACCAATTGTTAATATGATTTAGAACAACAGAGGGGGGGGGGGGGGTGAATCAGTTGTTCTCAGGTCCAGATGTATAAAATAAACTTTCAAAACTATTTAACAACAACCAAAAGCTACTCAGTCATTACTGGATACATAACATAAACATATAACAGTGCAGTCCACTATCCAATAGTATTTAACATGAAAAACACATAAATTTTCAAACCAAAACATTCACACAAGCATTAACACCAGGATTTATAGTGGAAACCCAATTTGGGAAAAACCACTTTGTAACATGTTACTAATATTTTCACTCTTCTGAAGTGAGCTCTGTGAAAAGTCAACCCTGTCAAAGGTTACAAACACACTGTCAGGTGTGACCCTGTTAAAGGATTTCAACCACCCTATTAAAAGTGCACCTTGTTAAAGGACTTACATAAATTCCATTAGAATGCAACCTTGTTCAAAGGATTTATACAAATGACTGTTAGGTCAACCTTGATTAAAGGATTTCAAACTAATAGAATGGTTAGAAAGTAACATCAGTGTTTGATTTGAAAACATACAACTCACTTTGGAAATAACAGATCCAATTCCATACACATATGCTGGCTTACTGACTGTGATCCATTTCCATCTCCATCACTAATCTGCTTGGAAATCCCTTCAAGCAATCACAACTCCTTCTCCTTCAGCCTTTTCTGCTTATACAGTCAATAACAACAACTCCAACATCCTCTTCCTTCAACCTCATGCTTAGGTTTCCTTAATACTTCCTCAACTATGTCGATCCATCTTTTGTTGCTTAATCTCCTTCGTAGATCTTAGGGTTAGGTCAGATTCATTGAATCCTTCCAACTTTATGTTCTTCATCCATCCTTCTAGAAACATTTCAAATCTCTTTATGGATTTACAATAAAATAGTTTACAATGCATTAAATGATTCCATACAATCAATAAATAAAGTCAACATGATTTACATAATCCAAGAATTCAACTATGTTGGCTAGGAATCTGAATTCTTCCTCAAATGTAAATTACTGATGCTGGGTCAATATAGTGTTCAACTCCTCGGTCTTCACTGGGTAGCCCAGTCATAACTGAAACTATTTCCTCAACTAATACTATCTTCCTCAGCAATTAACTGATGTTCGTTCAACACTGAATTTACTTGGCATATACTGGTTTGGTCGACACTAACATCACTTGACTTAAACTAGATTTCTTCACTTTTGCTCGGTTAAGCCTACTTGTTTAGTCTTCCTTCTTACTTAGATAAGAAATACATTATCTTATCATTGTGCTACATAATCAAGTACCCATTGAAGTATCAAGATAACTCAACCTTTCCTTAGGTGCTATTGTTATCAACCTTGCCCTAATCCTTCTCAATAATAAAATAGATACAGTACTTTCTTAGATAGCAACAGTCTTACCAGTTAAGGTTTCACATCAATGAAAATATAGTAATTGCTTCAATTACAGTTTCCAACAACCTTCAATAGCATAATATCATTCCTTTTCTTTTGAATACTTAGGCTTGGAAAACTTAGCTTTGTGTTTAGGAAATCTTGTAGGACATCTATATGCAAAGTGACCTATCTTATTGCATGAATTTTTTTTTCAAAGGTAACTTTCCTCCAAATTTATCATTACCTCTATTTTCTCTTCTAGCGATCAATGCAACAAGTTCATCTAGCTTTCTTTCTTCTTCTTGTATATGTTCCCATTTATCAACATATTCACCAAGCTTTTCTTTTATGTTCTCACTGCTAGAGAATTTACTGAGAATTCTCCTTCAAAGAGTGTGTTGATCAGTTCACCCCTTGTGACCATGTTATAAGAAAATGTCTTCTTTTCATCATAAGTAGCTTTGTCTAACTCATTCTCTATTTTCATGGATACCTCATTCTTTTTAATCCTCTAGTAGTCAATGCCCAAACATAGAAAATGAGTTCGCATCTTGTTCTTACAACTGTCAAAGTTTTTAGGATCAAATTTTGGACTATCCTTCCTATAGAATGCCATCTCCAAGATCACCTCAAGCTGTTAATATTTCTCTCTAAGGACCAGTAGCTTTGATATGAATTTTTAGGAATAACAATCCACCAATACAACTGAGAGGGGGGGGGGGGTGAATCAGTTGTATGAGATATTATTAAACTTTAAACTGTGAATATCAGCAATATCAAATCAAGTGAACATAATGAATGTCAACACAATAACACAATATTTGCTATCGAGGAAATCTTGTTAAAGGTAAAACCCCGATGGGAATTCACACCCACTAATGACGTACTAAGAGTATAGTAACCTTTTTAGAAGATCTAGCATTGTTAGGAGATGATTAAATATTACAGTACATAGTCCTTTTTAGAGGACAGACCCTGTTAGGAGTCAAAGAAAAGAGGTAGGCTCACTTCCCAAAGAAGGTTATGACCACCTTCAAAACTCACTGTTCGCAACACAAGTGTATGTAAGAAAATACACAGTCCTTGAACTGTTTGATAGCAACTATCTTTGCTTGATCAGTTCCAATGAAGTATATAAGTTGTCCTCTGCTCTACATCTAGCAAACACAAGCTCACAACTTTCCACAATACTTCTTTTACATCACATACATACTGCCATCTCTTTTCAAAAGAAAATATCTTTCATATATACCCTATTACAAAATAAATGATCAGGTCAGCCAATTAGGCTTTCCTAATATACAAATAATTACATAATTCCTTACTAAGATACATAGATATCTAAAATAAGTATACAAAATTTATATTTCAACAATTAGGGACCTAAATTTGTGATCCATGCTTGCCATCCATGACACACACTACAACTCTGAAGTTGACTTCCAAATAGGTCTTCTCCAGAACACACGCCACAACTGACATCATCTTTCTTTCCGTACCTTGCTAAGATCAATGAATATTCTTCAATACACTATTTGACATCCCTTAAGCTTGCATATTGATGAAGGGTGCTCCCCTTAATACCACAAACACATAACAAAAATAGAGAAACAACAACAACAATATGCAAGAACAAAAAAATGGCTTCTTATTATCTCCACAAATGTGGAATTAAAAAATTTTAGAATTACAATATGCAAAGCCACATGGGCATTCCCTTACAATATTCTGTAGGACAAAGCCTCGAATCAATACCCAAAACTGCCCTAGACAACACTACGAGCCTTCTTTATATAGGCATTTTCCACCACCCAAGAAGGTTCTAGAAATTTAGCCCTAAGGGTCGACCAAACTTAGAATTATTTTATTTTCAATTTATTACATCAAAGTTGGCTCAAAATAACTTTTGAAACCCGAACATAAATTTTGAAGGAAAATTATTTTCTACAATTTCAGGTGGCCTGACTTCTGGAGACCATAAGTCATCACCAGTTGACCCGATTGACTATTATAACCCCATTTCAGAAATGCCACAAAGTGTTCTACAGGCTTGACCTGTGCAAGCGCCCATCACCCAAATTTTTGACCTCACCTGGGGCCTCTAAAGTCTTCAAAACTGAGTTCAAAGTTTCTGTACCCTACTGCCAATACTAAAAATCTTCAATATCTTCAAAACTAGACCTTATCTAGCCATGAAACTTTGCTGGCAGGCTAATATGATTGAGATGAACCTCCACATGTAAAATCAAAACATTCTAAGATCATAAGACCAACTTACTAAAAATAGAAAGTTTCCATAAATAGCAGCTCTGCACAAGATAGCCCTTATTGAATACAAAAATAGAAATATTTTTGGGTGATGCAAGATTGCTCTTACACCTAGGATGCTCCTGCATCAGACACCCGGGGTAATTTGAGAAGTGACCTCGTCACGACTCAGGTGTGCAGAGGAAAACCAAGACAGTTAACCTCCTCCTTTGTTAGCCATGATGAATCTTCAATAGGTCATCCTTTCCATTTGACCAAATACTCTTCATATGTCCTATTTCTTGTGCTTCTACGAACATGACTATCTAGTATGTCTTCAATCTCCTTGATATCTGAACTGGTTGCTAGAATACTCCACTGTGCTGCTGTAACCTCATCTTCAACACCTCCTTCATGATACTCTATCAAATCTAAAATGTTAAACACTGGTGAAATATTCAGCTCAGAAGGCAATTCTACCTCATATGCATTTCCTAAATCATGCTTCTTCTGTATCTTACTGTAGACTAGGATTTGAGAGTGCACCTAAACCTGTTTTGAAGGCCAAAGACAAACAAATGTCATAGCATATTATCAAATCAAATTCAAAGGTAAGCAAACTAAAATCACAGCCACCTCAGTTTAAACTTAAAACGGATGCACCCATGCACCGTTTGATATGCTTAGATATAGAGGGATGTGGGTGTGCAAAGTCAAGCACTTGGAGCATGCAAAGTAGGATGATTTGAGGATCAAGAAGACCCAAAATGACACAAAATAGGTATGAGGAACCTATTTTGCCTCAAAGGCCTCAAGAACATACAAATATGCAAGCTAAATGAAAGAACTAAGATTAAAACAAGAAATGAATCTATGTTAATCCATTTAAGCTAATTTAGATGTGATTTAAGCTTGAAAATGATCTAAAATGATGAACTTATGCTTATGCTAGAATGAAAATGGCATTATAACTTTGCTATTGAGTTTGAAAGTTGAGAGATGATTTGCCTTAGGAAGTGAGGGTATATATAAGATTTCTAAGGCTTGGGGTAGGAGGAATGAATGGCCGGGATTGAAATCCTTAAGAGAGGCCAAGATTCACTCAAAGGGAAGCACATGGATTGTGCTAGTTCTCAGCCAATCAGGAGGTGACACATGTCACAAGGTGAGTGGATGAAGGGAAGGGCAAAGAGGAGTCAACAAAGGGGGCTCCAAGCTCATAACTCTCCAAATAAATGCTTGTAAGAGCAATGAATGGGCTTTAAGAGGCTTTGAAGACTTTGGGGAAGCAATAAATGCTTTGTGGTTGAGATATTTGGAAGGAAAGACTTTGCTTTGGTTTAGGAAAGTCTTAAGCTTGGTTAGGATTGCACAAAGGTTTAAGGGTAGGATTAGGATTAGATTAGGACAAAGAAAAGGATTAGGATGGGTGAAGAGGGTGGATTTGAGAAGATTCTAGAAGAGTCTAGATTTCTCCTTAGTTTCATGGAATAAAAGTTATTCATTCCAAAAGCTTAAGTTTTAGGAATATTTATTAAAATATTTTTAATAAATATGAAAATTAAATATTTAACCTTAATTAAATATTTAACCTTGGGATTAGGGTTAGAAAAGATGGGATTAGCCTTTTAATCGAAATTAAGAAGGGATTAGAAGATTTTGGAAGAGGTTAGTGGTCTTAAGGAAATTGGCCAAGTTTGGGATAAAAAATAAATTAAAAATAAATTAATTTATTTTTGAGGTTTTTGGGCAATTTATTAATTAAATAATTAATAAATTAGGGATAATGTCCAAATGACATTTTTAGGCTAGATTCCTTAATTAAAGATTTTTAATTAAGAGAGAGGGATTTAATGCCATAAAAATAAATTAATTAATTAAATAAATAATTAATTAATAAATGATGATGTCATCAAGGATTTTCAGAAAACAAAAATAATTTATTTTCTGAAGGATTTTTCGGTGTCTACATTTTGCCCCTCTTTGATGCGATGTCACAAGTGGCATGGCGTCAAAGACAAGAAAACAAGATGCCGAGGCTAGAATAAGAAGAAGAGGGTATGACGCCCGGGTGGACTAGAAGAAAGAGAGAACATGCCCCGGTGGGACAAAATCATGGAAGATGCACCCAGTGGGACAGAGTGTGCCCAGCGGGACGAGGAAGGAAAGACCTAGGAAGAAAGGGGAGATAAATAACCTCACTTCTAAGAACAAATATGGATGATATGCAAGATGAGATGGAAATGCAAGATGCAAGATGCAGCTGTATGCAAAGATGCAAGATTAATCTATATGATAAATGCAAGGGACCAGATAGCTCCAAGTGCAAACGGGAATGCACAACCTAGATTTAATATAGCAATGCTAGAGACCTGCCAAGGATACTGGGATCACGAGGCCTTGTCACCAGCGTTGCATAGGACTGACGAGGACTGACGCTAAACAAACACACAGGGTTGCCCCAACATCACACATGAAGCGCAGAGGCGACATGGTGAAACCAATGCTGAAGGAACCACAAACACACAACTGACTCACAGGCAGAAGCGAAAGATCAAAAGACCTTGCCCCAGATTATCCGCACACGCAGCACACCGTGATATAATGAATCATGGTGACCCTGGTGGGATAATGAGAAGACAAAAAGATTAACAAGACCCAAAGGACAAAAATCCAAGATCCAAAATGAAAACTCCAAAAAGACATCCTTTGCCAAGGAGAGAGATTAGGTTTGATTGATGGTGGGAAGATTGGTCGGACAGGAGGAACGATATATCCTCAAGGACCAGGATGGAAGATTAGGTCAGACAGGAGGAACGATATATCCTCAAGGACCCATGGTTGGTGAGAGAATAAGTGTTGTTGTTCGCTGGCAAAAGCTGAAGTTCAAGGAATAATCAGGATGAGCAAGGATAAGTCGACAATTGATGTTGCTGAAGCGCAAGGCCCGAGTGGGACTAAAAGTTTTCTGAGGCTGGGGATGGGACAAGATATTTGATCAAATACTACTGCAAGACGGACAAAGGTTATGTACAACAAGGAGGAACGATATGCACAAGGGATATGTACAGAAGCTCAGGATTGGGGATAGGAAGGTCACACTCGGCAGGACTCTCACTAGGACGGAGACAAGAAGGATAAATACAAGGAGGATAGCGCTGTACAGGAAAGGGATAAGGATATGGTACAAGATATGGTACAAAGCTTCGGAATAGGATATGGATTGCAGATGGGTTGGAGGAAGATGGGAGCTGAATGCATGGAAGATAGGGGAGATGGAACTGCTGGGAGATCTGTTATGGAATGGAGAATGAGGACGGTAGCTGAAAGGACAACTGAATAGATAAATAGCTCAGTTTACTATGTTGGCGCCTGTTTGCCAGGTTTTCACCAACATACTTGTCCAAGGCGCTTGAATTGCCAAGTTTTCACCGTTTGGACGATTATTTTCTCTTTCTCTTTTCTTTTTTTGCTTTTTTGCTTTTTTGCTTTTTTTTTTGCTTTTTTTTGCTTTTTTGCTTTTTTTGCTTTTTTTTGCTTTTTTGATTTTTTGAATGTTTTTGGATTTTCTGATATATGCAGGATCAGGTTCAGGCATAGAACCTCTTCAGATGGATGATGTTGATAGGATCATTCAAGGGCTCACCTTCTGGTGTTGATAGCTGATAGGCGCCGGAGCCGAAGGATGCGGTGACAACATAGGGGCCCAACCAAGTAGGCTCAAACTTGCCTTTCTTTTCTCTATTTGCTAGGACCTTCTGATTTTCTTTAAGGACCATGTCACCAACCTGGAATTGTCTAGGATGGACCTTCTTGTTATAACTCCTTTTGAGTCGATTCTGGTATGCAACCAGGTGATCATAAGCTTGCTGTCTCTTTTCATCTAGCAGATCTAGCTATGTGAGCCGGGCCACACGATAGTCTTCATCAGTTGTATAGTTCTTCATGGAGACGCGTAAGGATGGGAGCTCGACCTCGATCGGTAGAACGGCTTCAGCACCATATACAAGAGAGTATGGGGTGGTGCCTGTGGGAGTGCGATAAGAAGTGTGGTAGGCCCAAAGGGCGGGATTGATTTGGAGGTGCCAGTCACGACCAGAATCATTGACAACCTTCTTGAGGATTTTCAAGATAGTTTTGTTGGTTGCCTCAGCTTGGCCATTTCCTTGAGGGAAATATGGACTAGAGAAACGGTGATGGATGTGGAGTCTGGCACATAGATCATCCACATGCTGGTTTTCAAAAGGTGTGCCATGGTCTGTGAAAATGGTAGATGGTATGCCGAAGCGGCAAATGATGTGGTAAAGGATGAACTTGGATATTTGGATGCCAGTGGTTAGGGTGAGCGGAATCGCTTCAACCCATTTGGTAAAGTACTCTGTGGCTGTTATGATATACTTGTGTCCATCCGAAGAGAGGGGGGTGATCAAGCCAACGAGGTCGAGGCCCTAACATGAAAAAGGCCACGGTGGTGCAATAGGCTGTAGATCCTGTGCTGGTGCATGTATCAAATTGGCATGCTGTTGACATGGGAGACATTTCTTGACAAATTCACACGCATCATGTTCCATTGTTGGCCAATAATATCCAACTCTAAGCAGCTGCTTTGCTAGAACCATGCCACTCGTGTGGGCACCGCAAATTCCAGCGTGAACTTCTTGTAAGGCCAGGACGGCCTCGTTTGAGTCTAAACATCTAGATAGGACATTGTGATACCCGCGACGATATAGGGTGTTGGCTACAAGAGTGTAGCGGGAAGCTCTGCGAATAAGGTTTTGGCGTTGGTTATTGGTGAGATGGGGAGATATGATACCATTTTTTAGATATGCATGGATGTCGTGGTACCATGGGGATTGGGGACCAACCAAGACACACACCATGTTTGCATCGGTGTTCTCATAAGCTGGCAAGTGTAGCTGCTCGACTAGAAATTCATACTGTGATGCGTCTCGTGGTATTTCCAATAAGGATCCGATGGTTGCCATTGCATCTGCTGCTTTGTTCTGAAGCCTTGGGATCTGATTGAATTGTAGATGTAGGAAATGCTCTTTCAGTTTATCCACCAGTTGCTTGTAGGGTAGCAATTTGTCATCCTTTGTCTGATACTCATCAAGGACTTGCTTGATAATCAGCTGTGAATCTCCAAATACTTGTAATTCTGTGATGTTCCATTGGATAGCTATTTTGAGGCCTAAGATGAGTGCCTCATATTCTGCAATGTTGTTGGTACAGGGGAATCCCAACTTGAATGATTTTGGAATATAGTCACCTTGAGGTGTGACGAATAGGATTCCTGCCCCAGAGCTATGGGATGTGTTGGAACCATCAAAGTATAGTTTCCACATGGGCTGCTCTTCAATCATGCACAGATGTTCATCGGGGAATTCCATGATTAGTGGATAGGCATCCACCAGTGGTGCTTCTGCTAGTTGATCGGCAATGACTTACCCTTTGATTTCTTTGCGATCTACATACTGAATATCAAATTCGCTGAGTAACATGACCCATTTTGCCATACGGCCTGTGAGGGTTGTCCTTGATAACAGATACTTAAGAGGGTCCACCTTTGATATGAGCTTGATTGTGTGGCTAAGCATGTAATGTCTAAGTTTTTGAGTGGCAAAGACCACTGCTAAGCATGCTTTCTCCATGGGTGAATAGTTAAGCTCATAGCCCACAAGAGTGCGACTGATGTAGTAGATAGCTCGTTCTCTGTTTTCATCATCATGCTGTGCTAGGAGTGCCCCTAGTGCTGTAGCTATTGTTGAGATGTAAAGGATGAGTGGGCATCCTGGAACCGGTGGTACTAGGATTGGAGCATTAGCTAGATACTCTTTGAGCTTATCAAAGCTTCTTTGACATATGGGATCCCACTTGAAGTTGGTGTCTTTGCATAAGAGATGTGAGAATGGTTGGCACTTGTCCGCTAGTTGCGAGATGAACCGCCGTACTGATTGAAGCTTGCCCTGTAGGCTTCTGAGCTGTTTGAGATTTCTTGGTGGAGGCATCTCTGTTATTGCTTTTACCTTTTTGGGGTCTATCTCTATGCCTCGTCTAGAGACGATGAAGCCTAGAAGCTTGCCAGATGTAACACCAAAGACACATTTCTTAGGATTAAGCTTTAAGCCATAATGATTCAGATGATCAAACACACATTCTAGGATGTTGAGGTGCTCATCTCTTGTTTTGGATTTTGCAAGGATATCGTCCACATAGTCCTCAAGGATCTTGTGGATCATGTCATGAAAAATGGCTGTCATTGCTCGCTGATATGTTGCTCCTGCATTCTTTAGCCCAAATGGCATCATGTTGTAGCAAAAGGTACCCCATGGGGTTGTGAATGCTGTTTTATGTTGATCTGTTTCCGCTATATGAATTTGGTTGTAGCCTGAAAATCCATCCATGAGTGATAGCATTTCGTGACCCGCTGTGAGGTCTACGATCATGTCTATGTTAGGCAATGGGAAGTCATCCTTAGGACATGCCTTGTTCAAGTCCCTGAAATCAGTACAGATTCTGATGTCGCCAGAAGGCTTTGTGACTGGCACCATGTTAGAGATCCACTCTGAATAATCTATTGCTCTAATGATCTTAGCTTGGAGGAGCTTCTCAAGCTCTACTTTGACGAGCAATGCTACCTTTGGATGCATTTTCCTTAGCTTTTGCTTCACTGGCTTGACGTTTGGATCTACTGATAGATGATGAACAACAAGGTTTGGATCAAGCCCAGGCATGTGGGCGTATGACCATGCAAAGTTGATGATGGATTCCTTGAGCAAGGTACTGAGAGCGATTTCTTCTCCTTCTGTTAGGTTGACTGCAATGTAGGTGATCTTTGGACATTCTTCTGTTCCCAAGTTGATTGGCTTGGTCTCTTCTATGATGATCGGTGATTGCTCTGGTCTATAATCTTGGATAGGGGGAAGAGGCAAGGCTTCATCTTCTAGCGCCTGAATTGCCAGGTTTTCGCTAGAAGATACGCCCTTTATTTTTACTATTTTGGAATCAGAATGTGCCTCGAGGGGGTTTTCACATAAAGACTCATGATGTTCTTTTGCTATTTCATTTTTGTGACTAAAGCTTGCCTCTTCCCCAAAATATCCTTCTGGGTGAAGCTGATAGACAGAGGTTGATGTTGGATCCTGATTGCTTGCTGGACCTGGTGCCCCCATGAATTCTAGGAGTGCTTGTGCGCTTTGGAACTCGTCGATGTGTGCGATGCTTGGTTGGTCCCAATCTATGAGGTCGGGGTTTGTGAGGGGAAGATCTATGAGGTTAATGGAGAGTTGTTGGAGGACAGAAGTCCCCAGGAGGGTGTCGTCGGCAAAGATATCATCGTAGGATCGGATGTCTTTCTCTTCGGGGATGTCTTTGATTTCCACGAGGTCATTCTGGCTATTCGAAAAGTTCACGTTGGTCATGTTAGTGTCCGCAGTTATGGTATTGGGCTCTTGTTCAAGCAGGCGAGGGGTATTAAAACCAAGTCCTTGCTGTTCTGGATTTTGGGATGGTATGATAGGAAACAAGTTTCCGTCCTCTTGTGGTCCTAGACCACCACCTTGATAGTTATAGTGTTCTGTGACATTTTTGTAGGGGATTGGGTATTTCTCTTTGAAGTATTCAAGAAGTTGGGTGTCACGTGATGGGGGATCTTTGTATAACCATTTGTTAATATCTGGATCCATTTCTTTGCTGTTGATGGTACCATGAGACTCAAAAGTCATGTTTCCGATTTGCTTGAGCTTATAATGTTCTTCAACAGGCTTGTTTTGACAACTTGGGCGCCCTTGAATATGTGGATCACGTGGAAGAGCTCCTACAACAAATGCATCACTGAGGCTGTATTCGCCACAACCCTGGTTGTTGATCTTGACGGATGATAAGGTGGAAGAGAGGATGGTCTCTGGATCGCGATGGGATCGGGATGAGCTAGCAATAGAAGTACCAATATCGGTTCCAGGACAATGAGTAGAATGAGGGAAAGATGTTTCCATCGCAAGGCAGTATGCGAAGGGGTTAGGGTCAGCGTGGATGGTAACCTCAGTGCCTTGATGTGGAAACTTGATGCACTGATGGTAAGTAGATGGTACGGCCTTAATGGAATGGATCCATGGACGATCGAGGAGGATATTGAACGGTAGGTCAAGATCAACAACGTGGCAGAGAGTATCTTGCGTTGCTAGGCCTAGCTGGATAGGCAAAATCATAGTACCTTCAGAGGTACGCTCCAAGTTATCATATGCTTTGATAGTGATTTGCTCATGTTGTATGTCGGCCTCCGTGAACCCGATCTTCTTGATGAATTTTAATGTGCACAAGTTGAGGGCTGAGCCATTATCCACTAGAACTCATTTGATGGCAAAATCTCTGACCATGACAGCAATGCGGAGAGGGAGAGTATGGTCAGGAGCGACATCTGGTATATCAGATTCTTTGAAGGACAGGGCACATGCTGCTGATAGGTGTCCCACAAGAGTTTCAAACTGAGTTGTGTTAATATCCGTGGGGACATGGCCTTCTTTTAGAGCTTTGTCCAGGATCTCCTGATGGATGGGTGATGTGCGGAGCAAATCCAAGATAGATATTTGGGCTGGCATGTTCCCAAGATGCTCTATGATATTGTATTGTGCTCTTGGTGCATTATGCTGTGTTGCACGTGCATTTGATGCTGGCCTGGTGTTAGACTGTGCTGTGGATGCAGTAGATGTTGGCCTTGGAGGAGCAGCTGATCTCGGAGGAGCACCGGCAACAGTTATCTTACCACTGCGGGTAGTTGCGGCACATTGTCAATCCGGCCCTCTGACATGGATGGTATTGATGGTGGGCTCATCTTGGATGGGCTCAACTTGAGTTATGCATCCGACATACTTGTCATAGTTGATATAGGCTGCTGTGTGATCTTCTTGCTTGCCTTTGCCATGATTTTGGGGCTGATTGGCGTTGGCTTGATTCTTCCCGGTATCGTGTTGAGGGAACACATTTTGATATATTTGCAAACCGGCGTTGGGTGAAGCCTGAGTTGGTGCATCGACCTGGATTTCCTTGCGATCAATGAGATCCTGGATGTAGTGCTTAAGCCGCATGCACTTCAATGTTGTGTGCCCCTTCACACGATGGTAATCACAGTATTCATGTTCTTTATACCAATTAGACTTTGGTGTGTTGTCGTCCTTCTGTGGGATGGGCGGATATGTGATCATATTTTCTTTGGCTAGCCGATAAAAGATCTGATCCAGAGGCTCACCCAAAGGTGTGAAAGTCCTCTTTAGATTGTTCTGATTGTTGGGTCTGTTCTGCCTTGGGGCAACGTTAACTGTGTTAACAGGATTGCCTTGACGTGCTGGCTGCTGCTGTTGGTATTGCTGCTGATACTGTTGCACAGGCGGTTGATGAGCTTGAGGAGGCTGCTGATAAATAGGTGCTTGATATGCGGGAGCTGGTGGTTGCTGATAGATGGGCGCTTGTGGCGGTTGGTATGTTTGAGCTGGTGTAGGACTAGCCACAACGAATTGTACATTCTTAGTGTCAGTGGCTCCATCTGTAACAACATTCTTGTTACGATTCCAGTAACGGGATTTATCATTGTTGGGTTTGTTCTTGGAATCATCCTTGAAGTGATGAATAGTGCCTTCGTCTAGGAGAGCTTTCTTGATGCCTATGCCTTTGCTCTTGATGTCTTGGTATGTTTGGAGATAGTTCATTCGCATGTGATGGGATAGCTTTGGATGCAAGTTATCAATGAAGATCTTTGTTAGATGCTTCTCTGGCGGCTGATATGATAACCTGGTTGTAAGATTCTGCCATCTTTGCAAGTATTCTGCAAGGCTTTCTCCATCTTTCTGCTTTGAGTTGCATAGGTCTAGCAAGGACAACTCATTCTCCACATTATGGGCATAGTGTGTGATAAACTTCTCAGAGAGTTCAGCAAAGGTGTTTATTGTCCCATGTGGTATTTTGTAAAACCACTCAACAGTAGTTCCTCCCAAGCTTTTGGGAAACAGGCGCAGGAGATAGTTATCACTGTAAGCCACTTCTTGGCACGCCATGTAGAACTCTTTGATATGGTTTACTGGATCTCCTTTCCCCCGATACTTGTCGAACTTGGGCATCTCAAAATGCTTGGCGAAAGGGATAGTTGCTATGGACCGATCGAAGGGATATGAGCACACCTCTTCGAACTTGTATGTTTTATTCTCTGTTCCACTTTGGAGCTCCTTTAGAGAATTTTTCATTGCTTCCCACTCAACATTGAGTGGCGAGAGAACTGAGACTTCTGCTTGTGATGGAAGCTGTGGAACTAGATATGGCACTTGCTGTGGATAAATGGGTTGAAACTGATTTTGGGGCAATGGTTGCTGGGGATATTGCTGGTGTGGCATAGGGGGATATTGATATGGGACCGCTTGATGTTGTTGGGCTACTTGCTGTTGTTGAACTGGCAGTTGTTGTGGGACTGCTTGCTGATATTGGTCATTTGGAACTTGTTGTTGTAACTGATAGGTGGGAACATGTTGTTGCTGGGGGATGATAGGGATTTGTTGCTGAGGCTGATAGCAAGGAACTTGCTGTTGTTGAGGCATGATGGGTGTTTGCTGAAAGGAGACATGTGGTTGCTGTGGGGGAGGCTGTTGGAACGATGCTGCTTGCGGGTATGATGGTAGTAGTTGCTGAGGTTGGCTTTGGATTTGGCTGATATAAGCTGGGTGCATGCCTGCATTACTTAGAGGTGGAACAGACGTGGGGAAGCTAGAAGCAAAGGGTGATGGGGTAAGATAGCTGGGGAAAGTTGGCTGTTGAAGTGGTGGAACTTGCTGGAAGGTATTTGGGATTTGGGATGAATAGCTTGAAGCCGGCGGTGTTTGGGGTAATTGCTGCTGTGCTGCTTGGGCGAAGGCGGTTTGTTGACTTGCAACCATAGATGTAGGGGATTGAGATGGGATCCCCCATGCCTTCATTTCTTCTTGTGTAAGGCCCCACTGAGAGCTTGTGTTAGGGTGCACTGCAGCGGATGATGGAATGGTAGGAGCAATGGGAGCTTGGGACACGAATGATGGTTGAGATAAAGGAGCTTGTTGAGGTTGTGGTTGAATGGATGTTTGTGAGGAGGAAAATGAAGGAAACACCCAAGAGAAAGATGAGGTTGGAATGGGGAGCGATTGCACTAACCCCAAAGAAGAAGGTACGGGTGCTTGGGGGGTGAAGGGTGACGGTGCTCCTTTGATGGTGAAAGACGTTGCTTGACTTGCGGATGGTGGTGAAGCTTTTGGTGTAAAAGCTTGCGTGAGAGGTGAAAGCTGACTTTGGTTTAAGTGTTGGTTTTGGGCTTGGGCAGCCATAGCAGATGATGAAGCAAAAGGGGTATGAGATGGAGCGAATGGTGCTGCAGCTTGTGTTGCGGGACTGGTGAGGCTTCCTTGCAAGAAAAGGGGAATGGTGGAAAGCTCTTGGGGTGTTTGCATGATAGGATCGGGAAATGATTGGACAAACGGAGAATACGCTTGTGCTGGAACTTGGATTGTTTTGATGGGGATGCGTGGATAGAGAGATGGTGGGATGGAGGTACTTTCTGGTAGGTAGTGAACAAACGTGCTTTGCTGATGTTGCGGTATAAGGGCATTGGTTGCTGGTGGGCTTTCTGGAGGATTTACAAATGCTTGGTTTGCCAAGGGAGATGAAGGGATGTTTGGATCTTCACATGGGTTACTGGCTTGGATCTGGGGATTGTAGGTCATCATGGCGTTAGTGAAAAGGTTGGGATCGGATGAGGTTGTTGGTGGATAAGGATTCATGCTTCTTCTTTTCCGAGATCTGGTCTCAACAGGCATGGAGATGCAAGTGCTAAATGGATGCAAGATGTTTTGGCTAAAAGATGTTGATGGATGCAAAGCTGATGAACTTCTAAAGATGATGACTTTCTAGGATGCAATGCAAGGATGGATCAAGATGGCGATGATGGAAGCTGGATGGAACTGATATGGATCAAGATGGCGATGATGGAAGCTGGATGGAACTGATATGGATCAAGATGGTAGAGGAAAGATAGGTTGTTGGTGGAAAGCTGGTGAAAGATTACTGAGTGGTAAACAAATAAGCTGTTGTTTTTCCCAAATGGAGGATCAGAGATATGATGGGGTCAACCTAAGATAGACTGATGATCTTCGGTCAACAAGTTTCTTATCAATACACTCCAATCTCTTGCTCGAGATGATGGCTATGCAAGGACAAGGTTTGATTTCTTTATGACAACACGTTGTGTCAAAAAGAGGATGATGGTCTCTGATCTTGGATATAGGATAGGAACAACTCAAAAGGTAGAACACTAAGTGTTGGTGGATCTCTAAATTTGGAACAAAAGATGATGGATCTGTTGGAAAGATATGGAAAGCTGATGGGGGGATGCTGGTGAAAAGGTACTGAAGGGTGAAGGGATAATGCTCTAGAAGGATGATGCAAGTGCAAATGACAAGGACTGATTCTGAAATGCTGGTAGGAAGATGAATGCAAATGCAACTTTTATGATGTTCTTGAAATGCAACTAAGGTTTTAATGCTGATGCAAAGATGAAAGCTAGGATGAAACTAAGATGCAAAGCTGTTTGAGACAAGATTTCAAGATCTGAAGATGGAACAAGACATGAACAAGGATTGGCTAATCTTCTAGCTCAAGGTTGACAAAGTGATGGTTAACTCGAAAATGGAAGGCGAACTGTTTGATGCGGGCGTTATGGGCAATGTTCTCAAGTCTAGTTTGGGACTTTTCCTCTGCTTGGGTTGCTTGGATAATGGATTGATAGGTCTTGGTGTTCTTCTTCATAACTTTTCGCTCTTGATAGGCTTGGGATTTGGGCAACTTTGCTTTAGGATGTTTGTTCTTGCTGGGCATCACTTGGAAAAGAGGTTTCTGATTTTGAGGCAAAGGTTTCCAATGGCAAAGGTTTTAAAGTCAAAGCAATCTCCACAAGGGACAAAGCAACCCTGTGGGATACAAACAGGATGACTGACTCTGACAAAGCTTTGAAAGTGTATGTTTTAACAAGTGTTTTCACGGAGTCTTTGACTGTCAAGCACTTCAAACAGATCTACCTAAGGAAGGTGAGTATCAAAATCGCTTGCCCATAGCTTGGTATCCCCCAGAAGGGAATACAAATGGTGAGTAATCTTGAGGCAACCCGGTAAACCCCTTAGAATCGGTCCTTGCACAAGGATTTTGATACTTTCGGATGTAGATAGGGTAGCCTCTAGTTTATCAGGTTGCTAATGATTCCGTGGTGTCTCCATACCCGGTTTTGCTGATCATCCGTGACTCACTTAAGAGCCTTGCCAATTATGCTGGGGGAGAGGAATGTTTACCATCCCCAGACACGTGTTTGGCACGAATGCCCGACGATTAGGAGATGTAAGTGATTCTTTTGGACTTCACTTATTTGTATACCGGCCGGGGGGGATACTGGTTTGAGGTCGTTCTCCGAGGAGGAAGCGCTTCTCCTTGGACAGGCCTCGCTAAAAATAGAACAAGTGAACTTGTCCAAGTTCAAATGTTCCACGTTGCTTACTCTAACAAGGATTATGCAAAAATTGAAAAACTCCTACATGCACATCAAGCAGATTTTGTTCATTTTCCCAATTTTGATTAAGTGATGTTTGAACTTTGAAATGAAGACACTCGTGTTTAGCTTTTGATTTGTTTTTTTCCTCAAAATGAATTGAACGTTTGCAAGTTCTTTCCTTTTGTGCATTCAAGATTTGGTTAGCGAGTTGTTTTAAGAACTTTGAAAAAGCTTTGTTTTGTCCCTTAGATCACTCAAGATTGAATTTGTTTGCTTGCTTTGGAAACTGAAATAGATGAGGGAATAAAGTTGTTTGTTCCTTTTAGTGCATTCAAGATTGAGTTTGATTTTCAAATTGACAATGACACTTAGGACCTAAGTTCATTTCCTTAATGTCATTCAAGATTTTGTTTTGACCTTTGCTGTAAAAGAACAGAAAAAACTAGTTCCAAGCAAAAAACAAAAAGTGACACTGTCCAGCTTATAGGCGACGCTGGAAAGTTCAGAGGCGACATTTAATTCCCACAGGTGACATTCTGTACCTCAAAAGGCGATAGATAAAAAACCACAGGCGTGATTTCTTTTGTTACAGGCGTGATTTAATTACAAGAAGGCGACAGAAGAGAATTCTGGAACGTAACAGAAGTTGCCGACAACAGGAAATTCTCAATTATGCAGGCGTGAAAACAGAGTTCACAGGCGTCATTTCTTTCTTCAAAGGTGTGATTTAATTCCATGAAGGCGTGACTGAATTCCTTCTAGGCGACATTTCTTTTGTTGAAGGCGACATTTCTTTGTTTGAAGGCGACATTTAATTGCTGTAGGCATCATTTCTTTTCATGAAGGCGACATTTCTTTATTTCCTGCAAAAAAAAAGCATATAAAGTATAATTTCATCAAAATGATTGTGGTTAGTGTCCCACCAGGCGTGCTAGAATATAGACTAGGATTTGAGAGTGCACCTAAACCTGTTTTGAAGGCCAAAGACAAACAAATGTCACAGCATATTATCAAATCAAATTCAAAGGTAAGCAAACTAAAATCACAGCCACCTCAGTTTAAGCTTAAAACGGATGCGCCCATGCACCGTTTGATATGCTTAGATATAGAGGGATGTGGGTGTGCAAACTCAAGCACTTGGAGCATGCAAAGTAGGATGATTTGAGGATCAAGAAGACCCAAAATGACACAAAATAGGTATGAGGAACCTATTTTGCCTCAAAGGCCTCAAGAACACACAAATATGCAAGCTAAATGAAAGAACTAAGATTAAAACAAGAAATGAATCTATGTTAATCCATTTAAGCTAATTTAGATGTGATTTAAGCTTGAAAATGATCTAAAATGATGAACTTATGCTTATGCTAGAATGAAAATGGCATTATAACTTTGCTATTGAGTTTGAAAGTTGAGAGATGATTTGCCTTAGGAAGTGAGGGTATATATAGGATTTCTAAAGCTTGGGGTAGGAAGAATGAATGGCCAGGATTGAAATCCTTAAGAGAGGCCAAGATTCACTTAAAGGGAAGCACATGGATTGTGCTAGTTCTCAGCCAATCAGGAGGTGACACATGTCACAAGGTGAGTGGATGAAGGGAAGGGCAAAGAGGAGTCAAAAAAGGGGGCTCCAAGCTCATAACTCTCCAAATAAATGCTTGTAAGAGCAATGAATGGGCTTTAAGAGGCTTTGAAGACTTTGGGGAAGCAATAAATGCTTTGTGGTTGAGATATTTGGAAGGAAAGACTTTGCTTTGGTTTAGGAAAGTCTTAAGCTTGGTTAGGATTGCACAAAGGTTTAAGGGTAGGATTAGGATTAGATTAGGACAAAGAAAAGGATTAGGATGGGTGAAGAGGGTGGATTTGAGAAGATTCTAGAAGAGTCTAGATTTCTCCTTAGTTTCATGGAATAAAAGTTATTCATTCCAAAAGCTTAAGTTTTAAGAATATTTATTAAAATATTTTTAATAAATATGAAAATTAAATATTTAACCTTAATTAAATATTTAACCTTGGGATTAGGGTTAGAAAAGATGGGATTAGCCTTTTAATCGAAATTAAGAATGGATTAGAAGATTTTGGAAGAGGTTAGTGGTCTTAAGAAAATTGGCCAAGTTTGGGATAAAAAATAAATTAAAAATAAATTAACTTATTTTTGAGGTTTTTGGGCAATTTATTAATTAAATAATTAATAAATTAGGGATAATGTCCAAATGACATTTTTAGGCTAGATTCCTTAATTAAAGATTTTTAATTAAGAGAGAGGGATTTAATGCCATAAAAATAAATTAATTAATTAAATAAATAATTAATTAATAAATGATGATGTCATCAAGGATTTTCAGAAAACAAAAATAATTTATTTTCTGAAAGATTTTTCGGTGTCTACACTTACATGGCCCAAACTTCTTCATTTTCAACTTGTTATATGTACCAGCCAAGAATTGCTCCTTCCGCAAATGAACCATGACTTCATCTCCAACCTGAAATTCCTTATGCCTCCTTTTCTCATCTGCCTTAGCCTTATACTGTGCATTCATCTTGGAAATATGCTTCCTCACCTCCTCATGGATGTTCTTCAAATGTTCTGCAAAATCCTCAGCTTCAGCACTACTTATTTCTCCTTTATCTATCTTTCTCAACTTAGATGCATTTCTAGGATTACTCCCATGTACAATCTGGAATGGTGATTTTCTAGTGCTCCTGTTGACAGAATTATTATATGCGATTTCTGCCTGTGGTAAAATCAAATCCCATCCTATTGGCTTATCTCCAACCAAACATCTTAGCAAATTTCCCAAACTCCTATTCACCACCTCTGTCTGTCCATCAGTTTATGGATGATGTGATGAACTGAACTTCAAATCTATCTTCAACTTCTTCCACAATGTACACCAGAAATATCTAATGAACTTAGTGTCTCTATCTGAAACTATGGTCTTTGGCAAACCATGTAGTCTCACTACTTCTCTGAAAAATAATTCTGCTATATGAACAACATCATTAGTCTTCTTGCAGGGAATGAAACGTGTCATCTTCAAAAATCTGTCAACTACTACAAAAATCAAATCATATCCCCACTGTGTCCTTGGTAAACCAAGAACAAAGTCCATACTGATATCCTCCCAAGGCTTCTCTGGTATAGGTAATGGCTGATACAACCCTGTATTCTGCTTCACTCCTTTCACCATCTGACATACTCTGCAACTCTGTACAAACTTCTTGACATCTTGCTGCAACTGTGGCCAATAATAATTTTCACTAACCAAAGTAATGGTTTTATCTTGACCAAAATGTCCAGCCAATCCTACGCTATGCTTCTCCTTGATGAGATTCTCCCTCATAGAACTTCGTGGAATGCATAATTGATTCCCTCTTAATAGCATATCATCCTGGATGATAAAATCCAACCATTTCATCCTATCTAGGGTAACAGGTTCTTTACAAGCTTTCCAAGCTTCACCAAAATCAGGATCCTTTGGATACAAATTTTTGAGTTCCTTGAACCCAACCACCTCAATCTGCATCTCTGTCAGCAATAGTTGCCTTCTACTAAGTGCATCTGCAACCCTGTTAGACTTTCCACTTCTGTGTTTCAAAACAAATGTATAACTCTGCAAAAACTCAACCCATTTCAAATGCCTTTGATTCAAGTTTCCTTGACTATTCAAATATTGCAAAGCTTGATGATCAGTATACAAAACAAACTCCTTAGGAAGTAGATAGTGTCTCCACTTCTTCAATGCCTAAACTATAGCATAAAATTCTTGATCATAAATAGAATATTTTCTCTTGCCATCTTTTAACTTCTCACTGAAATAAGCAACATGTTTACCTTCTTGGCTCATAACAGCTCCTATTGCAGTACCACTAGCATCACAATCTACTTGAAACACCTTATTAAAATTTGGAAGTGCTAAAATAGGTTGTTCTGTAACTTTTTATTTCAATAATTGAAAACTCTTTTCTGCCCCATTAGTCCACTTAAACTCTTTTCTATCCCCTCTCATTGTTTTAGTCAAGGGACCACAAATACTGCTAAATTTTTTGATAAACTTTCTGTAAAAACTAGCTAGACCATGAAAAGATCTTACCTCGATAGCACTCCTTGGAGTAGGCCATTCAAAGATAGCTTGTACCTTCTCTGGGTCTATTTTTAGACCTTCTGTTGAAACTACAAATCCCAAATACACTAACTCTTTCTTCACAAAACTACACTTCTTCAAATTAATCAATAATTTCTCATCTCTCAGCTTCTCAAACACCATACGAATATGCATCATGTGCTCTTCCAATGTCTTACTAAAGATCAAAATATCATCTAGGTACACAATGACAAACTTACCTAGAAATTCTTTCAAAACCTCATTCATGAGCCACATGAAAGTGCTTGGTGCATTGGTTAGCCCAAAAGGCATGACTAACCACTCATACAGTCCTTCCTTTGTCTTGAAGGTAGTCTTCCATTCATCTCCTTCTCTGATATGAATCTGGTGATATCCACTCTTCAGATCTATCTTTGAGAAATACACAGCTCCACTCAAACAATCCATAATATCATCCATTCGTGGTAATGCAAACCTATACTTGATTGTGATCTTGTTTATTGCTCTAGAATCTGTACAATCCTCCATTCTCCATTCTTCTTTGGTGCTAATACCACTGGTATAGCACAAAGACTTAGAATCTCTTGAATCAACCCCTTCTGCAATAACTCATGTACTTATCTGTTCAACACTTCACTTTCTACTGGTGTCATTCTGTGTGCTGCCTTATTTGGAAAACTGGCTCTTGAAATCAAATCCATCTAATGACTGATCTTCCTTACTGGTGGTAATCCATCAGGTAAATTATCAGATACAATATCCTGAAACTCATTCAACAAATCTTCAACCTCTACAGGTACATCCTCTACTTCTTCTTTACCAGCTTTTGGAATTAAAGAAAAACACACATGCTCATGCCTCATACCATCTAGGAATTTTCTTCCATCAAAAAATGTTATTCTTGCATTACCACATACCTTTTCCTCGATCTCCTTCAATGGCTTTAGCTTATGTCACACTCCATCCTTTGTTAGGGAATAGGTATTTGCACGACCATCATGTACAACACATCTGTCAAACTACCACGGTCTACCCAACAACATATGACATGCATCCATAGATATGATATCATGTAGTACCTCATCTTGGTACCCGCCGATCCTGAACTTAACCAGGCACTGTTCACTGACCATAACCTTGTGGTCATCCTGCACCCAGGCAATCCGATATAGATGTGGGTGTTTCTATCTCTTGAGCTTCAACTTTGTCACCATCTCTTCTAACACCAAATTGTCAGTGCTTCTACTATCAATAATCACATCACAACATTTACCTTCGCACTTGCATCTAGTGCGAAATAGGCTCCTTTGTTTAGGTTCATTCTCACCACTCAGTAGGACTCTTCTGTTAATCAGTGTTTCTCCTTTTTCAACATCTTCTAAATTTGATGATCTGGCATCTTCATCTATATGTGCAACTCTGGCCTGGCCTTCATTCCTCCTATCTGTCCTTCCTTGGCATTGAGGACATTCAAATGCCCTATGACCTTCTTCTCCATAGTGAAAACATGTTCCATGGAAGCCTCCTCTTCCTCTCTGATCTCTATTATTCTGATCTTGGAAATGATTGGAATTGTTTCCTCTCTGATTTTGAATTCTAGTAGCCTCATCCTTCTTTTTTAGATCTTCATTTGAGCCTCCATATGACCGTCCACTAGATCATCCACCACGATCTCTTTCATTTTGTCTGCTCTTGAACTTCTTGTTCAGCTTTTCCTCCACTTTTAGGGAAAACTGGTATGCCTCTTCAATACTACTCATTCGAACCAGATTCAGCTCATCTTGAATGCTTGGCCTGAACCCATTAAGGTAATGAGCAACTTTCTCCTTATCAGCTTTCGCATGGCCTGTTCTGATGAGGATTCGATAGAACTCCTCTATATACTCCTGAACAGATCATCCCACTTGCTTCAAACTTTGCATTTTCTTCAGTAGGTCAAGCTCGTAATTAACAAGGATGAATTGTTGCTTCAATTTATCCACCATCTGATCCCATCTTGTGATTTTATCTTTTCCTCTTCTATTTCACTCCAATTGAATCTCTTGCCACCAAATCTTTGCATGACCTTTCAGTCTGGCCTTCAGGAATTTGACCCTATCAGGATCCTCAATATCTTCATACTCAAAATATTCTTCACATTCATTGATCCAGTTGATCAATTCTTCTAGGTTAAGATTTCTTGAAAATGCAGGAACCTCAATCTTAGGTCATTTTTCGATCTTGGAAATGGCTTGAAAAAGTCTTTCTTCCTCTTGGTTCATAACTTTGACTTCTCCTTCTTGATCTTCTTCTTCGGCTTCATCCTCGCTTTCATCTCTAACATTAAGATTCATTCCTCTGTGAATCTCCTCTTGCAATGCTTGCACTTATCTTTGGAGCGCTCTAACCTCAGGTGTTACAACACCAGCTCTTCGGCCACATTCCCCTTGTGGAGGCATTTTCGTGATGTGTGCTGAAACCCTAACCACGGTCATGGTGCAAACTACCTCACAGTCATCGATCTGTTTACACAACCAAGAACTCCTGATTTGATACCACTTGATGAAGGGTGCTCCCCTTAATACCACAAACACATAACAAAAATAGAGAAACAACAACAACAATATGCAAGAACAGAAAATTGGCTTCTTATTATCTCCATAAATGTGGAAATACAAACTTTCAGAATTACAATATGCAAAGTCACATGGGCATTCCCTTACAATATTCTGTAGGACAAAGCCTCGAATCAATACCTAGAACTTCCCTAGACAACACTACGGGCCTTCTTTATTAAGGCATTTTCCACCGCCCGAGAAGGTTCCAAAAATTTATCCCTAAGGGTCAACCAAACTTAGAATTATTTTATTTTCAATTTATTACATCAAAGTCGGCTCAAAATAACTTTTGTAACCTGAACAAAAATTTTGAAGGAAAATTATTTTCTACCATTTCAGGTGGCCCGACTTCTGGAGACCATAAGTCATCACCAGTTGACCTGATTGACTATTATAACCCCATTTCAGAAATGCCATGAAGCACACTATAGGCTTTACTTGCGCAAGCGCCCGTCACCCAAATTTTTGACCTCATCCGGGGCCTCTAAAGCCTTCAAAACTTAGTTCAAAATTTTTGTACCCTGCTGCCAATACCAAAAATCTTCAATATCTTCAAAACTAGACCTGATCTAGCCATGAAACTTTGCTGGCAGGTTGATATGACTGAGATGAACCTCCACATGTAAAATTAAAACATTCTGAGATCGTAAGACCAACTTACTAAAAATAGCAAGTTTCCATAAATAGCAGCTCTGCACAAGATAGCCCTTATTGAATACAAAAATAGAAATATTTTTGGGTGATACAAGATTGCTCTTACACCTAGGATGCTCGTACATCACATATACTGAATCCATATTGCTTGTAAGATATACCCAAAACTCATAGACTAACTCTGTCAACTTCCATTGTCACAGACCAGTAACCAGTCTTCATCAAATCTTTTGTAACTCAGCCATTATGCAATATTACATCATGCGATCATACATATAAGATCACAACACCTTCCTATACACACATCTATGTTAGCATATTCTAAGTCATCCGTACAACATTTGTACACTGTAATAACTAGCCTATTTTCTTTATAGAAACATATGTTGACATTAGTGACAAAAAATGAATGACAACAACATTGATAATGTAGTGATTAAACATATTAAATGCATTAATAATATCTAACAATAGGTGGAGGGGGTTCACAAGCCTCAATAGGGATGAGACCTCCTCAGGATAGAGGGGGAGATGGGACAAGAGGGTTTGGGCCATCCACACAACCAATGTCATGATCTATTCCGGCTATTTTTGACACCCCAACATGTTTTTTAGTATTAAATATGTATAGAGGCATTTTGATGTATAGATGTATATGTACAAATGTATATGGACTAATGTATTAACTTGGACACTTAATTCTATGATATATATATATATATGGTTTTGATGGTCATATCTGAATTGATGATGGTTTTATGGACTAACATGTGTGATGCAGGATGAGTATGATTATATGAGCACTCTCACATATTTGTGATGTAGATATATGTACATGTGATGGTTGATTATGGTTATGAATGGATAATATTTATATAATATTTTATGGTTTTATTTATGGGATGTATATACATGATGCAAAAGATTAATTTTATGGATAATAAATGAATAATGTGTTTATGGAAATGAATTTGTAATGATTAATGTAATATAAAAATGTAAGATAATGATTAATGTGATGGATAAAATGTAATGATTAATGCTATGATTAATGGAAAATAATGAGTAATGGATAATAAATGTAATATGCAAAAATAATGATTAATGTAATGAATAATGAATGATAATAAATTTCAAATGTAATAATGGATAATACTATGCAAAATGAACCTAAAATGCATCTAGATGATTAGGATTAGGTGGTGAAATTACATCAAATTTGAAGTCATTACTTAAACTCATCACAAATGCAAGAATTCAACTAATGAAATAACCTACGTGAATGCAATGAATGGGGACTCAAACTAGGACAGGTGTGTCAATCATAACCGATAGGATCATTCAGCTAGCCTTAGGGAGGGGGGAGTAAACATGAATCTTGCCAAGAGTAAAATGCAATATGACCTTAACTAAAATGCATCCTATCTACATGAAGTTCATGGGATTATATTATGTCTATGTTAGAGAGACCACCCTAGTTTAATCTTTTAGGAGGTATGCATCATGGGTTATAAAAGCATAGATGAAAAGATTCCATTACATGGACTATACTCTTAGACACACTAGATATCTCTAGGAACATAGATGTAGATTTCATAGTCATGATGGAAGAAATGACATATAATTTGATGCAGACACCCTAGGTGGACTTTGAATCAAAAAGTACAAGAGGGACTTCCATAGTGTTATAGAAAGACCAACCAAGCATCTTCATGAGGATCATTCTCCTTGATCCAAGCCACACCATGCCCTATTAGAGTGTACACAATTTATTATGCCACAATAGGCTCTACAAATTTGTAAACATCTCAGTGTCCCTAAAATGCATCAATGGTTTCAACTAATCAATCTTATCTTCAAACTATCCCTTACTGGGTGCACACTAGGGCTTAATCCCTTGTAGTCCTGCCAGACCATTTTTTCAAGCATACTTCCAACTTTCCCCAAAATACTCAGAGATCTAAAGGAATATTCTAATACTCTTTTAATTTTTACTAAATATATCTCATAATTGCATATCACTCCTTTGGACCAAGTACCCAAACAATGACTGTTGCTCTGAAATTATCCCTCCATTAGCCCTCCTTTAACAAAGTATCCACTAGTAGATCACATCCCCAAACCATCCAACCTTAAAATAGAGTTGGAAAACCATAAAAAATAATGAATTTTCACATTTTCAAGAGGTGCCACCTTGTTCTTCTACCCCAACCACAAAACCCTCCTTCCTGTTGGAATCATTTGCCATTGCACCAAAAGCTCGAACTGTCAATGCCCAATACAAATGCCAAATTTAACCCGATCCACTGGAGGTGGTTAACCCATGTCATGAATCTCCAAGGAGGTGCTTACCACCAAGTCAACAATCTCCCCCTCAGCACCGACTAAGCCTCCAGCACCCACTGAAGGGAGACTCAAACCCGTGACCCAAGGCTCTGTTACCAATTGTTGGAATCATTTGCCGTTGCACCAAAGCTTGAACTATCAATGCCTGATACAAATGTCAGATTTAACCTGATCCACGAGAGGTGATTAAGCCATGTCATGAATCTCCAAGGAGGTGCTGACCACCAAGTCAACACTTCCTAGGTGCACAAACCTAGGTCTTTGTCAACAAGACCTCTCCAAGTGTTTCTAGATCATACCAATGGATCAAAAACAATAAAATGGTCATAAAATGACATTATATGCTATAAAAAGTGGTCCTAATGTGGGTGGGATTCTTAGACATTGACTGGTCTAACCACCTTGCAACCCCAATCAACAATCTTTGTTAATCAAAGATATTTTTCTCCAATCCCTACATACTCCTACATATAAACACATATGGACACCTATGATACATGGATTGGCTCCTCCCACAAGTCACATTCACACAGAAAGTGTGAGGGCCTAAATCATCATAGAGTATTCAAGGCAAATTGCTGATTGCACTAAATCTATTCAAGAATAGTCAATAATCTAATTTCTTTTCTTGCTTCAAAACCCATCAAAACAACATAGAAATTGCATAGAAATGAAATTAATCTATTACATCTTCAATATAACATATCTCCAATCAATATATCATTCAAACAAAGATTTTAAAACACCAAAATATTGATTGTTCCCTTACGATAGTGAGTGGACAATTTGTAGCAAATTATAAGTTTATTGATTGAAAATTCTTTACATTATTTATTTCAACCCAAAACAAACTAAAAAACTCCCTACAACTCCTCTCTCCTCAAAATCACATTCACACAAGGAAAAATAGCCTTTCCCAATTGGTTGGCAGTTACAACTTCCTGTCCAAACCAATAGTAAGAGTAAATGATTGTTATGCTTTAGTTTGTATTGTTGTCAAGTTGACAACATGGTTGTCAACTTGAAAAATCTCATTCATTTTCCATTTATCTTTATTAAATCAACCTCCTAAAGGCCTTTTAGGACTCTGACCTAAATCTAAGACCTTAAACCACTCTAAAACTCTCACTCTAGCCTTTAAAGGCCTTATTTTCCCAATTTAGGCAAATTACACATTTTGGCACCTTAAGTGCATTTAAAAATCTTTGATGGCTCTATTGTCCATATTAAAATCGTTATAGACCTCATAGGTCTTTAAACACTTCATCAAAACTTAGGATCCCCAAGAGACCCCTAGGTACACTTTAAGCTCCAAATACCAATCATGGCTTACAATGTTGACCTCATTATAAAAATGATCAAAAACATCTTCAAAAAATATTCAAAGGACCATTATAGGTCTTATTACAACCAAGTGACCTCTCAAGGTCATGTTGTCTCCAACTTCCCCCTAATATCTATTTAGTAACTCTAGTTTCCTCTAGGACTTTTGTCCTTGGAGCCTCGTGCTCCTACACCATACTCCACAACTTTAATGCTTTTCCAAGTCCTCTTGGAAATGTATAAATAAACACATGTTAGTAAAAAATCAGGCCTTCATATTGACCTTTGTAAAATATAGGTCCTCATGGAACCATGCTGCTCCATGCAACTTCATCTGGCATGTAGGCTTTCTCTCCTTCACCATTGTGAACATGGCTTGCCCATACTGCATCTTTTTAGTCACCATCATGCTAACCAGCATCTCTGATTCATCTTGTCTTATCTCCATGCTAGGAGAAAATTTTGTCAACTTTTGAGCCTCCTCATGCCCCATCTCTGCAAATTCAATGTCTTCATTGAAGGCTTCTCCCTCTTGTGCCTCCAAAACTCCTCCATTACTCTGTTATTCCTCTACTATTGCAAAAAACTCATTCCACAAATCAGGTTCATTTTCAAGACCTTTTAGGCCTTCCTCTATGTTGTCTCCTCTAGTATCAACCAAGACTTCTTCACAAGTCTTTACACCTCTCATCATAGGTGCATCTTCCACTTCAAGAGTACACTTCCTAGTACCCTCTTCTTCTTCCACTTTTCTCTTCTTCTTTGCTGCTACAACTAGCTTCTAAATAGGCAATTTTATCTTCTTTTCCACCTTCAAGTGCAAAATCTTGGCTCTTCTCCTTTCCATGTCCATTCTAGCTTCTTTTTCTTCATCTTCCTTTCTTCTCTTCTCTTGGATTCTCTTCCACTTTGCTTCACTCTCTTCCAAATCTTTGCACAAGTTTCTCAATTCCTCTTGTCTCCTCCATTCTCTTTCTTGTCTCCTATCTTATTATTTTATTTTCTTTTCTCCATCTCTTTTTCTTCCTTCATCCAAGTATTCTCTCAGCAAATTGGCTAACTCTCTCTCCTCATGGTCAATGTCATCTCCTCACATCAATCTAGGATTCATTAGATATCAAGCGACCACTTTGGAACACTCAAGGAGGATATTTCACTCTAAGCATCAAAAAAGGGATTTCAACCTTCAAACACCAAGACCTTTCATTTTCCCTAATACCACTTAATGCAGAGGCCCTAGGTGGACTTTGAATCAGAACCTATAAGAGGGACTTCCATAGTGTTATAGCAACACCAAGCAAGCATCTTCATGAGGATCATTCTCCTTGATTAGAGACACACCATGCCCTATCAGAGTGCACACAATACCTTATGCCACCATAGGATCTACATCTTTGTAAAAATATTAGCATCCCTCAAATGCATCAATGGTTTCAACTAAGCAAGTATATCTTTAAACTATTCCTTACCAGGTGCTCACTAGGCCTTAATCCCTAGCATCTTTGCCAAACCTATTTTTCAAGGATAACTCCAAATTTCCCCAAAACACTCACATATCTAAAGGAATATTATAATATACTTTTCATTTTTATTAAACATATCTCATAAGTGCATATCACTCTTTTGGACCAAGTACCCAAATAATGATTGTTGCTCTGTAATTAGCCCTCCTTTAACAAAGAAACCACTAGTAGATCACATGCCAAAACCATCCAACCTTAAAAAAAATTTGGAACACCATCTAAAACAATAGATGTTCACATTTACGAGAGGTTTCACCTTTTTCTTCTACCTCAACCACAAAACCCTCCTTCCTAGGTGCACAAGCCTAGGGCTTTGTCAAAAATACCTCTCCAAGTCTTTCTAGATCCTACCAGTGTATCCAAGCCCATAAAATCATCATAAAATGACATTATATTCCATAAAAAATGGTCCTCATGTGGGTGGAACACTCAGACCTTGACTTGTCTAACCACCTTGCAACCCCAATCAACAATCTCTATCAATTAGTGATCTTTTCTTCCAATCCCTGCATACTCTTACATATAAACACATATGGACACCTATGATACATGGATTGGATACTCCCACAAGTCACATTCACCACATAAAGTCAGAGGGCCTAAATCATCATGGAGTATTCAAGGAAAAATGTTGATTGCACTAAATCTATTCAGGAGCAATTAGTAATCTGATTTCTTTCCTTGCTTCAAAACCTATCAAAACAACACAAAAATTGCATGGAAATGAAATTAATATATTTCATATTCAATCTAACACATCTCCAATCAATATATAATTGGGACAAAGAGTTTAAAACACCAAAATATTGACTATTCCCTTACAATAGTGAGTGGACAGTTCGCAACAAATTAAAAGTTTATTGATTGAAATCCAATCCAAATCAAATCCAACCCATTCAAGGGTACAGATGGCTAAGATAAATCAATTATTAATTCCCATTATTATCACCCATGACATGGGGAAAAAATAAAATCAACCAATGAGAATGGAGGAATGAGCTCACATGGATCAAGGACATATTGATTCTCCATTACACATCTTGGAGATGCATCCTGACTATTCATTTTATCTCTTTGTTCCAACCTTTGAGAACAAAATATTTACTTTGTCCCAACATTTGAAACCATCAACTTAACTTAACTAGGATCATGTTTAAATACATTCTTCCCCCTAGCCTTGGGAAAATCTATAAATAGTGAGCATTTCTAAGAGAAAATAATCCATTAACATCCACTTTCAATTGCATCCATATTATAGGCATTTAGATTTGAATTCTTAGCATAATCAAGCACAATTGAGTTAGATTGGTTAAATTACATTTATCATAGCTTAATTATCATTCTATAGTTTTCTCTAATGGTGCTTAAGCTGAGAGCTACTCATTAGCTTCTTTAGATAGAGAGAGATGAGATGATTTTGAGAGGATTTTCTTGAATTTGTTCATCATTTAGCTTTATATTTCATAATTCAAGTAGATTTATCATTGTAATATTTTATGAATGTATTTATTATACACAAAATGGCACCCACCATTGGGAATTTGCCTCATTGTAACATGTTTTGATGATTTGTATGGATTTTTGGTGAAATTGTGTTGCAGATTTTAATTTTGCAGGTACAGTAGTGCTTCTAACAGGAGAAATAATGCTTACATGACAAAGTTTAATGCCTTTACATAGTGAAATAGTTTGTATACAACAAAGATTGATGCCTTTACACAGAGTTTTGATGCATGAAATATTTATTCTATTTTCTGTCTATTATTCTTTTAGCGCATATCAAGGACCTTTATGATGCATTTACATTCTATTTCAATGTGTACTAACTATCTATCATTTAAATAAAGTGTGCCAGTAGTAAAATAACACATTTAAGATTTTATGTGATGTGTAGTATAAAAAGAATATCACATATGCTTAACTCTATAGTGTGTAGCTTTGTTTTATTGCAAATCTTAATTTATGTCATTGTAATGATTTTAACTCTCTAGTTTTTTTGATGATAAAACACAAAAAAGTACAAAAACTTGAAATTAGAGTTCAAAGAAAGGAAAGACAAGCCAAGAATAAGTTGAGGTATAATAATAAAATTCATTTGAATAACATTTTGGAAAATTCAACACAAGAAATTGAAGCATATAAAATATCTTTGTGGGTAATTGAAGCTTATAAATCAAAATATGTGTCTCTCAATTGGATTCTTACTTCTTAATCAGTAAATCTTTGATAAATTTTGAAAAGGGAGTTTTAAATGTGTTGATTTTCTTCACATTTTCCTTTCTTATGATGGACTAACATTTGTGAAAGTGGATGCTTAGGAGATGGAACTATAGCCACTAGGTGAGTAAAATTAAAAAGAATAAAATAAAAAATGTGCCTAGCCTTTGCTAGCTTCGAATAAGGTAATCCTAAGAATTTATGAAATTTCTTAACTTGTGGCATTTCAATTCTAAAATATAGCTTAATTAGAAGCAAATTTGAATCCTAAGTGAGGCATTAGGGATATTATCTTCAATTTTATAGTGAATCAAATTCCTACAAGTGAATAACTTGAGACGAAAATGAGCTAAAGAATGAACAAACACATAAAATAAGCCTCCTTTTTTGTGAAGGAAAGCATTAGGCCTATGCTCTTCACTTTTATAGTGAATCAAAATGCCAAGCGTGCTCTAATTCCATTAGATTAAAAGGATTTGGAAAGAACATTGTTAATTATGTTTGGAAGTGAAAAGGTAGTAGGGATATTCTCTTCACCTTTTTTTGAATCAAAATCCTAGACCTACTTGATCATTTCATTTCATTTCTTTCATTGCACATCTTAGAGCTTTAGTGGGCCTGCCTCCCAAGAACATTCCTTAACAAGGCTGGTGAGAGGGACAACCCAAAGTGGGAACATTGTGAAGCCAACATATTCCACCCACTATAAATAAAGACATCAGTTAAGTTGAAAAATTTAGAGGGAAAAAATATCAAATGCCTGGACTTGTGGGGCTATAGGCCTCAATCATGCGTACATGACTACATGTTCCTTGTATGATTCATTTTATATTTTTTTTTGGAACCCAAACTAAAATTCCAAATGAATCTAGAAATCCCTACCTTCAGAGCCATGTTAAATGCCAAATTTGACCTTAGGTAGATTTCATGAAGTGGCTTATTGTGAAAGATCCATGTAAACATTCTCAAACATGATTATTTGTGTTTAGAGGTTAGGGGTAAAAGACAATTGTTTTTGAGCTTGCTATAGTTGATGATATGCAGTTACTAGAAGGAAACATCCATTCAAATATCATAACCAATTTAAGATTTTCCTAATTCAAAATATTGTTCATCAAAAGGAGAATAAATTCAATACACCAAACTCTTGTTAATGTTGATTTTCACTAGATCCCATCATATTAAGGTATATTCTTAAGAAGATGGAATGTATCTTAGACAAGAGATCCCATACAAAGATGAAACTTGCCAATCTTCATTTGACAAAGAAAAAGAACAAGAGGAAAGAATTCCCAATCTATTTGAAGGAAAAATAAATCCTATGGATGAAGATAGAAATAATCATGATCAAGACCAAAATAAAACTATGTGAATCAAGATGACAATTGTTGTAGAGATCGAAGGAATGAAGAAGAAACTGACGAAAGGATTAATGAGGCAGCCCTAGATCCATTGTTCCTGAAAGTTATGGATAAAATTTTATAAAAGGATAAAGAAAGACACTTTCTAAACTTATCTCAATTAGGAGTTAAGCTTCCTCATGACTATGGCATATCAACCTTGAAGAAGGATGAGGAAGAATAAAATCCACTAGGGGCTATAATTAAACAACTCAAATTATTACAAGACCAAATTGATAACATGAAGAAGGTAGTAGAGCCTCAAAATTTTTTAATTGAGGCCATATTCCCCTTTCCTTTTGACAAAAACTTGATCATGTTACCTTTTCCTCCAAATGTGGTCTTTCCAAGATATGTTAAATACATGGGTAAATTAGACCCAAAAGACCATTTGAGAGAATTTTATGCCCTAAGTATTGAATTCATTGATGATGAAACATACCTAAGTATGTTATTCCCAAGATTCCTTAGAGGGAAATCTATGGAGTGGTTCTGAAAACTACCCCTGGGTATAAAAACATTAAAATAACTAGCCTCCAAATTTGTAACACATTCTTCATACAACATTGAATACGATATGACCATGTTGAATAAATAACTAGCCTCCAAATTTGTAACCCTTTCTAATATTCCTCCAAAGATGGACAATAAATTTTTCCCGATACCCAAGGAGTATACGTAAGAAAGAAAACATGGAAATTTTCATGAATAACTTAAATATGGAAATGAATTATCGATTGCAACTTCAATGTCTGCATACCTTTGAGAATATTATTTAAAATGAGATCAAAATTTAAGAAGTGTTAATAAGAAAAAGATAAATAAATCTCTTCAAAGAAAGCAAAGGTTATTCTAACACTAATAATAATTTTAATAACAACAAGGGTGGTAATAACAACATCGAAAAGCCTAGGTTTTGGCTAAAGAATACCAACAAGATGTTAGGAATAACAATCCACAATACAACTGAGGGGGAGGGTGGGGGTGAATCATTTGTATAATAGATTATTAAACTTTAAACTTTAAGCAACACAATATCAAATCCAATGAGCACAATGAATGCCAACACAATAACACAATATTTTGGTCTCGGGGAAACCCTATTAAAGGTAAAAACCCTGGTGGGAATTAGCCCCCACAAATGATGTACTGAGAGTATATTTATCCTTGTTAGAAGATATAGCCTTGTTAGGAGCTTATTGAATCATTACAGTACATAGTCCTCATTAGAGGACAGATCTTGTTAGGAGTCAAGAAAAAAAGGGAGGGCTCACTACCCAAAGAAGGTTAAGTCCACCTTCATAACTCACTATTCACAACACAAGTGTATATGAAGAAATACACAATCTTTTGAACTTTTTGGCAGCAACTGTCTTTTCTTGATCAGTTCCAATGAAGTCCACCAATAAACCTCTGCTCTACATACAGTAGATACAAGCTCACAACTTTCACAACCTCTCTATATCATCTTATTTTCCTATATCTTGTCCAAAGAAAAGACCTTTCATTTATACCTTATTACAATTATTATAAATAGGTCGGCCCATAAGGCTTTCCTAATTACAAACAATTACATAAACCCTTGCTAAGATACACACGGTATCTAGGACAATTCTACAATGATTACATTACAACAATTAAGGACTGCCATCCTTAATTTAAGTTCACCATCTATCATACACGCTACATCTCTGTAGTCAACTTTCAAATAGATCACCTTCTAGAGTGCATACCATAGCAGATGTCATCCTACATTCGATACCTTGCACAGTTCATAAAACATTCCTCAATACTCTATCTTTCATCCTTCAAGTTCGCATGCACTGATTCCGCATCACCAGAAAGCTATACACAAAACTTAGAGACTAACTCTGTCATTTCTCACTGTCATAGTCAGTGACCAGTCTTCACCAAAACATTTGTAACTCATTCAATATGAAACATTATATGATATGATCTTGGATATAATATCACAACATCCTCCTAAATTCTCATTTGTCTTTGCATCATCTGAAACATCCGTACAGTGTCTGTAGACTATGATTACCAGTCTAATTCCCTCACAGAAACATATGTTGACATCAGTGACAAAACACAAATGACAAAAGTATGAGTTCCCATTCAGTAACATAGTAATTAAACATATTAAATGTCTCAATCACCTCCCTATGCATTAGCAATATCCAACAATCTCCCCCTTTGGCATTGATGTCAACATATGGGAAATCTTATCCCAAAGTTTATATCAATCCAAAGTCTTGCAACCAAACAATCTCCCCATATAGTAGAGATTTTATCATAGCAACACTCCCCCTTTGAAAATAATGGCAAAGGGAGCCATGAGTCATCAACTACTTTTCAACATCTCTCTTCCATGATCAGCCCCCCTGAGGAGTAGATCCCTACATCCAGTCCAGATTATGATAAGTCTCTAAAAATGAATCTCTGCATCATTGAATTATGAATAGGAGGGGCATGAACCCCTAACATACCTCTGAGATATTCAAAGGTATCTTTCAGTAGTGGCTTTGGGAAAATGTCTACAATCTGCTCTTTTGTACTGATATATTCTAGTTTGATTTCTTTTTTTGCCACCTTGTCTCTCAAGAAGTGATACTTGATATAAATGTGTTTAGTTTTGGAGTGCATCATCAGATTCTTTGACATATTCAATGTACTAGTGTTATCAAAATGGATAACCATAGGCTCATCAAAATTTATTCCAATCTTTGTCAGCATTTGTTTCATCCAAACAATCTGATTGCAGTTTATAGCAGTAGCAACATACTCTAATTCAACAGTAGATTGTGCTATACAATCTTGTTTCTTACTTAGCCAAGAAACCAAATTTTTCCCAAGGAAAAATGTACCACCACTAGTAATTTTTATATCATCAATATTTCCTACCCAATCAACATCAGTATAAGCATGAAGTTCAAAGCTATCATTTATGTCATACCATAAGCCATAGTCTATGGTTCTATTAGAAAGTAAAGTCCACCAAGATAATTGAGAGGGGGGGCGGGGGGGTGAATCAGCTATCAAAAAATTATAACCTTTATCAACTTCAATAGATTTTAACCATATAAGCAAGGTAACCAACAACCATATAAAGATATTCATACACAATAACACAATGACACAAGATATGTTGACTAGGGAATCTCTTGATCAAAGAGTAAACCCCAGTGGGAATGATGCCCACAAAAGATGCACTAATATGAATATTCCTTGTGAAAGGATGGACTCTATTAGGAGTCTTATGAAATACATTCAGTACATATGAATCCCTATTAGGAGATTTTGAATCCCTGCTAAAAGATTCTAACTCTATTAGGAGTTATGAAAGACATAAGGACCCACTGCCCAAACAACTTCATTAGAAAGATCACTGAACACACTATCCAACTGATCTCTAGATTATTCAATAGAATAATATCAAAATATTATTGATCTCAACAATATGTTACATCTTCTCTGACTGTGCCAAACTGCACTCACTACTACACCAGATCTTAATTTCAGATCTATGTACCTCGCATATCCTCTTTCCACAAATTCGCTTTCACAATATCATTCACTCTTACATTACTACACATTTTCTCATATTAAAAAAAGGAAAACATTCCTTCCTTTATACCAAACTCAAGTAATTACAAATGAGTTAGAAACCAAATTACAAAATAAAATTTTCCATGCGCTACACAAAAATTACAAAAAATTGTCAGCTTCCAGTTAGAATAACTCTTCACTCGTGCAACCTCAAAGTTTACACTATCATCCATGTCACTATCAACATGTCTTCAACTATAATCTAACTACACATAACTAGATTCCATCCCAATTAGGAGATATCATCCGATTACCACAAACTGCTACTCAGGAACACTATATGAATACTGCTTCCACTTAAATGCTCATAACTTCCATGAATAAATGAATTACTGTCTGCACTCTTAACCATGAACATATAACCATGGTCCTCAACATCACATAGCTTTATCTCTAATATCCCATGTGTGCTAATCCAAACACTATCTGCTCCTCTGCTAATCTTCAGTAGATCACTGTGTTGACATCAATGACAATCACAGTCATGAATTCAACAACAACTGCTACAGAATGGCTGCTAATAATCTGATAGGATATATTCAACATTCATTCCTAACAATCTCCCCCATTGGCATTGATGGCAACATAGATGAAAAAACATCCAATGTTCCATAAATCCAACACTACAACACTGCTGCTCTAAAAAATACTTCAAGTCCTCTTCATCAATCAAATCTATTTCAAGTCCTCTTCATCAATAAAATATTGCTTTGTTTTCCTATTCAGTTCTCTCCAATAGATGGTAAAAATGGTTTTTCATGTACACTTGTCCCCTATTGACATCAATGACAAAAATTTCATCATTATGTCAACAACAACTCTAATGTCAAAAGACACTATTCAGAAAATACATTCACTAGAGTCCTCATGACTCAGCTTAGATACAGATACTCCCCCATAGAGGAAGCACCAACATCCAGTCCAAAAGAAAGATAGGGCTCATATACCACTGGATGGATTCAACAATCTTCATCACTTCTCAAAAGTAGGCTGGGGCATAGCCCCAAGCATACCTCTTAGATACTCAAATGTATCCTTAGGTAAAGGTTTTGTAAATATGTCTACAATTTTCTCCTTTGTGCTTATGTATTCAAGTCTGATTTCTTTCTCAGCAACTTTCTCTCTTACTACATGATACTTTATCTCTATATTCTTTGTCTTAGAATGTAATACAGGGTTCTTAGACATACTAACTGTACTGGTGTTGTCACAATGTATAACAACAAGCTCAACAAATTTTATTCCAATATCCTTTAGCATCTGCTTCATCCAAATTATCTGGTTACAATTGTTTGCTGCTGCTACATACTCTACTTTTGTTGTGCTTTATGAAATACAATTCTACTTCTTTCTTAGCCAAGAAACCAATCTTCCTCCAAGGAAAATGCTCCACCACTGGTGCTCTTTTTATCATCAACACTACCTCCCCAATCAGCATCCGTATATGCACATAGGGTAAAATCATGAGATTTTTCATACCACAATCCATACTCAATTGTGCCTCTTAAATATCTCAGTATCCTCTTTACTGCTGCATAATGTGATTCTCTAGGTTCAGCTTGAAATCTTGCTACAATTCCAACTGAATGTGCTATATCAAGTCTTGTATGTGTCAAGTACTGTAATCCTCCAATCATAGATATGTACTTCTTTTGTTCCACTATAGGAGTCTCATCTGTGCTAGATAACTTATGTCCAGTTACCATAGGTGTTCCAATTGGTTTATAGTTCTCCATTCCAAATCTCTTTAACAAATCATTCAAGTACTTTGTCTGACTTACAAAGATACCATCACTATTCTGTGTTATTTGCAATCTCAAAAAATATTTCATTTCACCAATCATACTCATTTCAAATTTAGTCTTCATTTCATCTATAAATTTATCACTGGCTTAATCTTCTCCAAAAATGATATCATCAACAAAAATAACTACAACCAACAAACCATTTTCAATTTCTTTTGTGTACAGGTTGCTATCAGTTGTTCCTTTTGTAAATCCTAATTTTATGAAATACTTGTCCAATCTTGCATACCAAGTTCTAGGTGCTTTCTTTAGTCCATATAAAGCTTTCTTCAGTTTACATACCATGTCTCCTTCTTGAGTTAAAGGAAAACCTTTAGGTTGCTCAATGTAGACTTCTTCTTCCAACTCTCCATTTAGAAATGCTGACTTCACATCCATCTGATACACTTTGAACTTCGTAAAAGTTGCATAAGCCAAAAACATTCTTACTGCTTCAATTCTTGCTACTGGTGCGAAAGTTTCTTCATAGTCAATTACTTCTTGCTGTTGAGTTAAAGGAAAACCTTCAAGCTGCTCAATGTAGAATTCTTCTTCCAACTCTCCATTCAGAAATGTTGATTTCACATCCATCTGATACACTTTGAACTTCTTAAAAGTTTCATAAGCCAAAAACATTCTTACTGCTTCAATTCTTGCTACTGGTGCGAAAGTTTCTTCATATTCAATTACTTCTTGCTGTGAGTATCCTTTACATACCAATCTTGCTTTGTTCCTTACTACTTCTCCTTGTTCATTCATCTTGTTTTTGAATACCCATTTTGTTCCTATAACATTCTTATCTTTAGGTCTAGGGACCAATTCCCATGTCTTTTTCTTTTCAATCTAATCTAGTTCTTCTTTCATAGCTTTAATCCAATGTTCATCTTCACAAGCTTTACTAGTAGATTTAGGTTCAATTTGAGAAATGAAACATAACTATTCTTGTACCTTATTTTGAGTCTGAACTCCTCTATCTATGCTTCCAATAATCTGCTCAACAGGATGATTCCTTGATAAATCCTTGTTAGGTGTCACTGTCTCAGATCTCACTTCAAGTGTCGGTTCTTCAATTACCTCACTGTGGATTTCATTCAACAAATCACTGTCAGTTTCATAGAATAATTCAGTAGTCTCAATGTTAGATCTAGGATGAGTTCCTTCATCTGATTCATAATCAAGCATTCTTTCTTGAATTTTGAACTTTTCATCAACTTTAACATTTGCACTCTCAACAATAGTCTTGGTTCTCTTATTGTAACATCTATAAGCTTTTCTTTTCAAAGAATATCCAAGAAATATACCTTCATCACTTCTAGGATCAAAATTTCCAATGTCATCATCTCTCTTTATATAAAATTTTCTTCCAAAAATTCTAAAATACTTAACTGAGGGTGCATGTCCAAACCATAGTTCATAGGGTGTCTTGTCTGTGTCTACTATGATTTGTACTCTATTCATTGTATACATTGTTGTGTTCACTGCTTCTCTCCAGAATATCTTTGTTAAGTCATTCTCAAATAACATAGCTCTTGTTGCTTCAGTCACTGATTTGTTTCTTCTTTCTGCAATACCATTTTGTTCAAGTGTCCTAGGGGCTGAAATCTATCTCTTAATACCATTCACTTCACAAAAGGTGTTAAATTATCTAGAAGTAAATTCTCCACCTCTATTTGATCTCAAACATTTAATCTTCATTCCAGATTCATTCTCAACTTTATTCTTAATGACCTTAAACTTATCAAATGCTTCAGATTTTTCTTTAAAAAATGCAATCCACATCATTCTTGTAAAATTATCAACAAGAATCATAAAATACCTTTCTCCATAGAATCATCTAGTCCTTGTAGGACCGCTCAATTCTGTATGAACAATCTCCAACTTCTCTACTGATATAAACTTCTTACTGGGAAATGAGCTTCTCTTCTATTTGGCCATCACACATTCCTTGCACATCATGTTAGTAGGCTTTAGAATTCTAGGAAAATCTCTTACCGTAAGTGTAGTACTCACTTTTACAATGTTATCAAAATTTATATGACAAAATATTCTATGCCATAACCAACTACCATCAATCTTAGTAATCCAGCATGTCATCTCAGTAGGATTTAATTAAAATACATTACCTCTGGTTCTAGATCCAGTACCAATCAAATTTCCATCTTTGTTTTTTATCACACAGGTTTTCTTAGTAAACCAAACTTGATATCCTTTGTCAAATAACTGTCCAACACTCAAAAGATTATGTTTCAAACCATCCACAAAGTAAACATCATTAGTATTAGTCTTTCCATCAAGAGTAATAGATCCTATACCTTTAATCAAACAAGGTGCATTGTTTCCAACTCTAACAACTCCTCCATCATAATTGTTAAACCTTATGAACTTTTTCATGTCTCCAGTCATATGATGTGAACAACCCCTGTCTATAATCCAATCAACTTTCTTTTCAACTTGAGAAACTAGATATTTTTCTTCATTAACCTCTGTTTTAGGATTTTCTTCTTTAATTGCTACAAATCCTATATCATCATTATTCTCATTATCACTTTCACTTAAGGTTCTCTCTATACTAGCTTCAAGTTCTTCATCATTAGTATAATAACATTCCTTAGATCTTCTAGGCTTAAAATTGTTTCTATACTTCTTAACTCTCTTAGGACATTTAGATGCAAAATGACCATATTCTTGACATGTCCAAAATTTAAAATTTTTCTTACCGTCTAGATCTCTCTTCACAAGCAAGGCAATACCTTCTTCAATCTTCCTGTCTTCTTCATTTCTAGATCTGCTACTGCTAGCATAATCTCTGCTCAAACTGATGCTTCTTGACAAAGTAGGGTGAACACTAAGAGCACTGAATGATGACTCCATTCTAGGTAAGTCTCCTGATAACCTCAAGTTCATTTCTATTGCTTCCAATCTTCCAAGAAGAGTCTCTCTTGTAAAGTTCATAGTACAAGGTATAACTTGTTCAATCATCTATGTTGTCTACTTAAATGTAGGAGTCAATGTCCTCAAAATTTTCCATATCACTTCATTCTCTATCTTTGTTCCTCCATAAGATTTTATACTTGCAACAATCTCTGACATTCTACCAATATAGCTTCTAACAGATTCATCTTCCATCATTCTTATATCTTCAAATGCACATATCCAATTATGTAATGTGACTTTCTTTGCATGTTCATCACCTTCAAAAGTAGACTATAAAGCTAATGAAATTTCATGAGATGTTTTCAAATATTTTACCTGACTGCACTCATTCTTTGGAAGGGCTGACGAAAGTGCTTCTCTGGCAAGTATGTTACACATGAATAGATCTCTTTCATCATTAGTACATGTTTCAATATTATCCTCATCAATGACAGTATTCTCATTCTTAGTAATCAACCAATAACCTGGTCCTAAACACTGTAGATATGTCTTCATCTTTTCTTTCCAGCTATCAAAATTCACTCCATCAAACTTAGGGCTTTCTTTCCTAAAATTTGCTATGGATCTCCTTAAGCTATTAAACTTTTCTTTCAAGAACCTACTGCTCTGATACCAATTGTTAGAAAGTAAATTCCACCAAGATAACTGAGAGGGGGGGGGGTGAATCAGTTATCATAAAATTATAACCTTTATCAACTTCAATAGATGTTAACCATATAAGCAATGTAACCAACAACCATAGAAAGATATTCATACACAATAACACAATGACACAAGATATGTTGACTAGGGAACCTCTTAATCAAAGAGTAAACCCCAATGGGAATGATGCCCACAAAAGATGCACTAATATGAATATTCCTTATGAAAGGATGGACTTTGTTAGGAGTCTTATGAAATACATTTAGTACATATGAATCCATGATAGGAGATTTTGAATCCCTGCTAAAAGATTCTGACTCTGTTAGGAGTTACAGAAGACAGAAGGACCCACTACCCAAACAACTTCAATGGAAAGATCACTGAACACACTATCCAACTGATCTATAGATTATTCAATAGAATAATATCAAAATATTACTGATCTCAACAATATGTTACCTCTTCTCTGACTGTGCCAAACTACACTCACTACTACACCAGATCTCAATTTCAAATCTTTGTACCTCGCATATCCTCTTTCCATAAATTCACTTTCACAATATCATTCACTCTTACATTAATACACATTTTATCATATTACAACAAGGAAAACATTCCTTCCTTTATACCAAACTCAAGTAATTACAAATGAGTCGGCAACCAAATTACAAAATAAAAGTTTCCACACGCTACACAAAACTGTCAGCTTCCAATTAGAATAACTCTTCACTCGTGCAACCTCAAAGTTTTCTCTATCATCCACATCACTATGAACATGTCTTCAACTGCACTGTAACTGCACATAACCAGATTCCATCCCGATTAGGAGATATCATCCGATTACGACAAACCGCTACTTAGGAACACTGCTTGAATACTGGTTCCACTAAAATGCTCATAAATTCCATGAATAAATGAATTACTATCTGTGCTCTTAACCATGAACATATAACACATCATAGAGTAAGTACTCAACATCACATAGTTTTATCTCTAATATCCCATGTGCGCTATTCCAAACACTGTCTGCTCCTCTACTAATCTTCAGTAGATCACTGTGTTGACATGAATGACAATCATAGTCATGAATGCAATAAAAAATGCTATATAATGGCTCCTAATAATCCCACAGGATATATTTAGTATTCATTCCTAACAGGTTCCTCTTAGATACCTCAATATCCTTTTCATAGTAGCTAGATGTGTTTCTTTGTGTTCTACATGATATCTAGCCACACTTCCAACATCATTAGCAATATCTAGTCTAGTTTGGGTCAGATATATTAGTCCTCCAACCATTGATCTATACGAGGTTTGAAAAACATAGTTTGATTCATTATCAATTGTTAGCTTTTTACCAGTCACCATAGGTGTTCCTACTAGTTTACAATCTTTCATTCCAAATTTCTTAAGCAATTATTTGAGATACTTGGTCTGAGAAATGAAAATACCATTCTCATTCTGAGTTATTTGCAATCCAAGAAAGAATTTCATTTTACCTATCATGGACATCTCAAATTCACTTTCCATTTCTTTAGCAAATTTCTTACATAAATCATCATTACCTCCAAAGATAATGTCATCCACAAATACTTCTATTATCAGGATTCCATGTTCACTAGTTCTTAAATACAAATTACTATCCGCATTACCTTTTTTGAATCCAAGCCCAAGTAGATACTTGTCTAACCTTGCATACCAAACCCTAGGAGCTTGCTTCAGCCCATACATGGCTTTCTTCAATTTTCACACCATGTCTTTATCTTCTCATAGAGGAAATCCATCTAGTTGTTCTATATAGATTTCTTCTTCAAGATCTCCATTCAGAAATGCAGATTTTACATCCATCTGATACACTTTGAAGTTTTTATGTACAACATAAGATAAGAACAATCTTACTACCTCTATTTTAGCAATAGGAGAAAATGTTTCTTCAAAGTCTATGCCTTCTTGCTGTGAGTATCCCTTACACACTAGCCTTGCTTTGTTCCTTACAATAGTTCCTTCTTCATCCATTTTGTTTCTAAAAACCCATTTTGTTCCTATTACATTTTTATTTTTAGGTCTAGGGACCAGTTCCCAAGTATTATTCTTCTGTATCTGATGCAATTCTTCTTTCATAGTATTTATCCAAGATTCATCTTTAAATGCTTCATCTGTAGTTTTTGGTTCAACTTGAGAAATCAAACAAATTTCTTCTCTAACTTTAGATCTAGTCAACACTCCCTGACTGGTATTGCCAATAATTTGATTTTCAAGATGGTTATTTTTTACATACCTTGGTGTTTTAGGAGTCTTAGTATCTTTATTTATGCTAGCATCACAAGCCTCTTTTTCACTTTCTTCCTCAACAAGTTCTTCTCCTTCTACAGCAGTAGTAGTTTCTTTTATCTCTACAATTTGATTACTGTCATACATTCTTTCTTGTATCTAAAATTTCTCATCTATTCTTACATTGTTACTTTCAATCATCTTCCTCAATCTTAGAATGAAACATTTGTAAGCCTTTCTTTTAATAGAGTAACCAAGGAAGATTCCTTCATCACTTCTAGCATCAAACTTCCCTATTTCATCATCTCTCTTGATATAACACTTACTACCAAATATTCTAAAATATTTTATAGTAGGAGTATGATTAAACCATAATTCATAGGGAGTCTTACTTGTACCTTCTCTGATTTGAATTTGGTTCAGTGTATACACTATTTTTCCAACAACCTCTTTCCAATGTACATGAGATACATTTCCTTTGATCAACATTGTCCTAACAGCATCAAGTATAGTCTTGTTTCTTCTCTCTACTATCCCATTCTGTTGTGGAGTCCTAGGAGTAGATGTTTGTCTCTTTATCCCATGCTCTTTGCAATATGAATTGAATAAGTCTGAAGTAAATTCTCCACCCCGGGGTCTAAAATTAAACACTTGATCTTTAAACTTGATCCATTCTCTAATTTTTCTTTGAACAACTTGAATTTATCAAATGCTTCTTATTTCTCTCTTAAATAAGTAACCCAGATCATTCTAGAAAAGTCATAAAAAAAGAGTATAAAATACCTTTCACCATAGTATGACTTTGTTCTTGTAGGTCCACATAGATTTGTATGTATCAGATCCAACTTTCCTTTTGATGTATATGGTTTGCTTTTGTAACTACTTCTAGTCTGCTTTCCCATAACACATTCTCTACATACAATGTTAGATGGCTTCACAATATTTGGCAGATCTCTTACAACATTCACCATACTTGCCTTCACAATGTTATCAAAATTAACATGACAAAATATCCTATGCCATAACCAACTTTCATCTACCTTCACAAAAAAACAAGAGGCTCTAGATGTGTTTAGTTCAAATACATTACCTCTAGATTTTGAACTGGTAGCAATCAATTTTCCTTCCTTACTTCTGATAAAAACAAAACTTAACTGAAATTCTTTATCCATTAACTATCCAACACTCAATAGATGATGTTTCAATCCTTCAACAAGCAGTACATTGTCTGTGTTAGTCTTTCCATCTAGAGTAATGGACCATACTCCTATGATAGATTTAGGGAGATTGTCCCCAAACCTCACAACACCTCCATCATACCTTACTAATTTAAACAATTTGTTCTTATCACCAGTCATATGATGAGAACAGCCACTGTCAATTATCCATTTAGTTTTCTTGTCAACATGAGATACTAAATATTTTTCTTCATGTACTAGTTCATCTCTAATAGCAACAAATCCAACCTCTTCATAATCTAAATCATCATCATCAGAGATTCCTTCACTAGCATACTAACATTATCTATCCTTTTTAATCTTTTCATAATTAGGTTTGTACTTAGAAACTCTTGTAGGACATCTAGATGCAAAATGACCTACATTGTTGCATGAAAAACATTTTAATGGTAACTTTCCTTCAAACTTTCCCTTACCTCTTTTTTCTCTTCTAGCATTAGTGCAACAAGTTCATCCATCTTTCTTTCTTTAGTCATTATTTCTTCCCATTCCTTAGCATACTCACCAAGCTCTTCTTTTAGGTCTTCTTTGCTAGTGTTCAGAAGTGAAGATAATTTCTTGTGAGAGGATGCCTTAAATACAGATTCAACTTTAGGTATAGCTTCTCCTAATTTCGTAGCTTCAAAATTAGTTAGCTTTGCAATCAACATCTCTCTGCTAAAGTTTGGAATTGGAGGTATAGTTTCTTCAATAGACATAGCCTTGAACTTGTAAGTAGGTTTTAGTTATCTAAGGATCTTTGCAATAACTTCATCATAAGTACCTCCACAATTTATGATTCCAACTACAACTTCTGTAACCCTTTGAACATAGGCCCTAATGCTTTCATCCTCATTCATTTGCAGCTTCTCCATCTTTGTCTTCCATTTTTGTAACTTCGCTTGTTTGATATACTTGTCTCCTTCATATAGTGCCTCTAATCTTTCCCAAATTTGAAAAGCCAAATCCAAGTCTTTAATTTTAGTAAACTCTCCTTTAGAGAGTGCATTGATCAAAGCTTCTCTTGTGATCATGTTTAGTGAAAATATCTTCTTTTCATCCTCAGTAGCCATTGTCAATTCATCTTCAGTTTTATAGCTATCTTGTTCCTTGTAATCAACCAATAGTCAATCCCCAAACAAAATAGGTGAGTTTGCATCTTGTTCTTCCAACTTGCAAAGTTTTTAGGATCAAACTTTGGACTATCCTTCCTATAGAATGCCATCTCCAAGATCACGTCAAGCTATTAAGCTTTCTCTCTAAGGACCACAAGCTCTGATACCAATTGTTAGGAATAACAGTCCACAATACAACTGAGAGGGGGGGGGGTGAATACATTGTATAACGGATTATTAAAATTTAAACTTTAAGCACCACAATATCAAATCTAATGAACACAATGAATGCCAACACAATAACACAATATTTTGGTCTCGGGGAAACCCTGTTAAAGGTAAAAACCCTGGTGGGAATTAGCACCCAAAAATGATGTATTGAGAGTATATTTATCCTTGTTAGAAGATATAGCCCTGTTAGGAGCTTATTGAATCATTACAGTACATAGTCCTTGTTAGAGGATAGACCCTGTTAGGAGTCAAGAACAAAAGGGAGGGATCACTACCCAAGGCTCATTTCCCAAAGAAGGTTAAGTCCACCTTCAAAACTCACTATTTGCAACACAAGTGTATATGAAGAAATACAAAATCTTTTGAACTATTTGGTAGCAATTGTCTTTTCTTGATCAGTTCCAATGAAGTCCACCAATAAACCTCTGCTCTACATACAACAGATACAAGATCACAACTTTCACAACCTCTCTATATCATCTTCTTTTCCAAAGGAAAGACCTTTCATTTATACCTTATTACAATTATTATAAATAGGTCGGCCTGTAAGACTTTTCCAATTACAAAAAATTACATAAACCCTTGCTAAGATACACATGGTATCTAGGACAAGTATACAATGATTACATTACAAAAATTAAGGACATACATCCTTAATTTAAGTTCTCCATCCATCATACACACTACATCTCTATAGTCGACTTCCAAATAGATCACCTTCCAGAGTGCACACCACAACTGACATCATCATGCATTTCATACCTTACATAGTTCATAGAACACTCCTCAATACTCTATCTTTCATCCTTGAAGTTTGCATGCACTAATTCCGCATCACCAGAAAGCTGTACACAAAACTTAGAGACTAACTCTATCATTTCTCATTGTCATAGTCAGTGACCAGTCTTCACCAAAACATTTGTAACTCATTCAATATGAAACATTATATGATGCGATCTTGGATATAAGATCAAAACATCCTCCTGAATTCTCATCTGTCTTCACAGCATCTGAAACATTTGTACATTGTCCGTACACTATGATTACCAGTTTGATTCCCTCACAGAAACATATGTTGACATCAGTGACAAAACACAAATGACAACAATATGAGTGCCCATTGAATAACGTAGTGATTAAACATATTAAATGTCTCAATCACCTCCCCATGCATTAGCAATATCCAACACAAGAACCTTTTGAATTATAGGATTGTGGAGGCAACCAACCTTAAGGCTACTCCTTTTAATTTATCAAGTGGTTCTAATCAAATTTACAATGTCAATCAAATGTCCAAGACCCCTTTTAATAACAATAACAATAACTCTTTCAATAATCAAGGAACTAATAAATAGAGAACTTTATTCAACACAAAACAAAGAAGGAAGTTAAAACCCTTGGGGGAACATTTGGAGAATGCACTAAGAACCCTCATTTTTAACAAAATCATCAATTTACTAGATTCAAGACCTTATGAACCATAAGTTAAACCATCATGGTGGAATGATGCTCATCATTGTGAATATCATATAAAAAAGGGCATAAAACAAATGAGTGCATGAGACTCAAACATGTGGTTCAAGATTTGATAGATGATGGTACAAAAAAAGTGGATGGTCCCCAAAATAATGAAGATCATATGTATTTCAAGACTCCTTTCTTGAATCATGAAAAAGGTTAAACATCCAATTCAAATCAAAGCAACAAAAGATGAAATAATAAAGTCAATTTTTCCCATACTTATGACAATACTATCAATTATTTATCAGCGTATGAAAATACAATTAATGTCATAGCGGTTAAAGAGAAACAACAAGAAGAAACCTCTAATGTTGCGACTAGGGGGAAAGTGTCATAGACCACCTTGCAAGAGACTACCCCGAACATCACTTTACCAAGTCAAGCATCATCATATTCAAAACAATAAAATCTTGTGGACCAACTCCCAAGGACACCAACTCAAATATCAATCTTGAAGTTGTTGAAACTTTCACCAAATAAAAAAGAAATTTTAGAAAAAGCTCTTGTTGAGACTACTATTCCAAATAACTTGGATGTTGATAAATTTCATAACATGGTCGGACACCTCATTGTACCACATTTTCTATCTTTTTTCGAGCAAGATGATATGTCTTTGAATCATCCTCAAAATATTCCATTGCATATATAAGTCTTGTTACAAAAACACTATGTCAAAAGAGTCATTATTGATGGAGGGTCTAGCCTAAATATTTGAACCTTGAGTCATGTAAAATATTTAGGATATTCTAAAGAATCCATTGATCCTAAAAGAAAAATTACTATCAAAGCTTATGATGATGAAGAAAGATATTCAAAAGGAATAGTGGCTCCTCCCATTTGATTTGGTCCCATCTAAAAAGAAATAGTTTTCCAAGTGCTTGATCTAAGATTGACATACAATATTTTACTAAGGAGGCTATGGATCCATGAAATTCAAGCAGTGCCTTTGACATATCATGTAATACCTCGCCAGGGAACCCAAGAGAATTTAACCTAAAACATGCTACTAAGTTTGGTGAATAATTTTTTTCTTCTAAAGTTAACATACAAGATAAACATCAGTGCAGAAGCAATTACCATTTACTCACATTGAAACAACAACCATCACAGGTTACAAAACTCGAGGGTCCCATGACGTAGAATTACTTAAGAATATAACACAACTAAAGAATGATAACAAAAGATTCCATAACATATAAATTACAATTACATGATACAACAATAAATACAATTATCATGGTCATCCATGATATCTAAATAATCTGACATCCACTGCACATGTTGCAGGGTATGTAGTAATCACTCTAACTAATAATAATACAATGTCCAAATTAGGTATCACATGTGATACTCTAATATAGGATTACAAATAATGAAGATAAGAAAGAAACATTAATGAAGAAGCATAAGGAATCCATCTGAGGCTCACCGTCAAGCACCGACATCAGGACATTGAATCTCAAATGGTAAAGAATCACTACCACCCGTCCATGTAGAACCACAAAGGCCTTCCCCACCATGCTAAGGAGATTAAAAAAAACCCCAATCGGATAACCAATATAAAAGCAAGGATAAAACCCTAAGTAGAAGGATCCTGAAAGCATTCTAACTCAAGGTGTACAAAATAAAGTAAAGGTACAACTCACTAATCTAGAGGCAACCAACACATGTAGAATAACCAAACTATGCATAGGAAGGTGTCATCATGTACATCTAACCCTTGAGTTTTGTCCTGGTAATCTCTCTGGATCCCGGCACCCAAGTGACCATACACAAGATCAATGACCTCTCGTACAGATGAAGTCATCAACTATGCCAACTCATCGCTTTTAAAAGGGGGCTAGTCATCTTCTTAACACCATCTTAGTCTGTACTAGCACTAATGCCTGGGTGAGGACCATATCTTATTAGGTTCATTTATTTCCCCTTAATTATATTAGGTTATCACTTGATTACTGAAACTTATAATAAGTGATCCTGGCAGCCACTTGTGGGCCTAGGCGCTTATTGCAAGCCACCCCCTACTATATATCTAGGTAAACTACCCTAGGCTCACAGATCTCTCCTAGATCTAATCAGGTATACAACCAGGTAATCCCAGATCCAGTTACACACAAAGAAACTAGAAATGATTATAAAGATACCATTAACATAATACAAAGAAACATGAACCCATAAGGTCAAGTCAGGGTATAATCGGAATACACACATACACATCAAAAGATAATACTGAAAACATATCCAATTTGACACATACCCCAGCCTTTGTTTCCCCCTAAGTCTTCTAGTATCCGATATCACATAATGAAAAGAAGACACAATATGCACGAAGAATACAACACTCATGCCATAAAGAACTGAAAAAGACCTAGAAGCATTTAAATTCCATTTTGAGCATAATTGAATCCAAAGCATATAAATAATGAAACCTACTAGGAAAATTTGAATATAATCATTACAATAATATCATAACTAGAGAATATTCCCTAATGATGTCCTATGGATCTAATAGAATAAAAAGCCCAATTTCAGTAGACGCATTTCAATTCCCTACATTTGATCATTAGTTTCCAATGATAACATAAAGTATATCAATTCTGCTATAATAATATATTTACACAACACTAGATAATTGATAACAAAATTAAGTTAATTTAATCTGTCTCTATAATAATAAACTATTTAGTATACCCTAGTTGGCATATCATTAGTTCACAAAGATAATAAGTTATTTTCCATGATAACGGATTACCTAAGTATGTGATTAAAATTATCATTTTAAAACAAAAGTATTTCAACTAAATACCAATTACCTACATTTAGTATTTAATTAACTCCATTAAGCAATATAATAAATTAATAAAAAGTTTTGATTTAATTAAATCCACCATATTTAATTTAAATCAAAATCAATGTACAAAAGAAATTTAATCAAACTAAATTAGACAAATATGATTAAATTATTTGATAAATAAAATATAATTAAATTAAACTAATTAAAAACTAAGTTAATATATAAAAGTTTGCTTTAACTAATATTTACATTAACTAATAAACAAATTAATTAATAAAAATTAAATTAATTAACAAACAAAAATTAAATAAATTAACATGAAATTTAAATAAATTAAAACAAAATTTAATTTTTGATTGAAAAGATAAAATATATGCATTGGGGGGGAACCCTGCAGGCCCCACGCCCCACTCCCCATGCACTGACCTGCGCAAGCACAGGGTACTACCGAGGTAGTACCTTCTCTGCCACAATAGAGTTGGTACTGTCATCGGCAGTCCTCTTTGCCGCCGGTAGTACGAGGATGGGGGTGTGGGGGTGTGGTGGCCCCTGCCCCCAAATACTTTATAAATTTTTTAATAATTTTTTAAAAACTTATTACCAAAAGCAATTTAATATAAATATTTTTTTAAACACTTTTCATTAAAGACACATTTTATTAGAAAAACGTGATAGTTAAAATTTTTATTTTTATTTTTTATAAAATAAAATAATTTTGAAAATAACAATATGCAAGGATTATTCTTTAATCCAATTTTGACTTTTTTCATACTTATTCTCTCTGTCTTTTTTTTTTTCACAGAGTTTCTTATTTTTTTTCAATAGTAATTTTTGAAAATAGAAATGAAACAACACAAACACAATTTTCCAGAAAAGGAAATAATCTACCTTTTTGACTCTTATGCACAAATGATTGACTTTTCATTTCTATTGGTCTTTTTTTTCCTTTTTATCTTTTCTAGTATATTTTTTTTACTGTATTATTTTTTTTACACAGAGAACAATCTTTTTCCCAGAATGATAATTTTCAAGCCAAATTGGGATTTTGACACAAACCCATTAATTTATTCTAGCAACTCAATAGTTTACACTATAGATAAATTATTTTTCTATTTTCTAAGGGTTTTATAATGAATTTTCTCATGAAATTTTGGCAGCATAACCCTACTATGCCAAGTCTGAAAATAAACTAAAAATCATGAACTAAGGTTTTTCTAAAACCCAAATCACAAACAAAACTAAATACAAATCTAAAACAATAAATCTATTCAAGCATAATAGAATACTGAAAATTTCACAGACAAATTACAAAGAAGTTTTATCAATCCCTACCTCAATTCCAATGCAAGAAACTGTAAAGGAATGCCTGTGAGAAGATGAAACCCCAGATCTTTCAGAAGAAGAACTCAACCCTGCAGATCTGAAACAACAATGTATACAAAGCCAAATCTAGATGCACAACAATCTTCACCAAAATTCCCAAGCACAAACAAAGCTCAAGAATCTCAAGATGCCAAAAATATTCCAAGAACTCTCTCCAAAAATCTCCAACAACCTCTGTGTGTGTGTGTGTCCTTCCAAAATGAAAGCCTTTCCCCCTATTAGGGATTCAACTCTTCCATTCATGCAAACCCTAGATGACTCATTAGACGATTCCTAATCAAACTCCAACTCTCAAATTTGAAAGAAATTCCTAATTAATAATTAAAAATATATTTTATTATGCACAACACAACTTAGACTCCTAAAGACAAGTTGTTACCCTTTTTGAAAATAAATCACATTCAACTTAATAAAAGCACATGTAAATATTATAATTCACATTATATAATTTAATACTTAAAGAACAATTAAAACATGCAATTAATTATTTAATAATTCAATGGAACATTATCAATCTTAATTTCACACAATCAATTAATTAAATCCAAATATACAAATATTTGATTTTTAACTAATTAATAATCACACATAAGAAAAGGAATTAAATTTACTATTATTTTTCAACTATAATATTAAATACTTCAACTATATAAAAATCACTCACTCAGAAAGCAATAAATCAACTGAAATCAAACCACATAAAACCAAACAAAACTCAACAGAAGGGATCCATGAATTCATGTCAAATAGACAAATTCAGGTAGGGTAGTCAAACCGATACTTGTTCAATCCTAGGACAATTAGGCTTAGGTTAGGGTTTTGGGTTTGTGTATTATCTCCCCTCTATACCATTGAGATGAATGTTTGTGGGCACGCTCACTCCTACCAATTTAGGGAAGATGATGCCCTGTACCTACAAACCTATCATCATGAGATGAAGCACGTACATACAATAATATATAGCAAAAAATGATAGGGTACGGTCGGATGTGTGGATCTTGACTATGCAAGTAACTATGCCTCCATCCTCTACCACACAAACATGCCAAATAGATACACACACATGATAACCATACACATGCCAGTATGGGGTCAGTAACATCATAAATCAATATAAAGCATAAACATAACATCATGAGAATATAATCATCTAATCTATGCAGTCACATGATACACATATAATGATCAATAATCTAAAATCATCATTTATTAAAATAATAACTGATCACATCAAAAGTGACCTAAAAGAATTCGGTCAAACAACTGAAACAGAAAGCAAACTAAAAGAAAACCACGAGTGGGGTACTACATATCATCAATGTCTAAAATTTCCTTATATGGGTCAAGAAATCATGGCAAGTGGGGATTTAAACCCATTCCAAAATTGCAATAATATTAAACCCTTGAATGACTCATTGGTCTCATACAATAGTGAAGGTACTACATCAAGAAAATAAAAAAAGAATAATTTAAGATCAAAGTTCCGATAATAGTTCCCTAGCAAGAGGAAAAGAAAAGATGGAAGAAGAAAGTATTCTTTGTAATTCAAATCAAGAGAACACTATCTTATCTACTTTGACTAAAGGAAATGAGAAAGTTAGCTTTGTAGAATCAAAAGAAAAAGAAGGAAAGAATACTAATCCAAGTACTTCACACCAAGAAGGGGATAAATCAAAATCCTCTAAAATTGAAAAAGAAGAACCCAAAGAAAAACATTATCAAAGAATGGATACAGTGATGAGAAATTTTAAGAAACAATGCAAAATCAAGCAAAAAGGTGTGGGGGAATATTCCTTATCAATGATGGACTTACCTCTTTCCCCTAGATCTCATGGAAAACCATCTAGTTCTAATTCTCCTCAAAAGTACAATGGATATTTTGTACGAGCTAGTACTTCTTCACCCATGGAAGAAGATAATAATTAGATCCTAAAATGGCTTTATAAAGATGAAGAAGAATCAAGTTCAAATCAAATTTAAAATGAAAAAAGGGTTCAAAATATTAGCATCCAAACACATCAATATGGAAAAGGATATAAAATCATGCAAAAGATGGGTTACAAAGGAAAAGGACCATTGGGAAGGAAAAATGAAGGTTTTTTGGAACCCATAGAAATGACTTGGAGAGATAGCAAATAAAAATCAAGGCTAGGGTACCTATAGAAAGGATATGCTAAAAAGAATTATGCATAATTTTATGAATAAAATTTATAATTAAATTCCCAAAGTGATGAAGATTATAATGGATGGGAATGGAATTCTTTGTCTAAAGGATGGAGTTAAGCTCAAATTAAGGGTTGAATTCTAATAAAGAACCTAATTCAAGACAAGAATCAAGAAGGTCCCAATGGATAGAGGAACCCTATGTACCTTCATGGTTACCAAGAATAGATGAAGAGTCATATATATCACCAAGATTAGGAGAATATAATGTTAGGTTTAACCCACAAGATTTTTTATCCTCAAGAAACCCAAGAGGACTCGAGTGAGGAGAATTTAGATCCAATTTCTATGGAACACCTAGAGCAAGCACATATCATATATTTAAGCAATACAATGTACAAACCCTCAAAAAATTTTATATCCTTGAATCCTATAAATTTGAGCCTATCCAATCATCCCTTATCCCTTATGTATATGGAACTAATTGATTGGGATTCTATTGAGCCAAATGACATGCCCACATTTCCAAATGATAATTTCTTGGCCCTATACCTAAATGAAGTTGAACCCTTTTCTACCAAGGAAATCTATCAAGGAGAAATAATGGTATAACGTGTTCAATCTATCAGTCAAAGAAAAAAACAAAAGAATAAAGAAAATATACAAAGGTGTAGTGGTGAAAACCACAATGTGGTAGTGCTAGACCAAGAAAAAGTAAAAATAAAAGATGTTTCTGAAGGTGAAAACCCAATTGTGGCACATAAGGAAGAGAGATTGGACACTTTACCTAAGCATTATGAGGAAAGATCATCTATTTTGATTCAACCCATGGAAAAAGTCAACATTGGTACAAAATCAGAGCCTAAGATTACACACCTTACAATATCATTATCAAAGGAGGAAAAATAAGAATTTATTGAGTTTTTCAAAGAAAGACAAGTGAAGTTTTCTTGGTCTTATGATGACATGCTAAGATTGGATCCAAATATCATTATGAATCATTTGAACATCAAGTTGGGGGTCAAACTAGTCAAGTAGAAACTAAAGAAAATGAATTTGCACATTGCATTACTAGTCAAAGTTGAATTGGAGAAGCTATTGAAGGCTGGGTTCATTAGAGGCATTGATTATTCCAAGTGGATTTCCAACATTGTGTCGGTTTCAAAACCTAAAAAATCAATCCAAGTATGCATTAACTTTAGGGATCTCAATCTAGCATGCCCTAAAGACGATTTTCCTCTACCAAGCATTGATGTAATAGTAGATTTAATGGTAGGTCATTCTATGTTTTCTCTCGTGGATGGATTTAGTGGATAGAATCAAATGAAGATTTATCTCGAGGATTAAGAAAAGACAACTTTTACATGTTCTTGGGGAGCATTTTGTTGGAATGTGATACCCTTCGGTCTAAAAAATATCAGAGAAACCTATCAAAGATCTATGACTACCATATTCCACTACATGATGCACAAATTCCTATAAGACTATGTAAATGACATCTTGGAAAAATATCATTCAAGAAAAGAACAATTTCCAATTCTAGAAAAGATTTTTATAAGGCTTGAACAATTCAAAGTAAGATTGAATCCTAAAAAGTGTGCATTTGGGGTACAATTTGGCAAGTTACTTAGATACATAGTATCAGAAAAAGGTATTGAGATAGACCACACAAAAGTTAAAGCAATAATGGAAATAGGGGTACCAAGAAACATAATCCAAATGAGATCACTTCAAGGGTGGTTACAATCCATAAGAAGATTTATTTCTTAATTATCTAAAAAATGTCATTCATTTAATGAACTCCTTCACAAGGATGTAGTATTCAAGTGGGATGATCAATGTGAAGAAGCCTTTGCACTTCTCAATACGTATCTTATGAATCCACCTATATTGATGCCGCCAATAAGAGGTAAGCCTTTACTATTATATATTTTAGCAATGGAGCATTTGTTAGGTGCATTACTATCTCAAGAAGATGAAAATGGAAAAGATAAGGATTTTACTACATCAGTAGGACCTTGGTCAAATATGAGTTGAACTATAGCTTCATTGAAAGAGCATGATTTGAGGTAGTTTTTTCTTCAAAATAACTAAACATTATATGTTGGCACAAAAGATCTGATTCATAGCTAAAATTGATCCTTTGAAGTATCTATTAAGCAAACCAACCCTAATGAGAAGATTCACAAAGTGGGTCATGGCATTGAGTGAATTTGACATTGAATATGTGGATAGGAAAGAAATAAAAGGCCAAGTCATAGTAGACCAATTGGTAGAAGCACCTTTGATATATGACTATCCTATTCAAGTATAATTCCTAGATGTAGAAATTATAAATATTGAAGCCAAGACATGGAAAATCTACTTTGATGGCTCATATACACAACATGGTTCAAGAGAATGCATCTTATTGATTACACCTCAAGATATACTACTCCAAAGTCTTACAAACTTCTCTTTCCATGTACAAATAACATTTCTAAGTATGAAGCACTTGTCACAAGCATGAAAATGGCTCTAGAATGAAAAGTAAGAAAATTATAGGTGTATGGAGACTCACAATTTGTAATCAATCAAATAAAAAATGATTACCAAATAAGAGATGACAAGTTGATGCCTTACAAATGGCTGGTATATGACTTAAATATATAATTTGTCTTGATAACTTTTGAACGAATACCAAGAGAGAAAAATAAAGTAGTTGATGCCATGGAAACACTAGATTCTCTCTTACAAATTCCAGATCAAAGTGCACAATATGAGTTCTTGATAGAAGAGTTGGGACAACTTGCATTTGACCTTCCTGACTCCCAAATTATTTTCCTACTAGTTGGACATGACTCTCCTTGGTATGGACCTATTTACACCTACTTAAAAGATCAAACCTTACTCTTGGATCAATCCCAAAACTAAAAAAGAAATTTTATATGACAAGCTTCCCACTATACCCTTGTTTGAGATACATTGTATCGTAAGAGTCTTGATGGAACACTTCTTAGGTGTATAGAGGGTGAGGAATCTAAAGTAGCCTTACAAGATGTCCATGTGGGAATCTATGGATCACATTCAAGTATTTAACCTTGGCTAAGAAAATTCTTTGAATGGGATATTATTGGCCCACAATGGAAAAAGATGCTTGTCATTTTGTTAAAATGTTCCAAAAATGCCAATACTATGGTAATTTGATTCATGTATTGGCACAAGAATCATACCCAATGACTACACCTTGGCCCTTTTATCAATGGGGGTTAGATTTAATTGGGATGATTTATCCACCTTCATCTAATGTTCATAAATTCATAATCAAAACAACATTATTACTTCACTAAATGGGTAGAAGTCATGCCTTTATCTACTGCAATGGGAAAACAAATTGCAATGTTCATTTTGAATCATATAATTTACAAATATGGTATTTCTCATTTCATAATAATAAACAATGCAAAAAATTTCAAGAATAAGGATATCAATGAATTGTGTGACAAGTTCCACATCATACACCATTCTTCTTCCATTTATTATCCTCTAGGAAATAGACAAGAACAAGCAACAAACAAAAATATCCTTAAGATCTTGAAAAGAATGATTGGTAAATCCAAAAGAGATTGGCATATACAATTGAATCCAACATTATGGGCATATCACACAATTATAAGAACATCAACTAGAGCCACACTCTTCTCATTATTCTATGGGGCATAAGCAATATTACCCTTGGAAGTTGAGATCACGTCTTTACGAATCTCCTTGCATGGATTGTTAACAAATGAGGATTATAGAGTGGCAAGACTCCAATAACTAGAGTTACTTGGTGAATTTCAAAATAAATCATATGAACATCTTAAGGTGTATCAAAATAGGATGTCAAGGAATTATAACAAAAATATCAAGCCAAGAGAATTTCAAGTGGGCAATCTAGTGTTAAGAGAGAACTCAAAGAACCAAGCAAAAAGAGAAAAAAGGGAAAATGGGAAGAAAATTGGCTAGGGTCATTCATTATTAAATCTTCCTTTGGGACAAGGACATATAATTTAGTCAATTGTGACAAGGAAGAGTTGAAAGAACCTATTAATAGTATACATCTAAAGAGATTTTATACCTAGATCAGTTGAAATAGTATCATTTGGAAAGAGTATCAGAATATCAAATGAGACAACATCAAACTTGTATAGAAAAAATTGATCATGAAGAAATCCAAAAACATCAAAAAGAATAAAATAAAAAATAATGAAAAAAAGCTCTTCAAGAAATAAAAAACAGTGAAAAAGAGTTTCTGAAAAATTAAAAAAACAAAAAAAATAGTGGAAAATTGATCATGAAGAGAGAAAAAATATTCAAATATGGATCCTAAAAAATGATTATCTAGGTGAAAACTTGGAAAACAAGCACCTTGGTAATATTAAAAAAAGTGCCTTGGTGAAAACCTAGCAATAGGTGCCTTGGTAGCAAAAAAAGAAAATAAAAGAGAAAAAGAGAAATAAACTCAACTGGTGAAAACTTGGTAAGCATGCATCATTTTCCCCTAAGTTATCCTAAATTAAGTCAATATTAGTTGCATCTTCCATCTGTATTTCTTTTTCATCCTTGTATATATTCTTGCATTGGCCATCATTTGTACATATTGCATAATAAATTCTCAGAGTTGCGTTCGCATATACCCAAGGCTTTCGTCATGGTTTGGAAAACTGTCTAAGTCCAACATCATTGTGGAACCAAACTGGGGGCACTTATCCTAAATCAAAGAGGTTCATCAAACATACACCAATTGGCACAAATCAATGCATCAAACCAAAAAATTGACACTTGAACTTTTGATTTATATCAATTCCTAATTCAAATGCATTTGATCTCAAATGTCAATGATTGTCACTTTAATCCTCGACCTAAACATTAACTTATCTTTATCAGGATTAAAAATAAAAACAAAGATTAAAATGGATGGATTTCTACTTGAAATATGGATTTGAAAATAATGGAAAAAATTTCAAAAGTGTTGCTTGATTATGGATTCATGTCTTTTTACAAAATTGATGAGGTCTTTTGATTAGAGGAGCAATGATAAAAGCATGATAATTTTCTTCATTTTTGCATGGCTGTGTTGAGGTTGATTCTTCAAAGTATGTAAAATCATTCTAATTACATGATCATATAAGTATCATTGAGGACATTTACATATGGAGAGAATCATATCTTTGTTTTTTTACACAATAGGATACCTTGGCCATTTAGATCTTTCATATCTTCATGCCAAAATCCACTTGCAACATTGAAACTGATGAAAGCAATATTCAGACCATCATGGTTGTAAAATAAAACAGTGAGGGTTGTACCCCAATTTCATGCACAAAATATGAGAGAAAAATGTATTTATACCATCATGGTTAAGTCAATGATGATTGTACCAATTTCATGTTTCAAAAGCTCAATAATGAAAATAATAATCCTTGTGATTAAAAGAGATAGCTAGCTACATCCATATAGATTAAATTTTCATGTTAATTGTTATAGATTTTTCCTCAAAAGAAAAGGGGTAGAGTGGAGTATAATAAAAACCATCATGATTTCTTTACTTGATCGAGTATGTTGGACCAAATAAAAAACATAGGAGTGCATTTAGTTACAGGTTAGTATCATGGCAGTGCATCCTTCCATTGCATGTTAAGTTGCATTTTAAATATTTATTTATATAGATTTCATTAATCATTATTCATTAAATTCTATAGTTGCATTAATCATTAAGTTTCATATCATTCATCATTAATAATTAGGTTGCATATCATTGAAGTTTACTCATTAAGTTACATTTCATTAATCATTAGGTTGCATATCATTGAAGTTCATTCATTAATTTTCATATTCATTTAGAGTCATATAGGTGATCCTCATTAAGCATCATAAATTGCATTCATTTAGATCATTCGTTCATTAATCCATTACGTTGCACATCATTGTATCATTTCAGGGCATTAATATCATTCATTGTGACAATAATCATAAATAAATCAAAAAGTGCATTCATTCCATATAGAATCACATCATAGATTCAATCATTAGGAACATATATAATTATATTGGAGCACATGTACATATCATATAGGTTCATCATTAATTATTAATCATTAAATCATAAATATAATTATTAAGTGCATTTCATCAACATTATGCATCCATCTAAGCTATGTCATATATAAGACATCCATCCAAAGCATGTAAGATAAATGCATTCATAACATTTTGCAAAACAAAACAACAAAAACAAGCATATAGTTAGGACATGTAGAGCTGCATATATATCATCAAAAATAAAAAAGTCCAACATATAATGACATCATAAAAGAGAAGAGTCTATCAAAGAGAATGTCCATCAAATAATATCAAATTTCCATCAATATATGAGCAATAGAGTACATAAAAAAAAGTATTGATCAAAGGTGATACATATGATATAAAGGTGGAATAATAAACACTCTCAACTAGTACCACCTGCACTTGTGCCATCTGACCCACCTATACCTGTCCCACCCGTACATGTACCCGCACCTCTACTAGAACCTAGCTGTGAAATCTGCTGGGCCATGATATCCATGAAAGTATACATCATCTCATTGAACTGATCCATCTAACTCCTAATCTAATCCACACTAGCCTATAGAGTCCTAACCTCGTATGTGAGTGTCTTTGGTGCCTATGAAGTTGGTATTGCCTGTGCTTCTGGAATAGGAACCTATGGAGTAGGAGCTTGAGGTACCTATATTTGTCTGATTTCGCTCTCTCTCTCTCTCTATATATATATATATATAAATATATATATATATATATATATATATATATATATATATATATATATATATATATATATATATATATATATATATATATATATATATATATATATATATATATATATATATATATATATATATATATATATATATATATATATATGTAGACCCCAATCTACAATCTCAACTTGAGGAGAAACTCTCCCAACTCTCCCACCTATCCCTCCACCTCTCACCCTCACTCCTCCACCCCTCATCCTCACTTTGTCATCCACTCCTTGACCTCGTACCCTAGCACCACCACCACCTCTCAGAGGACCAAGAGATAAACCTTATCCACCACCAACTTGACCACCTCTCACCGGTACCACTCTCCCTCTCCATTGAACACCTCTCCCACCTCCTCCATCATCATCATCATCATCATCATCATCACCATCATCATCATCATCATCATCACCACCACCACCACCACCACCACCACCACCACCACCACCACCACCACCACCACCACCACCACCACCACCACCACCACCACCACCACCACCATCATCATCATCATCATCATCATCATCATCATCATCACCATCACCATCACCATCACCATCACCATCACCATCACCATCACCATCACCATTAGCAACATCAACATCAACATCATGATCATGATCATGATCATCGTCATCATGATCATGATCATGATCATTATGATCATCATCATCTCCCTCTGATCTATCATTAATATCTAGGATTGGATCAACCGAATTAGTGAAGAGGGGAAAGGGATGTTGTGTGAACCATTGGGCGTAATCATCGATCATACTAGCATCACCAATATGGTCTTACATGTCCCAGGCTAAATGAGGCAAAGAAAGAATCTCATTGTGAGAAATGTGGTACTCTATCTAAGGTCCCCACATCGATCTCTCTTCTTGTACTCGTGTATATAGTGCCAAACCCTATGGTATACCCTGAACTTGGTCAAACTGTTAGAGAACTCTATGAAAAAACCTCTCAATCACTAGAGGAGTTTGACTGATTATCCAACGAGGCATGAACATAAAAGGTAACTTTGAATCATCCTTTATCTAGGGCTCACATCCAAGATATGGTTGTCATCGGACCTAATCAATGTTATCCAACATGCATCTCCAATAATATAGCTTTCCTAGGAGAGGCTAGATAATTACTCCCTCATATATATACACATATGGCCACTCAAGATCTTTGTATGATGTTGCAAGGGGCCTAGTGACAGGAAGGTTCTCCCAAGTCCATAATTGTAACAATACTGTAATGATAGAAAGTGAAACACCTTTTCTATAAACTACGTGATGAAGCTCATGATATAACTATGCTAGTACGCAGGATCCCCAATCAAATCAGAGTGGGTGTATAATCATGTCCTCCAAAATGCGACCCCACTCAACAGAAAAACCATGTCCTCTCCAATCAGGTAACAAGAAACCACTAATCAACACACCTAGAACTACTGGAAGAGGAGGGAAAGAAATGAACTAAGCCCAAGGAATTCTCTCATCACTAATCATGGAATTTCCAAAAACCCATCAGCATGTTGCACCATCATATACCTGATCATAATATACAAGCTCACCCCTTGTTGGAATCCTGAGTGATTTATATACATCCTCAGAGGTGATCATCATCTCACCCATCAAAAAATAGAAGGTGTTATGGTTGGAGTGCCAATGCTCTGCCATAGAAGTGAGAAGACCACAGTTCATGGGGAACCAAGGCATGTCTATCAAAAAAATTAATCTGCAATGACCAATAAGACGTTGCTCAGAGCACTCAGCTAGGCAATCATCTCTAAGGGACACTGATACAAACCTCAAACATATAACTTCTAGAGGTAAACCTATTGAATCAAGTCAAATCACATTAGTAACATCATCCAAGTGGATCATCACAAGTCAATCAAAATTTTCTATCATCCTATCGCTCACCTAGAGCACATCATTTATTTTCCTAACTCTAATAAGAGAGGATGAAAAATCATCAAATCAATCCTACCAATCTATCAAGGTTGACAATCAACATTCATAAAAAGATGATCAAACTGACATCACAACACTTGTTTTCATCACAGGCATAACTTACATCATTATTCGATCGATTATGGAAACCAATCGAATTAGACAAGCCAATCAATTAGGTTAAAAATTAAAAAAAGGCAATTATGCATCATTTCATCACATTGTATGTATTAAAATGCCTAAGTGTTATTCTATTTATCATACATACCACAAAATTTATCAAATGCATTGAAACATTTGACACATATCATTTCTAATTGTACGAGCTACTCAAACTGGTTTATGCACTACTAAATCTAATATTTGTATTAATATAATCATACGTGCTATAAGATCTAACAGACATGCTAAAACATTCCTAGGGAACGCATTTGTATGCACTATTTTACCTTTGCTAAATGTTATTTCACCTTTGCTACATGATATTTCAATACGCAGATACTAAAATAAAATTCTACGCACTTCTTAACTATTCATATGCGCCACTCAACAAAATTTAGCAAAAACAAGGTAAATCAATGCCTACAATCCAAATTTTTTTAGTAAATTGAAAAAATTGAAAATAAGGACCAAAGTACTCATCATAGGTTCATAGTCGGTTGGGCACTAGTAGCCATGGCCTCTTTCAAACCTATGCTCACAAACAGGGCCACCATTGCTATAATGTCATTGGAAGGTTGCAAGTAAAAGTTAGGACGGGAAGTGAAAATGAATAGTGAAAATGAATTGTTGACTCCTATATATAGCCCTTTGACCTATAAGGGAGGGTTTTATCGCATTTTGACCCATGGTCATCATTTTTCAACTAATTTTTTTCTTCTGCAACTAGGCCATTATTATCAACGCATCATCATATCATTATTGGAAATGAAATAAAAATTACGCAACATTATCGCAAAATTTTGCAAGAAATTGAAAAAATCGTATATTGACCAAAATACATCAAATCAACTTCAATTTCATTTCCAAGGGGGCAAGATATCATAAGGGATTCAAATCGAGTGAATCAATAAATTTTTTCAAATCAGGGGTATTGAGCGTGAAATTTTTGAAATTCTCAGTGGGGCATCAGAATCAATTAATCTTTTCAAATCGAGCATCATATCCAGAATCTATCATCAAATCAAGGTTTATCATCCAATGAGTTGTGAGCCAAAAACACAAATCAATTATTAGGATGAGATCAGACATCAAGGAATCATACATCAGACATTCTTTGAGCCAATGCACTTCACACATTGATTCAAAGAGGCCCATTTGTATACATCTAAAAATGGTCAAGTAGAATCTAAGTGAGTAATCAACGACAAAATTATGAATTAATTAAAATCAATGCTATTGGATTAATTAAATCAAGAGGATCAAATAAATGTGCAATTGATTTTAATCAATTAATTGTTTAGTTTAATCAAATCAAATCCAACCCATTCAAGGGTACACATGGCTAAGATAAATCAATTAAATCAATTATTAATTCATATTATTCTCACCCATCACATGGGGACAAAATCAAATCAACCAATGAGAATGGAGGAATGAGTTCAAATGGATCAAGGACAAATTGATTCTGATCCATCACACATCTTGGAGATGCATCTTGACCATTCATTTTGTTTCTTTGTTCCAACCTTTGAGGAAAAAATATTTATTTTGTCCCAACATTTGAAACCATCAACTTAACTCAACTAGGATCATGGTTAACTACACTCTACCCCCTAGCCTTGGGAAAATCTATAAATAGTGAGCATTTCTAAGAGAAAATCATCCATTAATATCCACTTTCAATTGCATCCATATTATAGGCATTTCGATTCGAGTTATTAGCATAATTGAGCATAATTGAGTTAGATTGGTTAAATTGCATTTAGCATAGCTTAATTCTCATTCTAGAGCTATTTCTAATGGTGCTTAAGCTGAGAGCTACTCATTAGCTTCATTAGATAGAGAGAGATGAGAGGATTTTGAGAGGATTTTCTTGAATTTGTTCATCATTTAGCTTTATATTTCATAATTCAAGTAGATTTATCATTGCAATGTTTCATGAATGTATTTCTTATACACAGGTATCAAAGACAAACCTTACATACAAAGTTGCAAAAGATTGGAATGTACTAGCAAACGATCTGTAACCAGATTTGCTGCTAATAATAGTTGTTGTGCTACTAGATGAAATAGTTTCATGCTTATTCAGATGTAACTTCATCAATCCATATTTTTTTTGTAAGACATATTTTTGTAATAAATATTTTGTATTAGGGTGGTTAGCTCAACCAAAAATAAGAAAACCGATAGTGAGCCCCTTGTAAAAATTACCTTAATCGGTGTTATTTTCATGAGAATTAGTTTCTTTGCGGTTTTTACCATCTTGGGTTTCTACATTATATCTAGTGTTATGGTGCTTACTATTCTTTCTCTTTGAAGTTTTATTAATATTAATTATTTTTATGATTTATATTTGTATTGGTTCAATAAAGTTTGAGAAAAGAGCTTTTGAATAACTAATCACCCCCCTCTTAGTTATTCGGTCCGTTCAAAAATAGTAATTAAAGATGACTTGATGTAGGTTACTACTCCTTGAATCATATTTTCTCTTGAAGTGTATAGAGAATGAGGTGTGTTGATGAGATATGATAAGATGTAGAAATGAATTGAGGAGGCATTATATATGGATCTCATAGTGAAATCAACTTTTGGGAAACTTAGAAAAATAATATTTTTACATTAGATTCATTTTGGATAGTGTAAAATTACCATATTACAATGCTAAAATCTTGAGGAAAAACCCTAGGACAAGCCTATCCTGAGCAATATCGTCTAGAGTAAAATTGCTTGAATTTTCAGGGATGCGAGATAATAGGGTCTATATGCCCCAAAATTATTTATGCAAAGAGATATGATGTTTTGATGTAGGAAAACATGTCTTGAACTTTTAAATGAGGTAGCACTTAAAACAAATTAAAATGAAGGGAACACTTAGAATTAAGGGCCCAAATAATAAAGTGTTGATGTAATAAAGTAGATGATTCATAATATCAATTTAAATCACTAAAGGTCCTAAAATGCATAGAGAAATCAGAAATACTAAAATGAGTGCTACAAGAGTGTGAAATTGAACACTGGGTAATTAAAAGTGTACAATTTATGACACTATACCTTATCTTAAGGATTTTGGGCTAGCAACTCAAATCATCAATAAGTTGTAGGAGATCAAATAGATATATATTACCACCTATGCTCAAACAATAATTAAGATATGATGATTTGAAATAAATAAAGATGGATCTAAACTTTAAATGAAAATGCTATAAAAATGTTGTAATAGAAAAATTAGATCTAAAATTTGTAATCAGGATAAAGAATTAATTTTAAGGTCAATCCCTAAGTCATGTGAGAATGCCAAGTTCACCAAAAATATAGAAAGAAATTCACCTCTACATGCAATGATTAAGCTAATTAAATGAATACAATCAAATAGTAATTAGTCAAGGTTGTGTCTATTATTCATAAAATTTGTATTTATGGCCATTAAATCATATGCATGCTCATGTTTTCATTTAGAGAAAGACTAAAGATAACTCCACACACACACACACACATATGATCATCATACATGTATCCATACCATGCATGATCATCAAATAAGTTAAAATGTCACGTGCCACTACAATTGGAAGCATCATTGCCCATGCAACATAGCAAGTTGATGCATGCAATAATAAAATGTAAGTCACAAATTTGAATCATCACGATTTACATAATTATGTGTCAAAAAGTGTCCTATGTCTTGTTGAAAATAATTTATTTTTAAATTTATTGAAAAACACATTTTAAAGCTATTCTAAGCATCTGACAAAAGTGTTGACATAGCTATATTTTGATATGCCTATGCATGAGAGACATGTACATGCATGTAAAACAAATGTCTTAACATGTTGATGGTTATTACCTAATATGGAGTTTAGCGTTTACAACATTTTGTTAGCACATGCATAATCTAAATGTGCTACATAGGGGAAGAGCACCAATTACCCCATGTTCCAATTACCATTCATTGGATTTCCCTAATTAAAAATCTACTAAAACATCATCAATTGGGCCAATAGCGGCCCATTTTTTGGAAAAAAGAGAGAGTTAGTAATTAGATCAATTGTACAACTTTATTGGTACAAATAGTGTACAATTATTAGAGCATTTAAATGTAAAAGTATTAGAGCAATCACACAATTTCTTCAGTTGTCAAAGTGAAAATCTAATGGGGCAATAGGGAATGCTTCAGATGACACTTTGAAATGACTACTTTTTGACCCTTGCATGCATCACATACCCCACAAACTTTGCCTTCACTACCCAAAAATCACAACAAGAGCTATAAACAATTAAGTCACATACAAAGACAACAATTTTTTTTTGTCAAAATCCGATGTACACCAATGGACCCTTGACCTACTAGTGGAGTTAGAAGGTTCTCAATGAATAGACTAGGGATCAAGTCTTGCTAAGTGCAAGACTTTGACATCAAAAAAAGGGATGAGGTTGAGGATCGTACCCCAAACAAATTTAGCAGAATGGATACCCCTTAGTCCTCGACTCTTAGTCAAAGAGGTTAGTCTATAGCTCATGCTCTCATATCAGATAGTTGCACATCAATAAATTTGTATAAAATCCTCAAACTTTGTCAAACTTTGTCTTTACTACCCAAAAATTGCAACAAGAGCTATAAACAATTAAGTCACATACAAAGACAACAATTTTTTTTTTGTCAAAATCCGATGTACACCAATGGACCCTTGACCTACTGGTGGAGTTAGAAGGTTCTCAATGAATAGACTAGAGATCAAGGCTTGCTAAGTGCAAGACTTTGACATCAAAAAAAGGGATGAGGTTGAGGATTGTACCCAAACAAATTTAGCAGAATGGATACCCCTTAGTCCTTGACTCTTAGTCAAAGAGGTTAGTCTATAGCTCATGATCTCGTATGAGATAGTTGCACATCAATAAATTTGTATAAAATCCTCTATTAAAAATAGAAAAAATTGTAAGTCTTTGACAACTCATATTTCTTTGAAAGTAGTAATACTATTTAAAAAAAATTGACCATGCATAACTACTATATATTAGATGACAGAAATATATATGCATTATTCCTGGCCATGTTAAACAATTGCATAAAAATAAGATTGTAGAATTCTTGCATGTGGATCAGAATAATGTCTCCACGTACGTGGAGGCATTGGAGAATCTATCGTAAGATGTTATGTTAGGGATTCACATATCTTTCCTACAAAGCAATATCTTTTTTTCTTTATAAGACAAAAAACTAAAGTGTTTTTTTTTTTTCGTCAAACATTCCATTCCTTCTCGAAATGCTTTTGAGTTTTCCGTCAACGAACAGGAATTTGGGTACCCCGAGTTGACGGCAATGCGTCATGTTAGACGCGTGTACGGCATAGAATTGACCCGCTGCCCGATGTGGGTCTGTTGACGGGTGGTCTCATAATTAGTGTTTTCAAAAGGAAGGGGTCATGAGGGGTATCATAGGAGTTAATTTATTCCTTGGTATATAATTGAATTTTGACTTTGTTTTCTTTCATGTTTTGATTATATTATTTTCAAATTAAATATGGTATATTTTTTAATCAGTTTTGTTTATGATATCATTATATTCTATTATCATTTATTTTCAAAGATTGATATTAGACTTTAGATTCATTATTTATCATTTTGAACTAGACACTCAAGGTCATATATATGGACCTTTACACATTGTTGACGGTTTAGTAATCATTGTGAACCAATCTCATTCATATGTGTGATGATTTATGTGTTATGTTGTATATAATGATATTTATTCATTCATTTATTGTCTTTTTTTTTCAATATTTTGATTAAATTCTTGATGTATATGTCTCAGACATGTGTAGACTTATTATATGAGGCCTTTGAGCTTGATGTATGCTTTTATTTTTCAACAACTTAAACCTATAGACTTCTAAAATCTTATGAATTGCTTAGTTTTCTTTAAGAAATAAGAGATTGATTAGACACCTTTCCTTTAAGAAGTGGCATAAACATGTCTAATAACTTATGTGATTAGCTTGGGATAGGACTTGGTAATGCGATCACCTTCTAATAATTTGTATATGTAAATGAGATTGAAGTGAAGATTTATGCATTTTAAGATGATAAAATTTGAGATATTGGTATTTTATTCAAAGACATTCATTATTTTTTGACAACCCCAATGTAAATCAAAATCAAATACTTTCTTGAAACATATTAATTTTTAACATTTATAATCAATACTAACGTATTTAGAACTTAATTTGTTTGAAACTTAGATTGAATACACTAACTTTTTTTTTTTTATTCAATACATATACATGTGCTTACAAGATGAAGACATTTTTCATTGGCCAGTAGACAACAAATTTATGAAAAAACATATGCTAAAAGAAAACATAACAAATGCATGGAATATCGTCGTGGGAAGAAAGCAATCTGCTCCCATTGAAAATGTGGGTAATATATTGTCTTTGTACAATCATTAGTATATCTCATAGATTCAATCTTACACGTCTCCTAAAAGCTTCTATTTTGGTCAAGCAGTGGTTTGTTATCCCTCAAATTGTAACGAGGTGGTTATTATTGCCACTTTAGGATACAAGGAAAGATTAAACTTAACTATCATTTGTTTGAAATTTTGATTTATTCCCCCAATTTCTTTGGGTGTAGTTGGTTTTTCATATGTTAATATTATGCACATAATTGACTCACATAATTTAACTATGGAGTTGAAATGGATTAGAAACTTCATATTTATATCTTTTATTTTTTTTATTTTTTTTGGTATCTTTATAATAATACTATTTTTCTATTAATCTTAATTATTTTAATATATATTTCTATTTTTGATTTATTTTCTTTTTCTTTTTCATTCTAATCATTTATCCATCCTTTCAATTCCCGTTTAAACTTGATATTTCAAATAAAAAAATCTTCATTGTTTTGTTGCTCTAAGAAAAAATTGGAACTCCATCCCTAAGCCACAAGAAGAAGATCATGGATTAAGTGATGTTGGACTATCCTTTTTGTATGAATTGATTTCTTTTGCTTTTTTGGTAGAAAATGGCTTGACAACATAAATGTAGAGAAATATCTATCCATGGAAAATAAGACCGTGGAAGAAAGAAACTTGTTTTTTTTTTTTAAATCTTAGAAAGAATTCGTAGAAAATTACTTAAACCATAATCAGAAGAAGGAGAAACGTTGTTCATTGATTGATGACCAAACCTCTTTGCACACAGATCTCTTTGAGATAACTTTAAACTATTTTGAGACTTCCATGGGAAAATATTTAAAAATGAAAGTAAATGGAGAGATGACAAGAAATCCTTGAAGTATATTTTAATATAACATTCCTAACAAGATTGGTCTTGGTTATAACCAAATTTTGGATTAGCTTCTTTTTTTTAAAGAGATCAAGCATGTCAACTTTTCTAAGTTGCATTATAAAATCCCAAGTATTATTGGGTTGCCTATTCAATTTTTCTAAACTTAGTATATGGTCCTACATATTAAAAATAAATTATATCAACTTTATTTAGAAGCATTTAAAAAATAATATTTAGGCTTGAACACCAATAAATTCTTAAACAAGTTACTTCTTAAGGGAAGAAGCGAAGACATGATGTTTATGAAAATGCATGATGTTTCCAGACTTCATTATGAATGTAAATGAGAATAGGATAGAAAACTATGATTGAGCTTTTTGATCACACATTATGATTCTTCTCTAGGATGAGGATAGTGATACTCCTAAGAGTTATTTTGTTGTCATTAGTTATGAGGAAGTCACAATGATTGTCAAAGTCATTTGATAATGAAGGAAAGATAAGTCAGTAAAGAACATAAGTTATTCAGTAAAAGGAAATAAAGGAACAGGTAATTTCGGTAAAGGCAAAGGAAGTTTAGTCACTGAAAAAGGCAGAATTGAGCACCGAGTTATATTGAGCTACAACATCAAGCAAACTAAGAGATGAGACGGTTACCGAACAAGTGAAAAATGTACTACCGAACATGACAGGCCGACACAAGGAGAATCTCTAGATACATTGAATCTGGACACCGAATAGAAAATGGTTTACAAATCTCAAGGAGATTGTATGACAGAGCATTGAAGATTTAAACATGTTGATTACGCATGATTACAAGGTGAGATCTACGCATGAGAATTCAGTATGAAATATGCATTGGAGGAGTGACCAATTCTAGAAAAGCTTGAAGAGAAGATTCTAGAACATTTTGGAACTGCTTCTAGAATTGTATGTAAATGGATCAGAATGTGAAGATGAGAGAGAGAGCATAAGGGAAGATTGCATGTGTGAAGTAGAGATTACAAATAGAAGGTGATGAGCATAGAAGCCATTGAATAACATAGCAGTAAATAGTAGAGAGTAATTTTGATTCAGAGTTGAAGATATCGAGTACTAATTTTTTTATTGTGAGAGGTGCACAGTATGAGGTAATAAGTTATTGAGCATATAGAGTCTGAAAAGCATAAGTAGATGCAAGTTTAACAGACAAGTTTTTGTTACTGATTAAAGAGTAATCAAAATTGTAAAGTCTCTTAACCGACTAGATCCTAACAAGTCTTACATTGTAAATCCTTTAACCAGGTATAGTTCTTAGATTGGAATTATAAAATCCTTTATCAAGGTAGAATTAACTAGTCTTAAGAATCTTAACTAGGTTAATACTCTGAATAGCGTAAGCTATCAGAAATAGCTAACAGTGTAGCTCTAATCGAGAAAACTTTTTACTACAGTAGTGAAGTTTTGCGGGTTTCATCCCCACCACAGTTTTTATCCTCTAACAAGGATTTCTGTGATACCAAAATGAATGTGTTATGAGTTATGTGTTATGTTAATGTTTTATATGATGCATGCAAAGTTATGAATTTAGTAAATGGTTAAGGAAGAAAGTTTAAATAGTTGAAAATTATTTTTCAGTACTGATTCACCCTCCCCTCTCAGTACTCACATTTGTATACTTAATCCAACAATTGGTATCAAAGTAGTGTCTCTTATTAGGAAGTTTAACCACTTGAGAGGAAAGATCTGGAGAGATGAAAAGTTATAGGTATGAAAGGGTTATTGATAACATGAAAATAGAACTAAGAATGGCTAATGATAAAATTGATGAATTGAGGAGAAAACTAAAATATTCAATCAACAAGAGAAATGAGCTAGCACATCAACTGAAGGACACTCAAGATCAGGTTGAAGAACTTGAAAAATAATCAGAGGGAAGCATGTCTGATGAATCTAAAGCTACAATATCAAAACTGATTGGAAAGAACAAAAACCTAGATGATTAGGTGAAAGCACTGAAAAGAGAACAAGAAGCTCAATCGGTAAGGATGTGTGAAGTCCTAGAACAAAAAGGAAAAGCAGAAGATGATAAAAGAATGGCTAAAGAAAAGAGAAGACAAATGAATACAAGACTAAATGAGAAAGATGGGGAAACACTAAAGTTGACACAAATTCACTAAAACTTGACAGATCAACTAGTCAGTACAAGTCAGGAAGTTGCAAGGAAAGTTGGAGAGATTGCTAAACTGAGATCTAGGAATGAACATCTGAAGAATGAACTAAAATATGAGAAAGATGCTAATGTAATCTTGAAAATAAATGAAAAAGCACTAAAGATATTGGATGAACAGATAAGAGGTTAGAGACAATCAAGAGATACTACTGGACTTGAATACAATGCAAAAAATACCACTGAGAAGAGTGAGTCCTCTAATCAAGAAGCCAATCGAGATAATGGTGAGCTACTCCAAAGACAAAGAAAGCTACTTTCTACCACTGTGGAAAACCAGGACACACAACTAATTTCTACAGGAGCAAAAGAGGTAATCCATCGAGTACTCCTAAGTTTAAAGGTCATTGTTACAATTGTAAGTTTGGTCATAAGGCAATTGAGTGTAGATCAAGGTTTATTAACAAAGAAAAACTTCAATGGTTACTGCAACAACTGCAATAGATATGCTCACTAATCCAAAGAATGAAGGTCACAAAGAAAGAATGAGAAATGGGTCCCTAACTGACAAAATGCTATGAAAAACTGACAAGGATCAACTATACCATGGAACTATAATACATGAATCACTTGTATTGCATGTGGAAGATTTGGTCATATTGCTGAAAATTTCTTTAGGATGCATGGTATGACTAAAAGAAAATCATGGAGAAACTATAGAATGGCTTGTTTTCACTGTCACAAGGTTGGTCACCTAGCCAAAGACTGCATGTATCAAGGTAAAGCCCCAACTGAGGAACAATCGAATGGAAAATCTCAAGTTAATATCAATGAGATAAGAGATCATATGAATAGGACATGGAGAAGGAAGTCTCAAGATGTTTGGACTAAACTTGGAACAACTGATGGCACCACATCCTCTGGATCAGGTGCACCTATCTTTACTTAATCCATCAAAAGGTATGTAGGAGATGATAACCTAAATTCTATCTTAAATCAGTTCCTATAATTAGTGCAAAGATCCATATTAGCATATTAAGATGCATTTGGATATAAACTATGAAGTATTCATTTCATATTTTGATCGGTAAAGTGTATAATTTATGTTGTTCCATTTAGTGAAAGAAAGTATATTTTGGTTATTGGTGAAATGAAGTTGGTAAGGAGCATTTAATGCAAATAATATAGCCATTAGAATCCCTAATTGAGGAAAATCTATAAATAGAGGTTGTGCTATTTCATTTTCACCTTACACTTTTGTGAGCATTTGAAGCATTTAACAAAGAAGAGACTATTGAGTGATTCCAAGCAATCATTCGAGCAAATCCAAGCAGCAAAAAGAAAACTCAAGGTATCTCTGGTATCTCCCGAGCCGTGTTCATGAAATCAAGTTGTTATTATATTGAAACCCTATTTGTTTGAAGATCACTTCTGAAAATCCAATGGTACCAAAAGTTCAGAATCCAGTTATTGTTGAGAAGGTTGACCCTATCAATTTGAAATACAAGTTTCCTCCCACCATTACTACTAGAGTTGACAAGTCGAGAGCCCTGTCATCAATTCCACCAAGGGTTATACTCATTAAATATGATCACTGTTTCATTCATTACAAAACTGAAGACATATGGCAAGATGAAATTGACACATCTTAGAAGAATTTGTGCGTCAATGGGAAGCTGAAAGTGTTAGATAACTGAGAGGGGGGGGGGGGGGTGAATCAGTTATGTTCAGTTATCTTACAATCCCAAATTCCTTGCTGATGTATAATAATAACTTGAAGAAATAAACTAAACAACTCGGTAATAACTTGACTGTGTCTTCCTAATTAATTAATCAACTTTTAGATAATGTAAACCAACTAGTAGTTAGCATATACTGATCTAACTAGTTATTGTAATGTGTAAAGTAAAATATCAAAACATCACATTCATATACATTTAACACTTGAATTTTAGCGTGGAAACTCGGTTAAGGGAAAAACCATCTGGGACCAGTAACCCAAAATATTTTCACTCTTTTGAAGTGAGCTCAGTTAAGAGCCAACCCTATTAAAGGTTACAAATATACTATAAGGTGTGACTTTGTTAGAGGATTTATCACTAACAATTCTTTTTGACCATACATTCACTTGGGTCGACAAGAAAATGAGTAACATTCATAGAATGCCAATAGAAAAAGATGGTTAAGTCTCACTCGGTTAAGAGATTTTGATTGTAGCAATGGTTAGAAAGCAACAATATATAACCCGATTCAAATGCAAATTCTTTTTCTCATATTCAGATCTATGCTAAGCTCAATATCATTCTAGTCATTATAATCTCTTCAATCTCCTTCTTCCTCCCACTCTGTTCTGCTCGATCATTTCCTTCTGTCACTCATTTTGGTTTGCAGAATCACTCGGTTCTGACTTCAACACGTCTGAATAGCTTCGCATGTATGCACCCACAATTTTCAATACACATGCGATTCTTTGTCTTGTTTTTATTTGAATTTCTTGTCTCCTTATAAAGACATGATAAACCATTTTCATTTTAGCCATAGATTTTGCCTCTTAATCTCCATTGTTGGTTTTTCCTCTTTAACCTTCCTCAGAAGTTGTGCCTTAAAACATTTCCAATCTTCATCATCCAATCATCCTTGATTTTTTCCAGCCGTAGATCTTCATAAAAAACTTTGTCTTTATCCTTGGAATCTTTTAGATTCATCTAGCTCATCATCACATGTCAACAATCAGATGTTCTTCCTTATTTCTCTTGCTCAGTCAATACCTTGATATGCTAGTTTCTTCCTGTTCGATTAATACTGCACTCGGTGTACACTAATTTCTTCATATACTGACCAAAGTAACTTGTACATTCTTAATCTTCAATACTTAACAGAATCATGTAAGTCAATCAAATCACTATCATACTATCATAGACTCATCAATAAGTTTCTCAATGAATACCTTATTTATAACTTACTCATACATCTCATCTTCATGCTAATATCTCTTTTTCTTCACCAACATCACCTCCTTCAGATGTTTGCAACTATCATGATAAGTAAATTCAAAGCTAGTTGACATCAATGACAATATAACAACTGATCCAATGTCTCACATATACTTTAGTAGCTCGGTGATCATTATCACATTCTCCCATTTTGTTCTCCAAGTAGTTTATTAGTTGTAGTTCTAATAATTTGTCCCTTTGTCATTGATGGCAACACAATATGAAATATAGCATTGAATACCAAACAAATCTTAAGTGTTTACAACTCAATCTTTATCTCTCCCTTAGCTTATTCTTTTAATATATTTAATCACTACACATACTCTCCCTTTCGGCTAGCTTCCATGAATAATCATCTCTCCCATATTTCATCTCTCTGATATTTCATACCATTCATCTCTCCATTTGACAACAATGCCAAAAATAAGCTCATTAGTAGCCAAATAAGTATCTTTTTTATTCTTTTACAGATTCTTGTACCTTGCATGTACATATATTCTCTATTTCATCTTGTCTTCCACCTTCTTCACAACCTTAGGAATCCCAAAGTGTGAACATCTTGCATCAACATAATTAGATCTATGATAAAGAATAGGTTGATGCAACCCCATATCATTTTAGCGACTGTTAGATAGGGGAAGGACCCCTAGTTTACTTCTCAAGTACTCAAATGTATCCTTCGATAAGGGTTTTGTGAATATATCTGCAAGGTTCTCTTGTGACTTCACATATTCCAATTTTACCTATTTCTCCTGAACTTGCTCGCTTAAGTAATGATATTTGACGTCCATATGTGCTTTGTCTTTGCATGCATCATTAGATCTTTTGAAATGTTAATAGCTCTTGTGTTGTCACAATAGACTATCATTGAATTCATTATTTCTTCATTCATACCTTCCAACAATTGCTTTATCCATGCAATATTAGAGCATTTTACAACAATAGCTACATCTTCAGCTTTAGCAGTGGACTGAGAGATGCAATCTTGTTTCTTGCTTATCCATGTTACTAGTCTTTCTCCTAAAAAGAAAGCTCCTCTTGTAGTGCTTTTTCTATCATCAATATTTCCTTCCCAATCAAAATCTGTGTAGACTTTAAGTTCAAAATTTCCTTCTTTCTTATACCACAATCCATAGTTCTCGGTGTTCTTTAGATATGTCAAGATTATTGTTACAACAATCATATGTGTCTCTTTAGGATTTTTAGAAAATCTAGCTACAATTCCAACAACATATGAAATATCTGATCTACTATGCACACTATACATCAGTTTTCCAATCATAGATCTATATATGGTTTGATTTACCTATGTTGACTTTTCATCCTTGGTTAGCTTACATTCAGTTACTATAGGTGTACCGACTGACTTTGAGTCTTCCATACCAAATGTCTTCAAGATTTCTTTAATGTATTTTGTCTATGTGAGGTAGATACCTTCCTTCAATTGTTGAAGTTGTAAACCAATAAAGAATTTGATCTCTCCAAACATTGACATTTCACACTAATTTCTCATTTCATGTGAAAAAGATTTACATAAAGTATCATGAACTCCAAATATGATATCATCAACAAATATTTCAGCAAAAAGGATGTTATCATCAGATTCTCCTTTCAAATATAAATTACTATTATCACTTGTTCTAACAAATCCAATCCTTATTAAATAAGAGTGCAATCTTTCATACATGCTCTCAGTGCTTGTTTCAATCCATAAAGTGTCTTGTGTAGACTACATACCATGTTCTTCTGAGTTGGATCTATAAAAACTTCAGGTTGTTCAATGTATACCTCTTCTTCAAGTATCCCATTCAAAAATGTAGACTTGACATCCATCTGATATACCTTGAATCCTTTGTAAGAAGCATACACAAGTAGAATTCTCATTGCTAGTCTAGCAACAGGTACACAAGTTTTTCCATAGTCAATTCCATCTTCTTGTGCATAACCTTTGCAGACTAATCTTTCCTTGTTTCTTGTAACGTCTCCATTCTCATTTAATTTGTTTCTAAAAATCCATTTGGTGTCAATCACATTTTTTTCTTTAGGCCTCGGTACTAATGTCCATGTCTTGTTTTTCTATATTTTCTCAATCTCTTCATTCATTTCTTTAATCCAATCATCATTTGACAATGCATCCTTAATAGTCCTAGGTTTAAATTCACAAATCAAACATATATTGTTACTCAACTTACTTCTTGTCATCATTCCTACTCCTTTGTCACCAATTATCTGATCTTGTGGATGGTGCCTTCTCACATATTTTGCTAGTACACGATCAACTCTTTTTTCTACAATGTTTTCTCCACTCGGTGAATGATCATCATTTTCCTCGGTAACTATTTGTTGTTTCTCGACCTGTAAGGGTTTTGCTCGGTAGCAATATTATGTTTCTCAGTCTATAAAGTGTCTGGATCTTCATTTTGCATGTAAACAAATCTTCCATAGTCTTCTGGTTCTTTCTTTCTTTCTTCATCATTATTCCCTAAAAACTCATCAACTCTCACATTTTCACTTTCAATTATCTTGTTAGTAGTCTTGTTCAAATATTTGTAAGCCTTACTCCTAGTAGAGTATCCTAGAAATATGCCTTCATATCATTTAGAATCAAACTTTCCATTTTTATCATCTTTCAGAATGTAACATCTACTTCCAAATATTTTGAAATAGATCACATTAGGTGTATAACCATACCATTGCTCATAAGGTGTCTTGTTTGACTCTTTCTTCAATTGTACTTGGTTCAGTGTATAGACAAAAATATTAACAGCTTCTCTCCAGTAAATTTGTGCAACTTATTTTTCAATTACCAGTGTTCTAGCACAATGAACAATTGATATGTTCCTTCTTTCAGCAATTCCATTATGTTGTGGAGTCCTTAGTGCAGATACCTATCTCTTGATTCCTTGCTCATTACAAAAATTAATAAATTCATTAGAAATGAATTCACCTCCTCTGTTAGATCTCAAGCATTTCAGTTGCTTACCAGTTTCTTTCTCTACTTTTACTTTGTACCACTTAAACATTTGGAAAGCTCATGATTTTTCTTTTAGAAACATAACAAACATCATCCTAGAGAAGTCATCAACAAATAAGATAAAACATCTATCTCCATAATAGCTCTAAATTTTCATTGGATCACATAATTCAGTATGAACTAAATCCAAAATTGCATTAGATGAATAATGTTTTCTCTTAAAACTAGACTTTTCCATTTTACCTATTTGGCATTGTTTTCACATCACATGGTTAGGCTTAGATATACTCGGTAAACCTCTAAATTTCCTTTTCTTACTGATCTTTACCATGTTTTCAAAATTCACATGATATAACCTCTTGTGCCATAACTAAACATCATCATGATTAGTGATTAAACATGAAGTTTCAATATTATCCAAATAAAATAGGTTACCTTTTGATTGTTCACCAATAGCGATCAGTCTTCCAATGTCATCATAGATATTTTCTTTTCTATTCTCAAATGCACCTCAAGGACCTATATTTGTCAACTATGCTACACTCAACATATTATAGTTAAGTCATTTCACCTAATAATAATTTTCACATTTTATCTAGTTGTTTAGCAATATTGATCCTTTACCTTTCACTTGACAAGGTGTATCATTTCCCATTTTTACAAACCCTCCTTTATAATTTTTAAGATTTTCAAACTTATCATCATGACTAGTCATATGATGTGTGCAACCACTATCAATGATCCAAGTATCATGTTTTCTTACTTTAGAAATAAGTGTCTTTTCTACATACCTTTCTTATTCTTCAAAATATTCCTTCATTGCAACATACACCACTTCTTCTTCATCTGTTTTAGACTTGGTATCATCATCTTTATCAAACATGCATTTTTTCCTTTATCTTTTTAGTTTATGTTTTCTTTGTTTCCTTGTTGTCGGTTACCTCTGTGATCTCGATAATCTCTTCTATCATTATTTCTTTCATTTGATCTTTCACTCGTCCTCTCATTATCATTCCTGTTAGGACATCTTGTAGCAATATGACCAATCTCTTTACATTTGAAACATATTAATATTAGTTTACTCCTATATTTTCCTTTGCCTTTCAGTATCCTTCTATCCATTAATGCTTAAAGTTCTTAAAGTTCATCTTCTTCAGATACACAATCACTTCCATTTCTTATCTAATGTCTATTTCTTGACCTTCCTGTATTTAAGGATGATACAAATGTAAATTCCACCTTAGGTACAACACTATTATCAAAGTTATTAAGCTCAAATGTAGTCAATCTACCAATTAGACTATCTAGGGGAACATCGTTACCAAGAACAACTCTCATTTCATGTATTGCGGAGACTCTAATAGCATAGGAAGGCAACAGTGTTTTGAGAATTTTTCTTACCATGGTTTCTTCTTCAATAGTTCCACCTGCTCCTCAGATAGAATTCACCACTTCCTTGACTTGGTTGTTGTACTGAGTTATGTTTTCATCTTCTTTCATCTTCATATCATCAAATTTTCCTCTTAATATTTTTGCCTTTTCCCGGAGCACATTTTGATCTCCACCATGAACTAGTGTCAATTTATCCCACACTTCTTTCGTATTTGTACAATTCTTAATGTCTTCAAATTCAGCATATGATAAAGAAGAAGCAATCTCAATCATCATTGCATTATGCTCTTGTCTTTCTTTCATTCGCATGACAGTCAAAGGACTAGTAGGTTCTATTAATTGATTTTACAAATAGTATAGTGCAGAATCCCCAATGCCTGATAGATACAACTTCATCCTACTTTTCCATGTTGAGAAATTATCCTTGTTTAGCTTTAGGACATCTCTCTTATACATCTTGGGATCTTTAACTTAAGTCCTTCAAACTTCTTCCTTTAATTACTATGTTTGATGATACCAATTGTTAGATAATTGAGAGGGGGGGGGGTGTGAATCAGCTATGTTTAGTTATCCTATAGTCCCAAATTCCTCTCTGATGTATAATAATAACTTGAACAAATAAACTAAACAACTCGGTAATAACTTGACTGTGTCTTACTAATTAATCAACTGACTATTTGATAATATAAATCAACTAGTAGTTAACATATACCAATCTAACCAGATACTATAATGTGTAAAATAAAATATAAAAACATCACATTAATACACATTTAACACTTGATTTTTGATGTGGAAATCCTATAAAGGGAAAAACCACTTGGGACTGGTAACCCAAAATATTTTCACTCTTCTAAAGTGAGCTTGGTTAAGAGCCAACCCTATTAAAGGTTACAAATACATTGTAAGGTGTGACCTTGTTAGAGGATTTATCACTAACAATTCTTTATGACCATACATTCACATGGGTCAACAAGAAAACAAGTAACATTCATAGAATGCCAATAGAAAAAGATTGTTAAGTCTCACTTAGTTAAGATATTTTGACTGTAGAAATGGTTAGAAAGAAATAGTATATAACCTGATTCAAATGCAACTTCTTTTTCTCATATTCAGATCTATGCTAAGCCCAATATCATTCTGGTCATCATAATCTCTTCAATATTCTTCTTCCTCGTACTCTGTTCTGCTCGGTTATCTCGTTCTATCACTCCGTTTGGTTTGCAGAATCACTTGGTTCTCACTTCAACCTATCTGACAAGCTTCGCATGTATGCACCACCAAATTTGCAATAGTCATGCGATTATCTCTCCTATTTTTCTTTGAATTTCTTATCTCCTTATATAGACATGATAAAGCATTTTCATTTTAGGCATAGATTTTGCTTATTAATCTCCATCTTTGGTTTTTCCTCTTTAACCTTCCTCAAAATTTGTGTCTTAAAAAATTTTCAATCTTCATCATCTGATCATCCTTGAATTTTTCTAGCAGTAGATCTTCATAACAAACTTTTTCTTTATGCTTGGAATATTTTAGATTTGTCCAACTCATTATCACATGTTGACAATCACATGTTCTTCCTTATTTCTCCTGCTTAGTCAATACCATGATATGTGAGTTTCTTCCTACTCGGTTAATACCGCACTCGGTGTACACTACACCTGTTTGGTGTACACTAAGTTCTTCATATACCAACCAAAGTAACTTGTACATTCTTGATCTTCAATACTTAACAAAATTATGTAAGTCAATCAAATCACTATCATACTATCATAGACTCATCAATAAGTTTCCCAATGAATACCTTATTCATAACTTACTCATACATCTCATCTTCATGCTAATATCTCTTTTTCTTCACCAACATCACCTCCTTTAGATGTTTTCAACTATCATGATAAGTAAAGTCAAAGCTAGTTGACATCAATGACAATATAACAACTGATCCAATGTCTCACATATACTTTAGTAGCTAGGTGATCATTATCATATTCTCCCATTTTGTTCTCCAAGTAGTTTATTAGTTGTAGTTCTAACAAAAATATGACAACACACATTTGGAAACCATGGGTTTGATCCATGCTATGCATGTACCAACATCTTTCAAGAAAGAATGGATGAGGATGGTACTTATTCAAGTACATGATCAAATCATGTAGATTGATGCACCAATAAAGATCACCAAGGACATATTGCATATTGTCACAGGATTGTAGGTTGGTGATAGATTGAGGGTGTATAAGAAAAATGACAAGAATAAGATATGTAAGCTTACATGAGAAAAATGGGATGGTAGAGGCTTGAAGTTATCTAATGTTGATGACCCTAAGCTAATATTTGCAAGCAACATCGTATCATACTGAATCTTTCAGTCATCTTGGGTAGAAAATGTCCCCTATAGAGAAGTTGATATTGCCTATAAGATTGTGAAAAAGGACATGAAGATAGACCCTTGTGAAATACTGCTGAAACAAATGGATGATAACAAGAATACAATCAGGAAAGCAAAGTCCAATACACTAAAGTTTAGACCATTACTAGTATGCATTTTCTTTTTATTTTCATAATTTCTTTCCTACAATCGGTGAAGTAGTTTGGAAAGAAGCTAAAATGATTCTACATCAAATCAATGAATATATTCAAAGCATAGGAGAAAATTTTGATATGTTCATAAAAGATTACTTTACTAAATGTCAAATAAAGATGCATAAGAAATTCAGAATTCCACCCCAACTAGTGGACCAATATAAGGATGATTTATGTTTTGAGGTAGATATAGATACATGTATAATAAGAGCCATGGAGCCAAGAACCATGTGGCTACCACCTATGGGATATGAAATGGGCATTGATGCTACATCAATACAAATAAAAGGACTTTTAGAGAAACCAGTTGATAGAAGTGCAACTCTGAATGGTACTTATGAAGAAGTTAAAGAGAAAATAAAACTAGGTATCTTGATACCTAAGGCCATAAGAAAGACTAGAAGATTGATTAATACTCTTTTTGAGAGTCTAGGTATTCCTATTGAAGACGAAGAAGATGAACCAATAGAGGTTAAGGGGAAGAAATTAAGAATGAAGAAAGAGACCCCTAGCCCAATTGGTGTTAGACCATCTACAAGGTATTCCTCCACATCGAGGTAGAAGAAGAAAGAAGAGATAGAACCACAAAAGAATAAAACCTACATAAGAGATAAAAAGGCTACTGGAAGGCCTAGGATAAAATTGAAGCTACAGGAAGAAAGTGAAACTAAATTGGAGGATGTTTCACAATTTAAAGTTGTACAAATTCAGGTACCAAAAGTGAAAGATCTTGATGAATTACTCAAGATACTTTAGAAATATGGAGGTTATTCAGGAGTGAAACAACTGAAATAAGATAAAAGGAGTGATGAATAAAAAAATAAAATTAAAGAGGCTTTTATATTTACTTTACACAAATTCAGAACTATACCAATTGAAGTAGCACCAAATATTGTTGATGAGTTATATTAGAAGATTGATGCTAGATGGAAATATGCTCTAGCATCTGAGAAGAAAATGAGGGAGAGATCCCTAGCTATTATAGTCCTTGACCTAACCAAAAGAGGAATCAAAGACACACTGCAAGAATACTCAAAGAGATTTCGAGTAAAAAGAAGAGAACAAAGTATCATGGTTAGTAAGTTAGAAGAAGTACATAATGAGACTGATGATCTACAAAGAAATATTTTCTCTATTGATCAACCGATTGTTGAAGAGGTCAAATAAAAAATAAGCAAGTCATATCCAATTGATTTGACAATAAGTAAAGATGAAGTTATAATTGAGGATATCACAGAACAAGACCCTTTAGAGGAAATAAGAGATGATGAAGACATCATGGTAACCAAGGCCAAAGAAACTAAAGAAATGGATATAGATGATTTTTCCAAGGCAAGGTTGATGGAAAAAGACCTTGTAATTGAGCAGGTATTGAATTGTCTTGAGATTGAAGATAAAATGATTAAAGAACTTCTTCAATCAGTTGCACTGGATAAGGTAACTCTATCTGAGTTAGTTATTGAATTAGAGAATGAGCTGAGAAAAATTATTTTATTATTTCAACAAATTTGTTTAATTTCAAGTTTCATCAAGGACATCAAAGAAAAAAATGAAAATATTGAGAAGGAGCAAATCGAACAATTAGCTAAGGTTTCTACCAAGCCTAATTCTTTCTAAGAATATTATGAAAGGTTGAAGCACTTAATGGGAGTGCAATATGAGATAAGAAAAGAGGAGAATGAGATCAGAATGGATCTTATGGAACTCCAAACATTTTTGATACCCCACATTGAATCAATACAACAAAATGTACATAAGGGGAAAGCCTTAGTCAGCATACCAGATGTTAGTAATATGGACAACATGGTCAGTTTAACAACTAATATAAGTGAGCAAATAATAGTGTTATAGACATCAAAATATTCATGGAAGACATCACCAAAGGATTCTCATGATAGGTAGAAATCTATTTTTGACAAGATCCCTCCACTGGATAAATAGTAAGTTGTTATTTTGGCATTTTTTTTGTTAAAAAGGGGGGAAATATATAGTATGAAATGCAAAAAGGAAATATAGTATATGAATAAGGTGGAAATAGAGTGTTAAGGATAGATATGATGGAGAGATATAATTAAGGAAGTACTAATTCAGGGGGATTAATAAGTTTACCAAGGAATGGATACATGGACAATTTTGCTAAGGATAAAATTTTGAATTTTTGATGACTTTGAAGGTTTTTAACAAGGAATACCAAACTAATGCCAAAGGGGGAGATTGATAGTCCTAAGAGTTATTTTGTTGTCATTAGTTATGAGGAAGTCATAATGATTGTCAAAGTCATTCGATAATGAAGGAAAGATAAGTTAGTAAAGAACATAAGCTATTCGGTAAAAGGAAATAAAGGAACAAGTAATTTCAGTAAAGGAAAAGGAATTTTAGTCACCAAGAAAGGAAGAACCGAGCACCGAGTTATACCGAGCTACAAAGTCAACCAAACTGAGAGATGAGAAAGTTACTGAGCAAGTGAAGAATGTACTACCGAGCATGATAGGCCGACACAAGGAGAATCTATACATTGTGTATCATCTTAAAATGGAAGCACTTCCATCTTGATAGGTTTAGCACCCTCTTTTAGTTCATTTATCATGATAGACTTGCATTTAGGATGCATTCTACACTTGATTCCTTCATTCTAGGTGAAATTAGGGTTAGGATCCTGAGGATTCTCCTTTAGTTCCCTTCTTTGTGGCTCTATTTTCTAGGTAGGACCTAGGAATAGGTCCTCCTAGCCTTCATCATGTTCATCATAGGACTCTGTGCCTCTCTCTGGCACTCTACCCTATTCTGTCATCATTTCTAGGTCTCTAGACACCCCTGTAACCTTCTATTTTTTGCTCTGGCTGGATCTGGACCCCTAGGTCAAGGTCAAGGTCAACCCTGACCTAGATCAGGGTTGAGGTTGACTCTGACCTAGGTCAGAGTTGAGGTCATCCTTGACCTCTATCAGGATTTGATCCCCCTTTTCAAATTTTGGTCTCGGAGGACCCCAAAATCAATGTCGAGCTTTCAGATCCGAATGCGGAAGGGTTTTAATTTGAAATTCATTTAATTATTTTCCCTCCTTAGTTGGTTATTGTGATTGGACCATAATTCAAGGTGAAATTTGAATTATGGGTCCTTGCATTACTCTAGGAGCCTCACCTTGAAACCTATATATAAAGACTCTCTCTTGCCTTCATTTTCACACAACAACACAATTGAGCAACAAGAGGATCAAGATTTAAAGCAAGCAAGTGATGGTGAAGTGAAGATGCAAGATTGCAAGAGGATGATATAGAAGATCAAGCCATTGTTGATATCAAGCATTTTTGTGAACACACCTTTGTGAACATCTATTTGGAGCAAGAGAGATTTCTTCTTCCTTGATCCACTATTATCAATATTCAAGCATTCAAAGATATAATCATGGGTTAGCAATTACAGATTGTGAGTTTGGTAAGAGTACTTTAGCCTTGGGGGGCTTGGTATGCTTTCTTATCTTATTCAAATCTATGCATTGCTTTCTCATAATAATTCATGCTAGGGTTTCAATCTAGAGGATTAGATCTTGGCATTACACATTCAATACACACACATATTCTATTACATCTGACTATTCATGGAGGTGGAGATCACCAAAATAGGGGTTTGACTAAGGCAAAACCCTATATAGCCACCCCAAAACACCATTTTCAGATATCTACAGTCGTTGTTTCGAGAATCGCAAAGCAGATCTAAGTACCCTTTTCATCAAACTTTCAGGATCTACGAACAAAATTTCTGTCAGAGCTATTTCAAGTCAAGTTCAACCTTCAGTGGGGGGTAAGATTGTGCCCCAGGGTAAGATTGTACCCCACTATTTGGGTCAAGGTTGACCTCCCTTATAATTGAAATATTTTTTTGGGTTTTCTCCATTGCGGTTTTCTGGTTCTGGATCTGGTTGCAGAATTTCCTAAAACCGTACACAGGCATCATAAAATAGGTATTTCCAAATTATTTTAATTATGAGATATGTACCTTATCTTATCTAATTTTAGGTATTTCCAGATTTACATTACTTATCCATCATTTCAAATCACATATATTGAGGGGAATGTTAGTTTAGGGCCTCTATTAGATGCATTGTTAAAATCCATTTTACCTCTATTCATTTTGGTGAACCCGTTTATGAAAACTCTTTCTTTTTGGTATTAGATTTAGATCTTGCATGCTTATAAAGTTAGATTTCTTGCATTTATATTCCAAAAATACAAAAAAATTGCAAAATCTCTTTAAAATACAAAAACATTTACTTTTTCATGCTTTTAGTATTTCTTTGTATTCAACATGTATGATTCTTGTTTTGAATACTTTGATGAGGCTTTTATTGTACAAGAGGATAGATTCCCTAATGAGGTACATGGTAGTGAGGATGAAAATTGTCCAAATAATATCTCCATTGATCTTTTTCCTATTTCACTCTACTCCACAACCTCTCCAATTAGCCTTTACCATAAGGTGTGTGCATGGTTACCTTCATGTCCCACTATTTGCAACATTGATAAACCTAAAATGATATATGCTACACCTTTGATGACGGTAAAAGGATGTCCTAGCATAAAAATTAATGGTAAACCTAGAGATCCTTTGGATTTCTTTGATAACATTGATTCCATTTCACATGCTTATCGCACATAGAATAACCCTCAGCCTACTATTCTAGTTTCTTTACCACCTTCTCAACATATGCTTCCTCAAGCTCCTACGTTTCTTTCTACCTTTAAGGATTATAACTTAGTTGACCAATTACGTGATACTCTTGCTAAGATATCTTGATGGGAATTACTTCAAACTTCCCCATAATATCATGAGGCATTGCAAAAAGCTTTATCCACTCTTCTTGCTTCACCTCCTAATCAAGAGAACATTCATTCTATTTTAGATTGCATGCATACTATGCCTTCTGTACCTCCTATTATGTTTTTCGATAAAGATTTACCTTCTCCTAAGGTGAAAAATCAATATGATGCTCTTATGGTTATTGTTTCTATTAATCAGAGTATCATTCGAAGAACATTAATTGATAATTGATAATTGATAATGGTTATTGTTTGTAGCATGGATATTCTTAAGGCAATTAAAGTTGATCTCACAACTATTCAACCAGATAATGTCCCTGTATGTGGATTTGACAATATTGAAAAGAGAAATTTGGAAATTATTAACTTACCTGTTAAAGTTGGTCCAGTTATTCTAAATACACCCAGTCATGTTATGCCTGGACCTCTCAATTGTAACCTTCTTTTAGGAAGACCATGGTTACATACTATGCATGTAGTTCCTTCTACTCTTCATCGCAAGGTTAGGTTCATTTATAACAACTTAATGTATACATTACATGCGGATGATGTGCCAAATCCTTTCCTAAATGCATAATATGCTAAAATTTATGAGCCTCTTCAACCAAGAAAAGAGATTGAAAAACAACCAGAGATAAAAAAAAATCCGAGATACAACAACCTGAAGCTCCATCTTCTTCTTTGACTGACGATGATTGGGGGACATTGGATTTTAATCCTACTTTCATTGGAGAATATAAAGTCTCTGATTTGGAATTCATGAAGCAACAAAGTGAATTTGAGAAACAAGTTTTTACTCCTTCCCTGCTTTTTGAGGAACTAAAAAGTAATTTTGTTACTGCTTCAATTAAAGAAATGATTGAAACAATAAAACCCAATTTCTATGATATTGTGACTTATGTCGCTCCTTGGACTCCATCTAATATGGCTGATCGATATGGTTCTGGTTATCATTTTCTTAAGAAATCAGGATTTAATGGGAAAGGATGTGGTAAATATGAGTAAGGTATACAAGTACCTTTGGATAATGAAATTTATGATCATATGTATGGATTAGGATTTAATCCTTGTAGACAACCATCGGCTTTTCCTCCTAATGTTAATCATATATGTGGTGGTCAGTTGAAATTGGTTAACCCACTCCTCGTTGACATTAATCAAATACCTACTTTAGATGTTTTTCTTGAAGATGAAGCCTTAATGGATTTTTTAGGGGTTTATGAGGATTTACCTAAGTTTCATCACAAATGATGGAAGCCTTATTGTTTAAGTACCGATGCTTACTTTGGAGAACATGATAAACATGATATTCTTCCTTTACCGATGGATCCTTTGATACGAAGTGATTTGTTAATAACTAAGACAGTTGATATTCAAATGGATGAGAATGACTCTAAAAAGATGATAAAGATTGGGAAATGTTTGAATCAGGATGAACACGATCAGTTGGTTTCCCTTTTACTTGAATTTAAGGACATTTTTTCTTGGACATATTTGAATATGCCGGGTATAGATTCTAAGATTGTTACTCATAATATTGTTTTAAAGACAAATACCTGTGAAGTAAACAATTCGAAAGATGAATCCACAAATTTCTTTATTAGTTAAAAATGAAATTGAAAATTTATTGGATTTTGGATTTATCCATTCTATTGATTACTCAGATTGGATTTCAAACATTGTTCCTATTTCAAAAGGAGAAAATAAGATAAGGATGTTGTATCATCTTAAAATGGAAGCACTTCCATGTTAAGAGTGTTTATCTCTCTGAGTGAGTGGTATGGGGTCATGTTAAGCACCTTGATTGGGTCTTTGTATGTATTTGGCTGTTCCCCCCTATTCTGATTCTCTCCTCCTCATTTCTAGCCTTTTCTGGATAGTTTTCTCTGAGAATCTGGAGTTTCTGACTGTCTGGGTCAAAGACAACCTAGTAGGGTCAAGGATGATCTAGACCCAAGGATGATCTAGACCCTAACCTAGGTTAGGGATGACCTTAACCCTGACCTAGGGCGGTTTCTACCTCATCCTTGACCCCAAGTCCAATTTTTAGATTTTTGGGAATACGGGATGTTGGGTTTCAGAAATATTTCTTTTCCCACTTGCGGGTCAGCCATTTCAGGTTTCAGAATGGTAAGTCCTTAAATTGCATTTAATGTGGGTCCATTTCTAGGGGTTAAAGTTAATTGGCCTTTAATTCTCCAATGTCAGCCTTCTCTAGAGGTTTGTGCCCTAGATCACTATAAAAGGAAGCCTTCCTCTCTCATTTTCTCCATCAAGTTTTGTGAGAATATCTCATCTCATAATCTCTCAAGCTCTCAAGTGCAATCAAGAAAGCAAGAAGGAGAAGGAAAGAAAGCAAGCATTCATTCATCTTCAAGCCTAGCATTCAAGTGTTCAAGTATTCAAGCATCCATCAAGGAGATCCATTGTTAGCTATTGAAGGATTCAATCTCTTTGGAGCCCCCTTGGAGATTTCTCCATCCACATTCATCCAAGCCTATTCCTATGCAAAGATCCATTCAAGATTGGTGTTGAAGATCTAATGCCATTGATTTGAGATATCCTACATTCATTCTACATTCATTGGAGCATCCCTACTTGTGGATTCAAGGATTCGAATCTCCTATAAGGACTTCAACATAAGCAAGGTGAATAGTTCCATTTACTTTTTTTATGCACATTACAATTTCAATTCAATTTCAAGGTTAATTCCTAAATTGGGGTTTGACCAAGGAAAACCCCCCATCCAAACAAAAAAAAACCCCTTTTTTCTTGTAGGTATAGGTGCAGGTTTACAGATCGGAGCTTGGATTTGGATACCCTTTTTGGTGAACTTTCAAGATTTGCAAAAAAAATCAAAGATGACCTTCAAAATTCCGAAGTAGTCTTTGACCTTTTATTGGGGTCAAAGACTATTTGCTGCCAGAAAGACAAATTTTTTTTGGGTTTTCTCTATCTTGACATTTCCAGTCTGAAACATGTTGTAAAATTGCCTGAAACTGTACACAGACATAAAAAATTAGCATTTTCTAGATCAACCCTATTTTGAGGTTAGTATTTTCCTTTCATTTATTCCAGATTTCAAGCATATACTTTTCATAGCAAAATATAAGGTTTTCTCCTTCATTCATATTCTCCATAGATTGATTCTTTTGTGTATTGACCGTTTGGTTGATCAATTTGGATCGCTCCTTTGGGAATTAGGATTTAGAAGTAGATCTCATATTTCCCCTTTTCATATCACACTATTCATTCTACACACATACCACTATTTTATCCTATTCATTTTGGTGAACCCGACTAGTTTACTCTCTTTCTTTTTGGTGTTAGATATCCCTTTATATTATCTTGTTGGTATTATATTTCTCTTTTATGTTAAATCTTGCATGCTAATTAGATTTCTTGATTTTCTAATTCAAAAATATAAAAAAATTACAAAATTTCTTTCAAAATACAAAAAAAATCATGCTTTATGTTTTCTTAGTTTAGTTCATTTGCATTCTACTGGTTTATGAGCTTTACTACTGTAATACCCCAAAATTGGCACCTAATTATCTCAAACAATTTTGGTGTATTTCTTCAATTCTATGTCATCAAAGTCCTAGTTCCCTAGGCAATTTTCTCTCTCCTACTTGACTCTATTTGACTTGATGTCAGTTGCAAAGACCCTAAATTGCAATAATCAAATGCTAAATTAATTCCTAAAAGTCTTTGACTTATATTAGCTAAATTATCTCTATGATAAATTAATTTAATTCTAAAGTCCTAAGTGCTTTAAATTAAATTAAATCTACCCCTTTAGCTAATACACATCAAAAAGGAATTAATATCATTTAATTATTTGAGTGGACATCTCTCTATTTGAATTTAATTATTCAAATTATTCAAATTAGTCACACCCCCATATGTGGCATAAATTCCACTTTTTAATTAAATAATTCCATGCCTATTTGTCCAAAAAGTGAAGAGCCTTAATGGAAAATGAAGTCACTTAGGACATGTGGCAAAAGGAGTTACATGCAAGATTCCCCCTCTTTTTCTATTTAAGAGCTTGCCTTTTCATTTCAAAGGATCAAATTTTTGAGAGCATAGAGATTATAGTGAAATTCTACTACATTCTTTGAGATTCATAGCTTTTGATTGTTATCATTTTAGTTAGTTCATTTAGTATAATATTGCATTTCTCATCTTCTTAGTTTACTTACTTGTTATTAGATTTAGTCACATTTTCCTTTGAAAAATACCAAAAAGAACTTGCATTCTCATTTCTAGATGAACATGCATTCATTCTAGATTACTTGCAATTTTTTTTTATGCATATGCTTTTCTTTAAAATCCTCCATTGTAGTTCGATCTTATGGTTGTTGGCTTTTGATCTGAGAGCAATCTTGAAAACACCCCATCTACATAGGAGGCAACAAATCGCTTCACTATGGATTTCAGATTGAATAACTCATATTCTTTTTTGTAATCTGATCATGTGAGTAATGATCATGTTGTGTGTGTGTTGAATTTGAGGTCACATTCACTCATACACAACTACTTCTAGTCCTACTTATAATATTCTGGTTAGATGAAGTCATAGACTTATGGGTGCCTTTTATCTTGAGTGTTCCTCTCCTTTCCTTAGGGTCCTGGATGATAATTTGATTCTTCATGATTCTAATCCTATTATGGAGAAAAAATCTTGTCACTCATCTCATGATGAGGATGATGCTTTTAGAGTTTCTCCTGAACAAGTCCAAAAACTTTCAATTGAACTTGATAAAATGGGTAATTAGCTTATTCAAGAAAACCATAATCAAGATTCTATTCAAGCTATAGAGGCTATTAAGAAAGTTCTTCATGATAGTGATCAAGGTGTTAATCTTCTTCGTGGTATTACTCACCTCATGCATTCAAATGTTAAACCTTTAGCTCAAGAAGCTCAAGATTTAGGATTGATTCCTCCTATCACTAGTGTAGAACCTTCTTCATATCTTTACCAAGTGTTCCTACCTATACTCCTTCTTTGGTGACTGTGACGATTCCCTCTGTTCCTATGAGTGTTCCTCCCATGTCCCTTCCTAGATCACAACCTTCATATCATAATGTTCCTTTTACTTATTCCAATCTACTTCCAATTGTAGTTCCAAGTGCTCCTCCAGTTGTATCTTCCATTCCTGCAGCTTCTTACACTTTACCTATTGTTTCTAATGTTTCTATTCCTCCTATTTCCTCTAATGATTCAACAATCATCAGTTTGGCTCAAACTATGTCATCCTTACAACAACAACTTGCTTCCTTAACTCAAAACAAGTTTAGTGTTCCTACATGTGACATAGGAAGTCCTTTGTCCCTAGAAATTATTCTTACTCTTGTTCCTCAACAAGTTGATATGCCTTGTCTTGAGAATTACAATGGAAAAGGAGATCCCGTTCATCATGTTAAAACATTTCAAAGTCTTTGTAGTGATTATGCTCATGACCATAGGATTTTAGCCAAACTATTTGCTAGAACTTTCCATGACAAGGCCTTACAATGGTATTGTTCCTTGCCTCCTTATTCTATTGATTCATTTCCACAACTTGCCAATGCTTTTATTCAACAATTTCAAAACAACTTTGGCCGACAAGTGTCTTTGATTGATTTGATGCATTGTAAACAAAGTGCTAAGGAAAAATTGACTGAATTTATTGGTAGATTTAAGCATTTGCATGCTCAGATTTCCTATCCTGTTCCTAATATTGATATTCAACGTTTGTTTATTTAAAATTTGCAAAAGGATATTAGAGATAAGATTCTGCTTACTGAATTTACCTCTTTTCAACAACTTTTTGCAGCACTTCATCATTATCAATTACAAGTGAGTCAATTTGAGAGAACCACTCCAATGGCTCTTGTTCTAGTTGATAAAAGTGATGCTGCTCATAATCCAAACAAATTTCAAAAATTCAACAACTATGTCAAGATAAACAAACAAGTAAATGCAGTTGTTGATCAAGTTGTTGTTGCATCTCACAATGCCACTTCTGCATCCACTACTTTTCATTTAAATTGTACATTTACTCCTCTTTCTAAATCTTTACATTCTATTATGAATAGGTTGTTAACTGCTAATATGATTACTTTACCTCCTATTTGACATCTTTTACCTGTTACGATTGCATTTAAATCTTTTGATCCTAAAGCTTTTTGTCAATATCATTGTCAAAATGGTCATGATACTGAGAAGTGTTATTCTCTAAAATATAAGGTTCAAGACTTAATTGATTCTAATGCTTTTTCTGTTGATAATATTGATGGTAGTGGGAACAAATCTATTTCTCCTCCTAATCAAAATCTCAAAATCTATACGAATCCTTTACCTACGCATGATACTAATACTATTGCTCATCCATCTTCTATGGAAATTGTGTATGATTCAAAGATGGATGATCTCAATCACATTTTTAATTAAGTGGAGTATGTTGGTCAAACTGTATCTCCACCTCAACCTCAACCTCAGCTTCAACCTAAAGTTCAATCTCAACCTCAACCAAAACCTAAGCCTAAATTGAAGACTCAACCTAAACCTTGACAACAACCTAAGAATAAAAGATCTCAGGAACTTTTGATTACCTTTGATGATTCTGAGACTATTAAAGCTCTTGATGGTCCCCTTTACATTTATGCTAGGATTTCTCAGAAACCTACTCGTGGTTGTCTTGTTGATCCTACATCCTTAGTCAATGTTATTACTAAAGAAAATCTTTTTATGAAAAACTAGCAATGTGATTCTTATGATACATTGGATGTGTGGATTCAGACTTGTAATGGTTTTATATATCCATCATTTGGTTCTATTAATTTACTGGGTGAACTTTGTGGAAAAATTGTGAACACTACCTTTGTTGTTGTTCCTACTTCTGATCAGTTTCAAGTTAAGCTTGGTTTGCCTTGGTTAAATGCCATGCATGCTGTTGCTTCACCTATCCATAAATGTCTTAAATTTTTTCATGATGAGGAAGTGAAGATGGTTAATCATAGTTTATATCAACATTCTAGGGCTAGAGATTGTGCTACTCTTGCTTTCTTTTGGCCTTCATTACCTAATGCATGTCCTCCTCAACCTGATAATCTTTTCCGTTCATATCAAGCCTATAAGCATCGTAAGATTCTCAAATTAAGTGTACCTCCTATGGATCTTAGTCATGGTCTTTTGCCTACACCTTCCATACCTCCTTTATCTATAGCTTCTAGTTCAGTTAATCAAGGTCCTAGTGTTGCTTGTCAATCTGCTGAGAATCTTGTTAATCCTCCTATAGAACTTGTGAAGGATCTTCTGATTATTCCTCCTAGTTCTCAACATATTTGAAGTAAAGAAAAATGTAATCGATTTGCTAATGAACATCGTAAGAAGCATCATGCTCAAGCTAAAGCTCGTAAATCTCTACCTTCTTCGGATAAACCTATGCATGATGTGTTAGAAGAAGTTGTTATTAATAATGATGTTAAGATGCATGATTATGATGATTCTATTCGTATCTTAGATTCTATTTTGATTAATCTGGATGAAGAAGATACTCTTGATGATGTTAATGATGAATATGAGACTATTGACATTGACATTGATTTACCTAATATGCTTTCATCACAATTGACTATTACATCTAGTGTCGAACATGATGATTCTCAAGAGGATCCTTGTTTGGAACTGGCTATCATTCCTACTATGTTGGATATAGTCCCTCTTGTGAGTTACCCACCTTCCCTAAATGATATACAATGAGATGGGGAGAGTAGGTGGCACGCTTGATTGGCTTGTCCTTCGTGGTAGCTTTGTTGCATGTTTTCCTATTGTATTGTGCTTCTCTTGTGATGTGTTTGCTAAATTTTGTTAGATTCTTTTATATGACCCTTGTTGCTCTGTTGGTGCAAGGTGATAAAGGAATCAAGCCTATTGTACAATTCCTCTATATGTACCTCTATTCTTATATATGTTATTTTAGGTTATGTTGTACTTGTGCTATTGTTCATAAATGTTTCCTTTTATAATCTGCTTGGATTTGAGACATGGTAGCACTAATTCTTTTTGGTCTCCATGTCATGGTCCAAAAAGATTCTTCTTCGTATCTCTTATGTGATCTTTCCTCCTTTATGATTTTAGTTCTACTTTCTTTGGGGAATGATGTCAATTCATTTGCAATAATATCATATATATTATCTTATGATTATACTAACCCCATGACAAGTAGATCCCTTCTGTGTTCTCTATATGTTTTTGTGGTATTTCCCTTGATTTGTCTTCATCTGGGGCCATCTCATAGTGGAAACGTAATCAGTGGAGTTGTTTATGTTTCCGTTAAAGCCATTGCTCCTGTTAAAGTGTTAGCAATGACTTTAACATGGGGGCATATGCTCTGCTCACCTATTGCACACATGCACTTTTCAATACACATATATTATTTTTCAAGATACCTTTTCTCCCTTTTTGGATTAGTGACTAATCCTTAAAGCATGGATTTATATTTTAGGATCTCTTGATCTTGCCAGTTTCAAATTTTTGATTCCTTAAGGTTGGAGGTGTCCTTTGTAATACCCCAAAAATGGGCTATAGGTTCATTAACCACTTACATCAATAATTCGATCGAAATCGATAATCAAAGTCCTAACCTAAGGCACATCTGCACATCAAATCATCAAAACATAATTGATTATCCTAAATTCTACATCAGAGAATGTTCCTTGAATATTCTTTATTAATCCTAATTTAATTATGTTTGATTTAATTATTTGGTGATTATTTTATGCTAGGTAAAATTTTCACACACATTTCTAGCGCCCACCGTGGGGCCCTGAAATAGGTTTCTATTTCTTCTATATCAATTTCTATCTATTTTTTGATCAAACCTATGATTTTAATCTCTGTCCGTAAAATTTTCATATGAGTTTTGTCAAAAAATTGTACTAGGACCCTCTAAGTGTCATACGACATTCAAAATTTTTGAGGCTCATACCAAAAACTATAGATTATCATTTGGAAACTTCTTTGTCATTTGAATAGATACCCACCATCGTACGAGTTTTTAGATAGTTGTACCAGAGGTGACCCACTATTGTATGGGATTTGGATTGTCGTATGAGAGGTAACCCATTATCGTACGAGTTTTGGTACCAAGATTCAATTTTCATTTCATATTTTGAGGCATTCAGTTAGATTTGATTTTTAGATTTGGACTAATGGCTAACCCTAATAATTAAACTCTATTGTTTTTGATTGATCTTTGTTGATTTTGATTGGAAAAGAGCAACTAAATTGCTAAAATAGGTAAAATATACTAAGCGCATTGCGAGAAATTCAGGTATTCTTCTACAAATGATAAAACTTCAATTTGGACATTTAAAACAAACTCTCTTGTGTCAATTTTGTGTGACTTTTCCAGCTTTCATATCATAGACTTCAGTTTTTGGGCTATAAAATGAACATAGATTTTCTTTCTGCATATTTGTTACACATAGTAAATAGGCCCTATGAACACTATTTGTGGATGATCTTGAGAGAGTGGGCTTCTTTCTCTTGTTCACACATGTGAAGCTCTTCTTGACGAAGGATCCCCTTGTAGGTAGGGAGGATATTGGGATTATCTTGCATTCTACTGGGTTTTTGAGTCTTCAGCTTTTGATCGATACATTCTCTCTTAGGAGAGATTGATAGACCATAAGTGGTTGAGATCATAGATCTTGGTGAGATAATTTTAGTCTTATCCTGTCGAATTAATCTATCTACTTTGTTTTGGTGAAGTGAAGAGGTTAGGGGATTATGCTCTACTTCCTTTTTGGATAGTACCAGAAACCCAGATCCTTGAATCCAATCTAGTCCCCCTGTGGTATCTTTTGTGAGTCACCTTTAGAGAGGGTTAACTGTAGTAGCCATTTTCTCTATGGTAGCAGCAACCGCTATATAAATTTCCTTGTGGAGGAAATCTTCACAGGTGTGGTCTCTTGTTGGGCTGTCAGATCTCCCTAGCAGCTCATGATTGATTAAATTCTCAGACTGTATCAAAACCTCGGTGCGCTTGGATTGGAGTTCACCCTCTTGAGATCATAAAAGTTGTAGAGTCAGACCATTACTACAAACCCTAGTGAGGCCAAATTTTTCATTTTCTAGGACTATGTGTGTTATTGAAAAACTTTTTGGAACATACACAAGTAGCATTTGTAGGGATTAGCACATTAAGTCACTGTTGCTTGTTCATGTGCAAGGTTTCTTTTTCCCTTGTTCATTATTTTCAGATGATTTCTTGCTTCCCTTGCTTTCTACTTTGCATGCTTGATATCTACTTGGTTATTTGAGACGAACTATTATAGAGATCTTCAAAACTAGATAGAAAACTTTGTCAACAATCTGAAACTGAAAACCTAAAAATTGTAAAATATAAAGAAAAATTTCTTTCTGGAGTCAAAAGTCATCCCACAGGATCAGAAAGTCATACGAGTCTTGAGTATTTGTCATTTTAGAACCCCCAAATTGTCGTATGGGAGCCTATACATTATTGTACAATCTTTGTTAGAAAAAGTCAAGAAAATTAAACTCTAGTGTCAATTGTCATATGAGTTTTGTCAACTATCATGCTAGAGCTTACCTAGACTCATACGAGCTTGGAGAAACTCATATCAAAATTTTCAAAAAGTTGTCAGAAACTTGTCAAATTTGTCAGAAATCCAGTTTTTACAGCCTATTTCTAGATTCTGTCAAAATATTCACTGTGTCAAGAACAGAGTAGAAACTAGAAAGAATTTGATCATTTACCTAAAGTGGTCTCTTGAGTCTAATTTAGCCTTCTGATTTATTGATTTGAGTCTTTTTCATCTTGTGTCCAAAACCTTGTCAAAATTATCTTCAATTCAATCTTTATCTACAAAATGGCTAAGTGTTGTGAGCTTGTGTCTGCCATCTTTTAGGCATCTACCCATACTACTAGGGCACACTGTCCTTCATTTATGTCCAATCTAATCTTCAATCAACCCAATCTTGACAAGGTTGCATCATTCGATCTTCTTGAATTAGGTCATTCTTCAGTTGTCTTCATCTTGCTCTCTTGCTTCACCCAAGGTTAATGGTGGAAACTAGAGCTTCTTCACACAAGAAATCCAGAGAAGCACCTAATACCTTACCTTTGTCTACTCACCCAAGTCCAAACTTTGAGAAACTCTACAATTCAGATCTTTACAAAGATGACGGTCTCGAGAATCTTTGATTAGAAATTGGTTACATACCCCCCCTCCATCAACCCACATAGGCAATCAACAAACTTCACATCAATCTATCCTAGGGAGTCCTAAAATTCCTAACATGTCTCAAGGAGGGACAAACCATGGTTCTCAAGGACATCACTTTCAACATGGTGTGGATCAAGAACCCACACCTTCTAAAATTGCTCGAAATCAAAATGATGATGACTTCAAGAAAATGATGAGCCATTTCTTGAAAGAAGACATAGAAACATACTTCCTAGAGTTAGCTCGTCAAGTGGATAAACTTCCTCCCAAATTTAATATTGAAGATATCATTATGTATGAGGAAGAAACTCCAATCACCTATATGATGAAATAGATGCATGCATGCAAGTCAAACTCAACAAAATCGAAAAATAAAAGGAACCTAAGGAGTTCTCCATGGAAGCTTTATGTCCTTTTCCATTTGATAAATACTTGTACATGCCACCATTCCCTAAAAGAGTGAAGATACCTAAATATAATAAGAATGATGGTAACTCTGATCCTCAAGATCATGTTAGAGAATTACATACTCAATCTATGGAGTTCATGCACAAACCAACCTACCTAATGTGTCTTTTCCCTCGATCTCTGGGAGGGTCAGCTATTCATTGGTTCTCAAAAATGCCTCCTACCATCAAAATGTTTGAGGAGTTAATCAAACTATTCTATCAACAATACTCCTACAACATCCAGCATCCGGTCACTATGATCGGTATCTGTAATCTGAAACAGAACTCAGGAGAACCATTCCTAACTTTTCTTAAAAGATGGAGGAAGAAATTTTCTCTATATGCTAGACCTATTCCAGAAACTGAGAAGCTGGAAATCTTCATCAATAACCTTGTTCTAGAACTCAACTACCATTTGATAATGCAAAATCATACATCCTTTGATAAAATGGTATAAAATGCAATCAAAATTGAGAAAGTACTTGTACAAAAAGGAGACATATCACTTCAAAAGGACAAGTGTGAATCTGGATCTAATTCTAGAGATAAAGGAAAAAATTGGAACAAGAATAAAGGCATTGTCATAGATGGTGTTGTTGATACTATTCATGCCCCATCTAAGGCACCTGCTTTCAATCTCACTGTTGGCACCCAAGCCATCAAAGCTTTAGAAGAAAAAGCAATAGAATCAAACAAGAAGTCCTCTGACTATAAACCTTGGGCTACAAATCCTAAATGCAAGTTTACTCCTCTTGGAGAGTTCTTGGAATCTACCATGAAAACTCTGTTGGCCAACAACATCATCTCCTTGCTTGAGATAAAAGTTTTTGATCCGAAACCTAAACCGATATGGTGGAGAGAGAATGATTTCTATGACTTCCATAATAATAAGGGTCATAAAACTAATAACTGCATCCACTTGAAACACATCATACAAGACAAAATTGATAATGGAGAAATCGTAATTGACAATCATAAGAGCAATAATGATCATATAACATTCATGGAACCATTTTCGAAACATAATCAACGAGATTCATGATCTTCTCAACCTAATGTGGGTGCTAAAGTTAATTATGCTTACTCTAGAAACAATGCTGTCATTAATATGGTTGAACCGTGCCTATCTGAGTGTTGTAATGTCATCACAATTGTAAGAAAAGATAGAGATAATCAATCAGCAAATGTAGTTACTCGATCACAAGCTCAAGCACATCTGCAAGGACAAATCCCAAATTCATTTAATGTCCCTACGATTCCTTTCAATCTTTCATCTGATTATAAATAGAGGCTGCCTCTAAATCATCAAATCCTAAAGACATGAGGCCAACATCATACAGTATTGTCCAACAACTCCAGCATACAAATGCAAAAATCTCCATGTTTGAGTTGTTTCGGATATCTCCAACTCATAGAGCCATTCTAGACAAAGCTCTGCTTGGATCCAATGTTCCTGACAACCTTGATTTGGATAGATTCCAAACTATGGTTTGTCATCTGACATCTCCATAGTATATCTCCTTTTCAGAAGAAGATGATAACTCCTTGAGTCATCCGGATAACCAGCCCTTGCACATTGAAGTCTTAATCCAAAACCATCGTGTCAAACGTGTGTTGATAGATGGAGGCACTGGTCTCAACATTTGTTCTTACAACTTGATCACACACTTGGGATTATCTGAAACTTCCATTGATCCTAAGAAGAAGATAACTATCAAAGCATACGATGAGTGAGAAAGGTCTTCCAAAGGAACTACTGTCTTACCTATCATTTTAAGACCTATTATCAGAGACACCATATGTCAAGTTCTTGATCTACCTTTGGCTTACAACATCCTTCTAGGAAGACCCTGGATACATGAAATGAGAGCTATTCCTTCCACATACCATCAATGTGTAAAATTACCTTATGAAGGAGTAGAGGTGATGATTCCAGCTAACCTATATACAACTTGCAATGCTTTGAAAGAAATTGTTGATAAACTTGTTCCTAATAACATAGAATCTTCCACTAAGTAGCTAGACATTGCTTCAACCTCCAAAATGGAAGACATTGCTAAAGAATTCAAAATCAAGGATAATGGTATGGGAGAATACATAATAAAACCTGTTTTATCTCTCACATCTCTCCCATTGTCTCCAAAATCTTATGGACAACCATATAAGAAATTGAAACCTACAGCTAAAGAATCCCAAGTCATATTCAATGGAATTGTTGTCACAGAGCAAGTATCTAAACAAGAGTCTAAGGAATATGAAGTTGTTTTTGCATGGTTATAAAAGGATGAGCCTCAATCCCAATTAGTCCAGAAATGTGACTCTACTTCAAGCAAGATTCCTCAGAAGTCATATGGACCAGGAGACAAATTGATCACAAAAATGGGATATACTAGAAAAGGACCTCTAGGACTATAAGGTAAAGGCCTTCTATCACCTTTTGATCATCATGGTTGAACCAACAAGAATACAATAGGTCTAGGATATAAGAAGAAGCCTTTGTATCTTAGCAAGAACTCCCCACATGTCTTAAACAGATTGAACCAACAGAGGAAACAACAAAACAATCTGACAGTGATGATTCAGACACCACTGATGAGCTCATTCCTTATGAGCATTTTCCTAAAGAAATAAAGGACCTCCTTGAAGTTGAAGATGATCTAGTAAAAAGAATCAATGTAGTAGAAACAAAAGAACCTACTATAGAACATAAGACAATTGTACCACAAGAACCAATTGATATTAAAGAAAAATCCATAGACAAAGAGGAAGGTGGCAGCTATTCTGAGATAGATTCTTATGAGTATGAATTCAAATTAGAATGTAAGGGTAACCCTTCTTGGGGTATCCATCCTGACTTTACACACATTTTTAGATTTCCTATAGGTATAGATGAGGAATGAAATGACTATGAATGGGGAGCCATTCCAAAAGAAGATAAGCTTATCATAGAGAAACACGTTGATGTTATTCACCAATATGCACCTAAACCCAATGTAAGTCTAGAGTGAAATGACAAACTTAACGAGTCTGATCCATCGATTACTGAAATGGACTCCCACAATGACATTGAGCCTATTCACAAATTGAACGTTTTGAGTTGTAATATCACCTTCAAACTCAAGAGTCAGGTTAGGACCAATGATGATAGATCCATATCCATGAACATTATTTCATAATCTTTCACCACTTTGACTATCCAACAACCTGAACTTCTTGACCAAACCTCTATGAATCCAAGCCATAGTATCTATACCTTTCCAAATAACTATGCCCTTTCTTACTACCTCAATGCAGTTGAGCCTATGACGACTTCCATTAGTGAACTGAGTGTTAGCATGATAGAGTCAGACATCAAGTATCTTAGTAAAAAAAATAAGAATAAGAATAAAAAGAAAAGGAGTTCTGAGGGTGAAAACCACTTTGTGGCAGTCTCAGAACCTACAAAAGTAAAAATAAAAGACATATCCAAAGGTGAAAACCTCTCTAAGGTGCCTAAGGATGAGATATTTGATGTCCTTCCAAGTCATTTATAGGACAAATCTCCAATTCTAATTGAGCCCACTCAATCCATCAACCTGGGAAGAATAGATGAGCCACAGTTGATCCATGTAGCACAATCCTTATCAGAAGAAGAAAAGAAAAGAATTACCACATTCCTAAAAAAAAAGAAGATCAACTTTGCATGGAAATATTCAGATATGCCAAGGTTGGATCCTGATCTTATAATGCACCATTTATCTATAGCTCCAGGGGTCAAACCTGTTAAGCAAAATTTGAGAAAGATGCATCCACATGTTGCACTCTTGGTCAAAGCTGAATTAGAGAAACTACTAAAAGCTGGATTCATCCGTGTTATTGACTATGCTGAATGGATCTCTAACATTGTTCTAGTATCAAAACTAGACAAATCTATAAGAGTGTGCACATATTTTAGAGATGTAAACAAGGCATGCCCTAAGGATAATTTTCCATTACCAAATATTGATATTATAGTGGATATGACTGCGGACTATGAGATGTATTCTTTAATGGACGGTTTCTCTGGATATAATCAAATAAAAATTACTCCAGAGGATCAAGAGAAGACTTCTTTCACATGTGCATGGGGTACCTTATGTTGGAACATTATGCCATTTGGTTTGAAAAATGCAGGTGCTACATATCAGAGAGCTATGACGTCTATTTTTCATGACATGATGCATCACACTATGGAGGATTATGTTGATGATAATTTCACAAAATCTATGATAAGATCTACACATTAAAATGATTTGAGAAAAATACTAGATCGAATGGAAAATTTTAGTCTCAGACTAAACCCTAAGAAGTGTGCTTTTGGTGTCACTTCTGGCAAGCTCCTAGGCTACATTGTTTCGAAGAAGGGAATTGAGGTAGATCCAGCAAAAGTTAAAGCTATCATGAAGATGCAACCTCCTAAGAAAATCAGTTAAATGAGAACATTACAAGGGAGAGTACAATCTATTAGATGCTTCATATCTTAGTTGGCGGACATCTCACAACCTTTCACAAGAACATTACATAAAGGTGTGACATTTGCATGGAACGAGGATTGTGAAAAGAATTTTAACCATATCAAGCAATATTTGGTGAATCCTCCTATTTTAATGCCTCCTATCCAAGGGAAGTCATTGATCCTATATGTCTCCACTAAAAATACATCACTAGGGTCATTGCTAGCATATCATAATGAACACAAAAAGGAAAGAGCTATATACTATATCAGTAGAACATTGGTAGCATATGAGAAGAACTATTCAATGATTGAAAAATCTTGTCTAGCTGTGATCTTTGCATCACAGAAACTGAGATATTACATGTTAGATCATACAACACAACTAATAGCTAAAATTGATCCACTAAAGTACCTACTAAGAAAAGCTTCCCTCATAGGTAGATTAGCTAAATGGGTAATGCTATTGAGTGAATTCGACATTGAATATGTTGAAAGAAAAGCTATCAAGGGCCAAGTTATTATTGATCAACTAGCCGATGCACCTTTGTTTGATGATACACAAATGCAAATGGAATTCCCAGATTCTTCTATCATGAATCTTTCTTCTAGAGCATGGAAGTTATTCTTAAACGGCTCCTATACACAGAATGGATCTGGAGTAGGCATATTTTTCATCACTCCTCAAGGATACTCAATCCCTAAAGCATTCAGAATAAAGTTTCCTTGCACAAACAATATTGCTGAATAGGAAGCTCTCCTTAATGGTATGAAAATAGAAATTGAGTGGAGAGTAATAGAAATACACATTCATGGAGACTCACAACTTGTAATACACCAAGTCAATGATGTGTATCAAACAAAAGATGGAAAGATGATCCCATACAAGAGAATGGTAGATGATCTAAGGAAATATTTCATATCTATCACCTTTGAACAAACTCCTAGAACAAAGAATAAAGCTGCTAATGCTATGGCAATGTTATCTACTTTACTACAGTAGCTCGAACATGAGCTATGCTATGAGTTCCTAGTGGAAGAACTATCTTATCCTGCATATGATTCCCCCGAAACCTACATGATCTGCACTATTATTAGTCATGATTCATTGAGATATAAAAACCTTTTCTGCTATCTCCAAGACCAAATCATTCATGATACCTTTAATCACCATGAGGAATGATACCTTATCCATAATGCATCTTGATATGTCATCATGGGTAACGATCTATATAAACGAGGTCTAGATGGTACACTACTTAGATGTTTAGAATGGAAAGAGTGTCAACGTGCATTAGAGGAAGTCCATGAAGGTATATGTGGATCACACTCAAACAGTTTAACACTAGCTCGAAAGCTTATTAGGGTTGGGTACTATTGGCCTGAAATGGAAAAAGATGCAATCAAGTTTGCTAAGAACTGTCAAAAGTGCCAAGTACATGGTAACTTAATTCATGCACTAGGGAGAGATCTAATTCCCTTTACAACACAATGGCCTTTTCACCAATGGGCATTATTTCTTATAGGATCCATACATCCTCATTCTTCTAATGGACATACCCATATAATCTTAGCTACAAATTATTTCACAAAATGGGGAGAAGCAGTTCCTTTGACTCAAGCAACTGAAAAAAAAATTTCTATGTTCATCCTGAACTACATCATATGTCGGTATGGTATTCCCCATTCTATAGTCATAGATAATAGTGGCCAGTTCAAGAACAAAGACTTAGATGATCTATGTGCAAAATTCAAGATTACACAACATTGGTCATCTATCTACTATCCTCAAGGGAATAGACAAGCAGAGGCTTCAAACAAGAATCTATTGAAAATCTTGCATCGCACGGTTAATAAAATAGGAAGAGACTGGTACCTAATGATCAATCTATCTCTCTAGGCCTACAAAACAAGTATCAAAATGCCCACTGGGTCTACACCCTTCGCTTTAGTTGATGGGTCTGAAGCGGTACTACCTATTGAGGTTGAAATCCCATCACTAAGAATCAAAATGCATGGTCTAGTAACTGATGATGACTACAGAATTTTTAGGTTGCAAGAACTTGAACTACTAGATGAGTGCAGACAAGTAGTGTATGATCATCTCAGAGTATATCAGAAAGAATGTCTAGAGGTTACAACAAGAAAGTCAGACACAAAGAATTTCAGGTTGGCGATCTAGTATTGAGAGAAAATCCTAAAAATCAATCACATAGAGAGCTCAAGGGGAAGTTTGAACCCAAATGGCTGGGTCCCTTTGTTATCATTGCTACTTTTGGCTCTGGAGCCTATCAAATCTCAATGACTGAAGGAGAACAACTCCAAGAACCAATCAACATTCTCCATCTGAAGAAATTCTACGCCTAAGGCATTCAATATAAAAAAATGTCCTGAAAAAAGCATAAAAATTTGAAAAAGTCTTGAAAAAATGAATGTCTTGGTGAAAACCTAGCAATAGGCACCTTGATGATTCACAAAAAAATAAAAAAATATCAAAAATACAAAAAAATTGAAAAAATGAAAAATATGGAAAAAATGAGAAAAAGAAAAAGTGTCTTGGTGAAAACCTGGAAACGGGCGCCCTTGTAGCAAAAATAGAATCTCTGCCAAGATGGTGAAAACTTTAAAAATGGGTGCCACTTGTTCAAAATGCTCCATCTATCAGTGAAATCTTAGTCTTTCCCAGCTTTCAATCTTGCTTTAGTTTGTACATACCTCCTGGTTTGTTTCCGCATTCCTATTTTCAATAAGTCAGTCTGTGCACCAATCGGCTCAAACATTTGTATCCTATCAATGTTCAAAACTTGGAGGCAATCAAAGTCATATCCTATGGTCTCCAGTGTATCTCAGATGAGTCATATCTAGTCAGAGTCCTTTGAATCTTCATTCAAGTCAGTCAATCAGTCTCCTCTCCAGAAAGGATTTTGCATCTACAACAATGCAATCAAACATCAACACAAACTGAAAACAATCTATGCTCAACATGATTTTATCTCCTTGTATGCTTACTGATTCACATTGAGATTTTTGCATATTGTGCCTCTTTGAACTCTTCAATGATGTCCTTTACAGGATTTAGAGAGTGATGACTGGGGGCATAATCTTCTCTTTGTCTTCTGCTTGTATGTGAAAATCTAACAACTTTGGAAATTTTGGATTGTAATGGTGTCCGTCTGTAAGAGCCTCTATCTCATATTAGATGGCCATGCGTACCTCGACCATTGATACCTCAAAAATTCAAGGAAGTTTGATCTAATTATTGTCTTTTTGAGTGAATTCTTACTCCTACTGTGAAATGCGATCTTACCTAAGGATGTGAATGATAAAGGGTCACTACAGTTAATTCACACTGGATTTAGAATGATCTCTTGACTTCTTGATGTGTTTGTACCACAAGGCGTATTCAGGTCACCATAATGTTTATGTTTTGATGCTTATATAAATTGCTATATCAAAAATGGATATGATATTCAGGTCATCCTAGCATTTATGCCTTGGTGCTTATATCTAATCTGACATTCTGAAAATAAAATCAAAATTCATATGTCCATGGTTGTCTAACCAGTGGGCGTTGTATTGATTCTTGCACATACAAATCAATATTCATATGTCTATGGTTTCATAACTAGTGGACATTGTATTCATTTATCCAGTTACCTAAAAGTTCAATGATGAGAACAAATTGACACATGATCAGTGACTAGGTACTAGGTCTTAGGTTTGCATTTCATTTTGCATGTCACTTTACATTTTGCATGTTTGCATGGTCTCACAAATTGGTTGAACACTTAAACAATTCTTCAAAAACAAAAATGCTAAACATGACACAAGGACTGAGCATTGTATGAAGGTACCTCCAACAAAACAACAAGTAGAACTCATTTTCAGGATCAAAATTGAAATATGAGATCATTTACTATGTTAAAATTGTGATTTAAAATTTTCGGAACTAGGACGACCGACTGCTTGCATAATCAACCTTTTACACATCAAAGAAATCTAGAATTCAACTTAACTGATCATATTACATCAAACTATCAAAATTTCAACTTGGTCAACCATGGTCAAACCTAGTCAAACTTGGTCTCCAAGACCTCCAAACGATGCAAAACGTGTATAACCACTTCTCAAATCAATTAACATGTTTTCAATGCTAAATTTTCTTGTCAGATTTTGATTTTCATCTTGAAGGGGGCATGGTATTGCACATCATTCAAAGTCTGTCAATCTAATTCTGTCAATCAAATCTTTCCTCAGTAATCAAGACAACAACCATGTCTAGTTGCTTATTCATCTAAAGACCTTGTCATTTGGGGCACATCACTTGGGGCATGTCAAATTCATCGAGATCAATATCAATCTGGTATTCTCTTAATCTTGTAAACTATATCAGCTTTTCGTAACCATCGGTTCATTGGCATCATTTCCTTGGTTCTTCGTAACTGAAGGATTTAGATGTGATACCACTATGATTCCTCTAGACATTCAGGTCTGAAATCAGGTCACTCACCTCTCCATAATCATAAGGTTTAGAATCAGGTGTTTTGACACTATTTCGTAATCACTGATTCATTTTTGTTATAGTTAACATTATCTTTGGTCAATCAGGACCTAACATCTTCAAATCTTTCAATAGATTTCTGTCTCGAAATCGGTTCATCTTTCAAATCAGTTTCATACATCTTTATCAAACAAAGAATAATCTTTGAACCACTGCGCTTTGCACAGTAATTCAAAGAGGGGAAAAATGTAATACCCCAAAAATGGGCTATAGGTTCATTAACCTCTTACATCAACAATTCGATTGAAATTGACAATCAAAGTCCTAACCTAAGGCACATCTGCACATCAAATCATCAAAACATAATTGATTATCCTAAATTCTGCACCAAAGAATGTTCCTTGAATATTCTTTATTTATCCTAATTTATTTATCTTTGATTTAATAATTATTTGGCAATAAATCCTATTTATCCTAAAATTTAATTAATTGAATATTCTGAATATTTAATTAATCAGATTTAATTTTGCCACTTAATTATTTAATTAGATTTAATTGCATTTATTCCTAAATTGTATTATTTTATTTTGACAATAAATCAAAAATCTCATGACTAATTGATTAAATTCTTATTTAATTAATTAATGTCAGTTGTCAATATTTAATAATATAGTTTTGAATAAAATTTTGATTTAATAATTGATTAACCCATAAATCAATTGTTTTAATTCAAAAATCAGTTAAGTTGAGAATAAATCACTTTATTTTTAAATTAATTTATAATTAAATCATGCACAATTAGAAAAGTAGTCAATTAGAAATCAACAACCAATTTTAAATTTAAACTCAACATCTGATGATGAGTTGAAATTTGATCTAAACTCTATTTTGAGATAAAAACTGCTTTTGCATGATTTTTGTGAGTTAATTATCTCTGATTTCTTGATAACTCAAAAATCAACTTGAGTTTATCAAGAGTGATTTATGGCTTTTCTCAATGCATCCTCAAGCCCTGGATTTCTATAAAATCAAGGCTCGGCTCTTCAGAATTATCAACCCTCAAATTTGCACAATTACTCTGGCGAATTTGCGATTGAAGGATTAAGCACTTGCGACAAGTGGTTTGTGAGATCTTTCATTGTTGGTCATAGTTTTTCATATTTTTCATATCATAGCATTCATTAATTCGTATCATTCTTAGAATAATCTGCATATCATTTTGATTCATTCTAGATTAGATTCATTCAATTTTTTCATCTTATTGCATAGAAAATCCAAAAAAATAGATTAATCTGCATTCATACAGTTTTTCATTCGTTAGCATTCAAATCCTTCATTTAGGTGTTGTATTTTCACTGATCTCAATTTCAATTTGAGAACATCATACTCGCACCTACTAGAACATAGTAAATCACCTAGTTATCTTAGTTTCAATTATTTGCAGATTTCAATTTTTGCTAACCTCTAATGTTTTACTAAAGTGTTGTGTATGTAGCTAGGTACAATTTTCACACACACATCCTTAAGACTAGATCTCTTTTGCTTTTGGTTTTATTCTTATGGAATAGAATATTCCTAAGGGTGAATCCTTAATGGGTTGACTAGTGAGTAGCCACATTCACTAGGTGGTTCAATTCCATCTTTCTAGTTGCACTGTTTCCTTGTGTGGTTCACAATGGGACATAAGTTCTCATCGGGCGAGATAATTACATACTCTCTCTCTCTAGAGATGTCTCTCTTATTGTGATCTTGGAGTTGATGAAGACTTGAGTTCCTGGGGGTTTGTGGTTTTCTTTGTCCCTTTGATTATGATAAGATTATCTTTTCATTTTGATCTCCTTTACCAAGAGTTTGCATCAAGTCCATACCCTTGCTAAAGTGGGGGCTTAATGTATCATCTTAAAATGGAAACACTTCCATGTTAAGAGAATTTAGCCCTTCGATTGAGTGGTTTGGGGTCATCTTAAGTGCCTTGATCAAGTCTTTGCATGTATCTGGCTATTTCCCCCTATTTTGCTTCTCTCCTCCTCATTTCTAGCCTTTTTTGGATAGTTTTCTCTGAGAATCTGGAGTTTTTGATTGTTTGGGTCAAAGATGACATGGTAGTGTCAAGGATGACCATGACCCTAACCTAGGGCAGTGTCTACCTCATCCCTGACCCTGGGTCAAATTTTTAGATTTCCAAGAATTACGAGATGTCAGGTTTCAAAATATTTCTGTTCTAGCTTCCGGGTCGGCCATTTCGGGTTTTAGAATGGTAAATCCTTAAATTTTATTTAATGTGGGTCCATTTCTAGGGGTTAAGGTTAATTGGGATTTAATTCTCCAATTTTGGCCTTCTCTAGTGATTTGTGCCCTAGATCACTATAAAAGGAAGCCTTCCTCTCTCATTTTCTCCATCAAGTTTTGTGAGAATATCTCATCTCATAATATCTCAAGCTCTCAAGTGCAATCAAGCAAGAAAGAAGGAGAAGGAAAGAAAGAAAGCATTCATTCATCTTCAAGCCTAGCATTCAAGTTTTCAAGCATTCAAGCATCCATCAAGGAGATCAATTGTTAGCTATTGAAGGATTCAATCTCTTTGGAGCCCCCTTGAAGATTTCTCCATCCACATTCATCCAAGCCTATTCCTATGCAAAGCTCCATTCAAGATTGGTGTTGAAGATCTAATACCATTTATTTGAGACATCCTACATTCATTCTACATTCATTGGAGCATCCCTACTTGTGGATTCAAGGATTCAAATCCCCTATAAGGACTTCAACATAAGCAAGGTGAATAGTTCCATTTACTTTGTTTATGTACATTACAATTTCAATTCAATTTCAAGGTTAATTCTTAAATTGGGGTTTGACCAAGGAAAACCCCCCATCCAAACAACAAAAACCCCTTTTTCTTGCAAGTACAGGTGCAGGACTACGGATCAGAGCTTGGATTTGGATACCCTTTTCAGTGAACTTTCGAGATCCGCTAACAAAATCAAAGATGACCTTCAGAATTATGAAGTAGTCTTTAACCTTTTATCATGGTCAAAGACTACCTGCTGCAAGAAAGATAAAAGTTTTCTAGGTTTCTCTGTCTCGACATTTCCAGTCTGGAACAGGTTGAAGAATTGCCCAAAACTGTACACAAACATAAAAAATTACCATTTTCCAGATCGGCCCTATTTTGAGGTTAGTATTTTCCTTTCATTTATTCTAGATTTCAAGCATATACTCTTCATAGTGAAATATAAGGTTTTCTCCTTCATTCATATTCTCCATAGATTGATTTTTTTGTGTATTGATCTTTTGGTTGATCAATTTGGATCTCTCCTTTGGGAATTTGGATCTAGAGGTAGATCTCATATTTCCCCTTTTCATATCACACTATTCATTCTACACACATACCACTATTTTATCCCATTCAAATGTATACTAACTTTAGAGACTTAAACAAGAAATCCTTAAAGGATGATTTCCCGTTACCTAATATTGATATGATTGGTGATTCAATAGCGGGTCATGCCTTTTTATCTTTTATGGATGGTTTTTATGGTTATAATCAAATCTTTATTCTTGCTGAAGATCAATTTAAGACTGCATTTATAACACCTTGGGGAACATTTTATTGGGTCATGATGCCTTTTGGATTAAAGAATGTAGGAGAAACTTATCAATGAGAAATGACTTTAATTTTTCATGATTACATTCATAAGATTCTTGAAGATTATGTGGATGATATCTTAGCAAAATATATACAAAGAGAAGATCATGTTACTATTTTACGACAAATATTTGAAAGGATTAGAAGTTACAACATAAGATTGAATCCTAAGAAATGTGTCTTTGGAGTTGATTCTGGTAAATTATATATTAGGATTTATAATCTCTAAGTAAGGCATAGAAGTAGATACTGAAAAGATTGAAGCTATTGTTAATATGCCTCCTCCTAAGAATATTTCTTAGTTACATAGTTTACAAGGAAAAATACAAGCTATCCATCGCTTTATTTCTAATTTAGCTGATAGAACTATTCCTTTTACTTCCTTGCTCAGAAAGGATACCACTTTCTCTTGGAATGATGAATGTAAACAAACTTTTGAGAAATTTAAGTACTTTGCAAATCCTCCTATCTTCCAACTGACTAAATTTGATAAACCATTTCATTTGTATACTTCACCAACTCTGAAGGCCATGAGTGCAATTTTAGCTCAAAATGATAATAACGGTAAGGAAAGACCTGTGTATTACATTAGTCGGACTTTACTTGATTACAAAATGAGATACATAGATTTGGAAAGACAATGTTTAGCTGTAGTTTATGCATGCTAGAAAGTTAGGCATTTTCTTATAAATACTGAAGTCAATGTGATTGTTAAATTTGATCCTTTGAAACATCTTTTCTCACAAACTGATCTCTCTAGCTGTCTGGCAAAGTGGGTGATGTTACTTACAAAATTTGACCTTAATTTCATTTCTTAGAAGTCTATTAAGGGACAAGCTTTAATAGATTATTTAGCTGAAGCTCCTTGTCCTCATTCTGATACATGTTCTACTTCAATAGAATTCCCTGATGACAATATTCTAGCTATTCAACATGATGATATTTTGGAATTATATTTTGATGGGTCTAAATGTAAGATAGGTTTTGGTGTTGGTATTATCTTGATTCCTCCTAAAAAAAACCAATCCCTTTATCATACAAATTAACCTTTCCTTAACATCTAACACTTGCAAATATATGGAGATTCACAATTAATTGTTGAACAAATTAAAGGAGGTTATCAGGCTAAGAATGATAAAATGACACAATATAGAGATTTAGCTCTTGATGTGCTTTCACAATTCTCTTCTTATATGATTCAAACTTTACCTAGGAAAGATAATCGACATGCGAATGCCATGGCAAGTGTAGCTTCTTTGGTTTGTCTTGAGAATAATGCTGAAAACTTTTAATTTACTATACAAACTCTTAAAAACCCTACAATTTCTCATAAGATTACCTTTGATTGTTCCAATTTGCATTCAGATGAATGGTATTCTCATATTTTTTAGTTTTTGAAAGATAGTACTTTTCTTGAATCAACAACAAGGAACACATGTAATCATATTAGGAAGCTTGCAGTGTGTTACATCATTCTAGGAGATACGCTTTACAAACACTCTAATGAAGGATTACTATTAAGGTGTCTTAATAGAACTGAAATCCCGATAGCTTTGGCAGAAGCTCATTCTAGTTCTTGTGGAGGACATTTTGGTGGAAAATCTCTGGTTAATAAGTTGCTTAGAATGGGATATTATTGGCAAACAATGGAGTAAGATTCTTTCATGTTTGTTAAGAAATGTCCTCAATGTCAATAGTATAGTAATTTGATTCATGCTCCTTCTCATGAGCTTCGTAATCAAGTTTCTCCATGGCCTTTTAGTATTTGGGGCTTTGACCTTATTGGAAAAATCTCACCAGCTTCTTCTCAAGGACATACTTACATCCTAAATGCTAGAGATTACTTCATGAAGTGGGTCGAAGCTATCCCTCTTCATTCAGCGACTGCGGATGTTATTTGTGATTTCATCCTTAACAATATCATAACATGATTTGGTATTCCTTTGATGATAGTTTAGGATAATGGTACCTCTTTTAAAAATAAAGAAGTCATGAAACTCTTGGAGAAATATCAAATTCAACATAGATTTTCAACTCCTTATTATCCTCAATCTAATGTTCAAGCTGAAGCATCAAATAAAATCATTGAACAAATTCTGAGAAAAATAGTTAGCAAGCATGCGAAAGATTAGCATACTCAATTGACTTATGCTTTATGGGCTTATAGGACTAGTGTTCATACTACCACGCATACTTCTCCTTATAGTCTTGTCTATGGTACCGATGCTATTATTCCTTTGGAATTGGAAATACCTTCTTTAGCTATTTCATTTCATGGGATAATTGACAAGGACACTTTTCGTGAACAATGCTTACAAGAGCTAGAAATGTTGGATGAACAATGAATAAATGCATTAGAACATATAAAATCTTATCATAAATCTCTTCAGAAGCAATATAATTATAAGGTAATTGAACAAACATTTTCAGTTGGTGATTTAGTCTTATATGAGAATCAATGAAATGTGAATGCTTTACCTAGAGAAAAAGGAAAATTTAGCCCTAATTGGCTTGGACCTTTTGTTATCATTGAAGACTTTGGTTCATGTGATTATAAACTTTCTGATATGGATGGTGTTTCTTTTAAGGAACCTATTAATATTATGCATCTCAAATGTTATTATCCTTAATTTCCTTCTTTCTTTCCTTGTGCATTTATGTATTCCTTATAAAGTTTATTTATAGGTAATGTTGTTTTACCAAAATTACATTTTGAATATATTTATGCACCTACTTTCTTTCAGTTAAATTTTCTATTGATAAAAACATAGTAATTAAACATAGAACTAATTAGTAGAGAAAGTTCTTGATTCATAAAATGTTTTTCAAGTTCTGATACATATGTAGCCCATGACCCTATTTGTCACCACTTCTATCACTACACTCTGATGGCCGATGACTCCCAAATCTCTCTAGTCTATGATATGAAGATGTAGATTTGAGTGTCCGTGTGTGGCTCCTGGATATGCTCATATCACACATGCACTCTTGGGCCCTCTATAGGTTAGCTATCAATTTCTCTTCTCTCTCTTTCTCTGCATAGCCTTTGCTCTCATTGGATACATGCAAAGATGTCAGCAGTTCTATCAGGAAATTTGTGGCCAATGGAAGACTCTCACTCATCGGCTAGTAGTCAGTAGGATATACATGTATCCTTCAAAACCTCAGATACAAAGATCCTCCACTCTGCTATGATAGTTGTAGAATGAAAATACATTTATCAATCTAGTGCCTTTTCATCTCAAATTAAGTTACATATTTAATCAAATCTCATATTTCATACCTGGGTCTCCCTCCTGGATGTCACTAAAGGGTCTAGATGGTGGGGGCATGGAGTGATTAATCTCTCTACACTCTCTATGTCTAGGCCTCGATGGTGGTGTCTCTATGTGGGTGCATGGAGGCCATCGTGATCTTAGTGGTGATGCATGAAAAATGTGTACATCTGCACCAATATCACCAGCTGGGGGAATCTCCTCTATTCTCTCTTCTGGTCTCTCCTCCTCCATGGGGTCTCCCTCAAAGATGTGCTCCTACTCATCTATGAGACCATCATCCTCCTCTGCTATACCACTATCCTAATGTGTCCTCTCTAAAAAGCTTGGATCACCTATAGTATAATCCTTAGGGAAGATGGGATGAGTCACCTACAGACTCCAATAGCTAATGTAATCTCAGCTCATGCCTGAATAGGTCACATCTCATGGTATCTCTATACCCTCGGTCTCATCTGTATCACTATCCTCTATGTTGGCTACCAATGGTCGGTGTATGGCATTGGGTCTCTTATAATACCTCATGGGATGTACATAACAAGGTACTTCTCTGGGGACTCCCTGTAATAGGCTGAACTGTCTCATCACCTGATCATAATAGTATGGCATCACTATATGATTTTGATGACCCTCTAGCAGCTTCTACTATTTTGAATGTCTCATCTAGTATCGTGTATCTGGCCACTCTGTCATCCAGCAGTAGGGTCTCCATATCACATATGTGCCTAGAATGCGGTCTAGACATACCCTCCAATAGAGGATATCTCTAAACTGCTAGGTATCTCTCAGAGGATAAGAAAAGACTCTCAGTGTACTCGCATCTACCATCACTAGAGCACCCTATGGATGTGTACATGCGAAATTCTCAAACAACCAAATCTGCAAGAGTGTGCATACCAAAAGACTTTCTCTCTTATATCTCACTAGATAACATATCTCATGGTATAACATGTTGTGACCCCATGAGAATATGATCCTATCTCTCTCCATCCTCCATATAAGATGGGTGAGAGGTGCAGAAGATATTATACCCTTTGTGTTGGGTAAGACAACCAAGGATACTATACAAAGCATCACTCTCTATACAAAAGGTGTAAAGCCTGACAGTATGGATGACAAAAGGATTTGATCTGACTGGGTTCACATTTGTGGATCCCATCCCAAGAAATACTCTCCATCTGCAAGGATCTCCTTACAAACTTGTTGTGCTATTGGTCTGATAATCTCACCTCGAACTAGAAGCCACAAGGTCCTATAGACATCATCTAGTGTCACGATAATCTCTCCTAAGGGAAGATGAAAGGAGCATGTATCCTCATCCCACCTCTCTATCAGAGCTGATAACATGGCTCAATGTAGTCTGATATATGGTATGACTGATACCCAATATAGTCCTACATCTCTCAGTAACTGCATCTCATCCCCATTTAGCTTAGATAGTCTTTCTTTGACGATCACTAGTAACTCTCCAAAGGGATGATCTCGGAGATGGACCATGTCCTGTAAGCACAAACAAACATCATATCAGCATTCTACATCATCAAATCTGTAAATCCAACTTGACTAGGTTAAGGTCGACCTTAGTTAGGTCAGGGTCGACCTTCTTGGGTCAAGGTCAACTTTCCTGGGTCGGGGTCGACCTCATCCCAAATAAGGTGGAGACCTTCTAGTTCATGTCGACCTTTTTGGGTCAAGAATCAAGAATTTGGAAAATACAGGAACCAATAACAATAAACTCACCCCAGGAAGCAACTGTCTAGTAGTCATGCACTATCTTAGGAGCTCCATGTGTGTCACTCGAAGTTCTTCTCTCCTCGGCATCTTTCTTTCTCTCTTTGAATCTGAAAATGGTAAGAATGTGTAAGTATGACTTCCTTTCCTTATTTATAGTTAAAATTAGGGTTTTGTTAGGGTTTCTCTTAGGGTTTACTTATGGTAAATTTGGATTTCCTTTCTTATGCATTTAGATAGACATTCACTATTTTCATTATAACTTGAGTTCGATAACTTTTTTTTCAATGCCATTAGTGTCATTGGAATCATGATTAAAATAACTAACTCCTTGAATCTATTTAGGAAGGATAGGAATACTTCTAATTGGTTTAGGAAAGAACTTTTCAACAAACTGCATATCTAGTGTATAAAGTTATCCTTATCAACCTCTTTCACCCTTCAGAAGTAGAAAGCCGAAATAGGGGGGGCATAAGGGGCTTTATGCACTTCTCAAGTTGTCATTTAGTAAGCTCTAGGTGATTTGTGGATTTTCATTAACCTTGTGTGTTGCAAGTTCTAACAATTTTCTGCAGGATCTCTACATCAAGGACTTAGCTATATCCTTTTTATATACTATGATGTTTTCTTACTTTAGCTTGTATATTCACGTAGTCTCATATCTAAGCTAAAGTGGGGGCTAAATGTATCATCTTAAAATGGAAGCACTTCCATTTTGATAGGTTTAGCACCCTCTTTTAGTGCATTTATCATGATAGACTTGCATTTAGGATGCATTCTACACTTGATTCCTTCATTCTAGGTGAAATTAGGGTTAGGATCCTGAGGATTCTCCTTTATTTCCCTTCTCTCTAGCTCAATTTTATAGGTAGGATGTAGGAATAGGTCCTCCTATCCTTCATCATGTTCATCATAGGACTTTGTGCCTCTCTCTAGAACTCTGCCCTATTCTGTCATCATTTCTAGGTCTTTAGGCACCTCTTGAACCTTCTATTTTCTGCTCTGGCTAGATCTGGACCCCCTAGGTCAAGGTTGAGGTCAACCCTGACCTAGGTTAGGGTTGAGGTTGACTCTAACCTAGGTCAGAGTGAAGGTCATCATTGACCTTTGTCGAGATTTGGTCCCTCTTTTCAAATTTTGGTACTGAAGGACCCCGAAATGAATGTCAGGCTTTCAGATCTAAATGCGAAAGGGTTTTAACTTGAAATTCATTTAATTATTTTCCCTCCTTAGTTGGTTATTGTGATTTGACCATAATTTGAGGTGAAATTTGAATTATGGGTCCTCACATTACTCTAGGAGCGTCACCTTGAAACCTCTATATAAAGACTCTCTCTTGCCTTCATTCTCACACAACAACAACACAATTGAGCAACAAGAGGATCAAGATTTGAAGAAAGAAAGTGATGGTGAAGTGAAGATGCAAGGTTTCAAGAGGATGATATAGAAGATCAAGCCATTTTTGATATCGAGCATTTTTGTGAACACACTATTGTGAACATCTATTTTGAGCAAGAGAGATTTCTTCTTCCTTGATCCACCATTATCAATATTCAAGCATTCAAAGATACACTCATGGGTTAGAAATTATGGATTGTGAGTTTGGTAAGAGTAATTTACCCTAGGGAGCTTGGTATGCTTTCTTATCTTATTCAAATCTATGCATTTCTTTCTCATAATCATTCATGCTAGGGTTTCAATCTAGAGGATTAGAACTTGGCATTACACATTCAATACACACACATATTCTATTACATCTGGCTATTCACGGAGGTGGAGATCACCTAAATAGTGGTTTGACTAAGGGAAAACCCTATATAGCCACCCCAAAACACCATTTTCAAATATCTACAGTCGTTGTTTCGAGAATTACAGAGTGGATCTGAGTACCCTTTTCATCAAACTTTCAGGATCTACGAACAAAATTTATGTTGGAGTTGTTTTAGGTCAAGGTTGACCTTTAGTGGGGGGAAAGATTGTACCTTGCTATTTAGGTCAAGGTCGACCTCGCTTAGAATTGAAAAAGTTTTTTGGGTTTTCTCCGTTGTGGTTTTCTAGTTCAGGATTTGCTTGCAAAATTTCTTGAAATTTTACATAGGCACTAGAAAATAGGTATTTCCAAATTAATTTCATTATGAGGTATATACCTTATCTTATATAATTTTAGGAATTTCTAGATTTACATTACTTATCAATTCAATTCAAATTACATACATATAGGGTAATGTTAGATGCATTGTTAAACTCCATTTTACCCCTATTCACATTGAATCTGGACACTGAACAAAAAATGGTTTACAAATCTCAAGGAAATTGTATGACAGAGCATTGGAGATTTAAACATGTTGATTACACATGATTAAAAGGTGAGATCTATGAATGAGAATTAAGTATGATATATGCATTGGAGGAGTAACCAATTCTATCACCACTTGAAGAGAAGATTCTAGAACATTTCTACCATTTCTAGAATTGTATATAAATGGATTAGAATGTGAAGATCAGAGAGAGAGAGAGCATAAGAGAAGATTGAATGTGTGAAACAGAGATTGTAGATAGAAGGTGATGAGAATATTAGCCATCGACTAACAGAGTAGTAAATAGAAGAGAGTAAATGTGATTCATAGTTGAATCTACTGAGTACTAAATTGTTATTGTGAGAGGTGCACAGTATGAGGTAATAAGTTATTGAACATGTAGAGTCTGAAAAGCATAAGTAGATGAAATTTTAACATACAAGTTTGTGTTAATGATTAAAGCATAATCAAAATTTTAAAGTTTCTTAAAAAACCAGATCCTAACAAGTCTTACATTGTAAATCCTTTAACTAGGTACAATTCTTAGATTAGAATTGTAAAATCCTTTAGAAAGGTAGACTTAATTGGTCATAAGACTCTTAACCAGGTTTTTTAGGAATAAAAGTCCACCAAAACAATTGAGAGGGGGGGGGTGAATCAATTGTGAGACAAATTATTAAACTTTAAACTTTAAATAGCAGCTACACCAAATCATATGATAACATAGTAAATGCCAAAATAATAACATAATATTTTGTTGTCGAGGAAACCCTGTTAAAGGTAAAACCAGGGTGAGAATTAGCACCCATAAATGATGTACTGAGATTATAGTATCACTGTTAAAAGATCTAGCCCTATTAGGAGCTTATTAAAAAATTATAGTACATAGTCCCTATTAAAGGACATACCTTGTTAGGAGTCAAGGAAATGTAGGCTCACTTCCCAAAGAAGGTTATGTCTACCTCCATAACTCACTATTCACAACACAAGTGTATATAAAGGAAATACACAGTCCTTGTGAACTATTTTATAGAAACTACCTTTTCTTGATTAGTTCTAATGAAGTATAAACTATCATCTTCTCTACATCCAGCAGATACAAGCTCATAGCTTCCACAATCCTCTTTTACATTTCTTACTCACTACCTATCTTTTCAAAAGAAAAGATCTTACATATATACCCTACTACAATAAATGATCAGGTCAACCAATTAGGCTTTCCTCATATACAAATAATTACATAACCCCTTGCTAAGATACACATGGTATCTATAACAAGTATACAATAATTAGACTTCAACAATTAAGGTCCAACATCTGTAATCCATGCTCGCTATCTATAATATAGGCTACAACTTTGAAGTCAGCCCCAAATAGGTTTCCTCCAAAACACAGACCATAGCTGATGTCATCATGCTTTCCATGACTTGCTAAGATCAAATAACATTTCTCAATATGTTATTTGACATCCTTTAAGCTTGCATATAGTGAATCCACATCTGTTAAATTCCACTGTCATAGTCTAGAAACAAGTCTTCACCAAATATTTTGTTACTCAACCAATATGAAATATTACAACATGCGATCTTAGATATAATATCACAACACCTCCCTGTACACAAACCTATGTTCACTTATTCTGAATCAATCATACAGTATTCATACACTTTAATAACTAGTATGTTCTCTTCATAGAAACATATGTTGACATCAGTGACAAAACATGAATGACAACAACATTAGTAACTAATTCCAACAACATCCAAAAATCTCCTCCTTTGGCATTGATGATAAAATATGGGAAAATCCATCAACCCAAAAATACTCTCTCAATATAGCTTTCTCAATATCCTCAGCATAATCTCTTCCCAAATAGTGAACTCTTCCCGATACAGTAAGGCTTTTCTCATAGTATGTTTCCCCCTTTGGCAATAATGGAAAAGGGTGCCATAAGTCATCAACTATCTTTTGTTTAGTCTTCATCAACCAGGTGTTGTATCACCCAAATGTATTTTGTAAGGTTCCAATGATCACTCCCCATGAGGAGTAGATCCATACATAAAGTCCAGAAAATGATAGAGCTCTAAAGACCTCTAGACTAATGTATCATTGCATCATTTAATTCTCACTAGGAGGGGCTTGAACCCTAAGCATACCTCTAAGATATTCAAAAGCATCTTTTGGAAACAACTTTGTAAAGATGTCTGCTTTCTATTCCTTTATGCTAATGCATTCCAACCTTATTTCTTTCTCTACTACCTTGTCTCTCAAAAAGTGATACTTAATAGAAATATGCTTAGTTTTAGAATTTATCACAAGATTATTTGACATATTGACTATACTGGTGTTATCACAATGGATAACCATAGGTTCAACAAAAGTTATTCCAATATGTTTCAGAATTTGTTTCATCGAAACAATCTGAGTGCAATTAATAATAGTAACAACATACTCAGATTTAGCAGTAGATTGAGCTATACGATCTTGCTTTTTACTTAACCATGAAACCAACCTTTTCCCAAGCAAAAATGCACCTCCACTAGTACTCTTTCTATCATCAATGTTTCCTTCCCAATCAGCATCAATATAAGCATGTAGTTCAAAGTCATCATTTTTACCATACCATAAGCCAATTCTAGGATTCCTTTCAAGTATCTAAATATTCTTTTCATAGCAGTTGGGTGTGTCTCTTTAGGATCTACCTAATATCTAGCCACAATTCCAACAACATTAGCAATATCTGGTCTAGAGTGAGTTAGATATTGTAATCCTCCAATCATTGATCTATAATTGGTTTGAAAAACACTCTTGGTCTCATCAGTATTTATTAGTTTATATCCAATCACCATGGGTGTACCAATAGGTTTACAATCTTCCATTTCAAACTTTTTCAACATTTCTTTAAGATACTTAGTCTGAGAAATAAAAATGCCATTCTTGCTTTGATTTATTTGCAGTTCAAGAAAGAATTTCACGTCTCCAATCATGGACATCTCAAATTAATTCTTCATTTATTTAGAAAATTTCTTAGACATCTCATCATTGCCTCCAAAAATAATATTATCAACAAAAAATTCTAATATCAAAATTCTATCTTGATTAGTTCTTAAGTACAAATGTTTGTCAACGTTACCTTTTTTGAATCCAAGATGAAGTAAGTACTTGTCTAACCTTGCATACCAATCCCTTGGTTCTTTCTTCAGTCCATATAGTGCCTTCTTCAACTTGCAAACTGTGTCTTCATCTTCTTTTAGAGGAAATTCATCAAGTTATTCTATGTATACCTCCTCTTCAAGATCCCCATTCAGAAATGCAGATTTTACATCCATCTGATATACCTTGAAGTCTTTATGTGAAACATAAGCTAGAAATAGTCTTACAACTTCCAACCTAGCAACAGGAGCAAATGTCTCTTCAAAATATATTCCTTCTTGTTGCGAATAGCCTTTGCAAACCAGTCTTGCTTTGTTTCTTACAACAATTCCTTCTTCATTCATTTTGTTTTTGAAAAACCCACTTAGTTCATATTAAATTTGTGTCTTTAGGTCTAGGAACCAGCTCCCAAGTGTTATTTTTCTTTATCTGATCTAACTCTTCCTTCATAGCTATGATACAACATTCATCTCTACAAGCTTCATCAGTAGTCCTTGGTTCAACTTGAGAAATCAAACAAATTTCTTCCCTTATCTTTGATCTAGTCATCATTCCTTGGCTTGCATTACCAATAATTTGATTTTCAGGACATGATTTTTCTTAACATACCTCAGAGTCTTAGGAATCTCAGTAACTTCATTTGTGTCATAATCACAAATCTCACTCTCACAGTCAATCTCAACATGTTCTTCTTCTATAGTAGCAACTTCCTTGATTTCTGCATTCTAATAATAATCATACATTCTCTCTTGTATCTGAAACTTTTTATCTATCTTCACATTATTACTTTCAATCATCTTTCTCAATCTCAAGTTAAAAGATTTGTAAGCCTTTCTTTTAGTAGAATAACCAAGAAAAATTCCTTCATCACTTCTAGCATCAAATTTCCCTATTTCATCATCTCTTTTGATATAGCATTTACTTCCAAATATTATGAAATATTTTATAGTAGGAGAATGATTAAACCACAATTCATAAGGAGGCTTACTTGTACCTTCTCTAATTTTAATTCTATTCAATGTGTATACGAATGCCCCAATAGCTTCTCTCCAATGTACATGATATACATTTCCTTCTAGCAACATTGTCCTAGCAACATCCAATATTGTTCTATTTCTTCACTTTGCTATCCCATTTTGCTGTGGAGTCCTAGGAGCAAATGTCTGTCTATGTATTCCATGCTCTTCACAATATGAATTGGATAGATTTGAAGTAAACTATCCACCTTTGTCTGATCTCAAACATTTTATCTTTAAGCCTGCCTCATTCTCTACTTTTGCTTTGAATATCTTGAATTTTTCAAATGCTTCTGATTTATCTCTCAAGTAAGCAAGCCACATCATTCTAGAAAATTCATCAATAAAAAGTATAAAGTACCTTTCACCATAGTATGATCTTGTCCTTGTAGGTCCACATAGGTCTATGTGTATCAGATCCAAATTTCCTTTTGCTGAATATAATTTTCTTTTATAGTTGCTTCTAGTCTACTTTCCCATAACACACTCTCTACACATAGTGTTAGATGGTTTTACAATTTTAGGTAGGTCTCTCACTACATTAGCCAAGATTGCCTTTACAATATTATCAAAATTAACATGACAAAACCTTTTGTTCCATAACCAACTGTCATCTACCTTTGCAAAAAAATAAGAAGCTTCAAATGATTATAGGAGATAATAACACAACCAAAATAACTGTTAGCATTTAATTATTATTTTAACAATAACCCTGGACAGAATAACCTGACCACAATAACCCGAGGATTAAATAACCCAGGGTCATAATAACCCAATCCAAAATAACCCTCAGTCAAAATAACACAAGGACAAAATAACCCCATAAGATTATAGAGAAAGGAAAACAAAGTTTACAAATTAGAAGTATATTTCTAAAAAACCTTTTTATTCAAATTTTCAATAAAAGTAATTTCTTATTTTTTTGACTTGTAAAAAATTGAAGAGGCATTGTATATATTAAAAATTATGAAGAATTTCTTGATTCCTTAAAAGTATATTTATTTTTGTATACTTTTATAGAAACCCCTAGGAAAATTTAATATAATGTTCAAAAAATTATATTAAAAAATATATTTTTTTATGAAATTTGATTTCTCTTTTTCTTATCACTCTAGACACTCTTAATTCTTCTCCCCTTCTTCCTTCCTTCACTTCTCTTAATTCTACCACTTTATATATCCTCTTAATGCCTCTTCATAATGCCTTTTGACTTATATCTTTTGATAATAACTCTTATTCAGCTTATTCCCACGAATTTGTCTTTATTTATATAATATTTTACCATTTTATATGTTATTTAAGCATATTAAAGATGCTTTAAGGCTATTTAGGGGTACATAATGGATGTATGGTCTAAAAATGACCTAAATATCCTCTATGATGCCTCAAAATCCCCCTTTTAGCATACTAACTTGATCTAAAATGACCATGGGTTATTTTGTCCATGGATTATATTGACCATGGGTTATTTTGACCATGGGTTATTGTTTCCTTGGATTATTATGGCAGTGTTATTGTGTCTAGGCTTATTTTAGTGGGGTTATTATGTCCAATTACCACATGCTACCATATCTTGAAGCCAAATTGATGTCGACCTCTTACTTCCCTCTCTCACTCTAGTATTCAGAGTTCATTTGTACCCTAGAAGTTCATTAGTCATAAGTTACTTGCTCACGCATCCTACCGAATAGTAACCACATAGTCACTTTTGACGTGGTCTCCTTTTGCATCATCCTCCACATTGCCAACAAGCCAAAGGCTATGACTATGGATAAGGAAGTTTCCATGGAAAAGTATAGAAGAATGAAGGCCCAAAACAAGACATACTTAAATGATAACTATCTCACAACATCGTGCAAGGATGCCACAAAAATGTCTGGAACCATTCCACAAGGTGATTTATTTTTTCTATCCTGTGGATAATTGTAATGCCATGTAATATATTTGAGGAGACAAGGGCAAAGAAATACACCCCCTAGATGTATTAATTTATAGTCAACAATTTCATTGGAATGACCTACTTCAATTGGGCCCAAATTATCTCAGACAACATAAATTGTAGTATGAGGGAGTCAAGGACATGAGGTAGTTTTGTATGACATCTTATGTGGTTTGGTTGATATCTTTCCAAAAGGAAATTGATTATGTAGAGAAGGTCAGTGATCAAGGCAACCAACTAGAGGATACATTTCCATGGGTTCATTATGCACAACTTAAGATGGAAAGGTTCCTCAACATATTTTTTCTTGTAAATGATACCTTTGTATATAAATTGATAATAAGGCTCATAGGCAACATCGGATATTAGTTTTCAAAGGAAAAGATGACACTAATTGAGACATGGGGGTGTTGGTTTTTGTAGTTTCACTAGCAAATTTTATCCCTGTATCTTAATTTTCTATAAAGTCCTTCCTCCTCTTACGACATTCCAATGACCAAGTAGCCTTACATTGATTTTGTAGACAAATTTTGGAAACACATATTTTGATGACCATGAAGAAAATCATGGTGTTCATATTCCCCTTTTCTCGTGAGGAGTATAAGTGCACCCTTGTCATCGTGAAAAAGGTAGTGAATGATTTGAAGAGCCTATATTTGTAGAAGTTTTACTAGTTGTGTTTGTAGTAAGTTTTGAGAGAAAGAATAAAGAAGGAACTCTTTGACACTTTCAAAGGCCACCTCCCTCACCTGGAGGATTTTTGGGCCAATTTCCAGGATGATTTTGATCTACATTGTCACAAGTATTACTAGATCACAACGCAAAAGATGGTTGATTTTAGGCTACATACATTTCCCAATGGTTTGATAGATACCTCAGCCATTTTTTATCCCATCTATGACCAAGATAATGTAAGAGACTAGCTCCTCCCAAGTATCAACTAGGATGAGATAAAAGTATATAATATCAGGGAAGTCACCCAAGAAGTCATGGAAAAGAGCCATGTAGTTTTTCATCTTAAGTGTTCTAGAGGCATCTCTCGATGAAAGAAAAAAGAAAAATCCCAACCCTCTCAGTAGTGTGAGAGGTGAGAAAGAATAAATGGGGTACCTCATCTGGGCTTCTAGATCCTCTTAATGAAGCACTAATGGAGGTAATTTTTATAGAGTTGGGAGAATAGATGGGCAAGTTGCAGAAGATCACTTCCTCCATGCAACAAGGAGTCACTATTGGACTTAGTGTGGACCCTCTTTCATCAACACAACCTTCCTAGGAAACAATGAGATCATCTATTCCTATTTTTAAAATCCTACATATTGATATTGATCAAGAGCCATATGTTCAAGATGAGGAAGATGTTCCATTTCTACATCCCAAAAGGAAAAAAAAAAAAGTAAATGGGTGGTCGATGATTCTCCCACTAGTCCTAGCCTTGAAGGTGAGTAAGAATTTAAAGATGTACATGATCCTCAAACTAAAGTTCTCGTAGAGGATCCCGTATTAGAGAAAGTCCTAGAATTTGAGGACCTAGATAATATTTCCCTTGAAAATCCCAATGAGGTTCTAACACTAGATGATCAAGACCTCCTCCTGAAGAAAAGAGAAGAAGAAAAAAGGTGTGAGGATGAAGTGCAAAGAGAATGGTTGGAACAAGTAGAGAAGGAAGAGGAGGAGTGAATCCATGGAATTGAAGAATATACAATGCATGCTGAAGAGGAGGCCAAATGGAAATAAGATGCCGATGTGAACACTCACAAAGAGAAATCTCACCTCAAGGAAGAGGAAGAAGCCAAAAATAAGAAGACCTAAAAAGAGTAGTGGTTGAAAGAAGAAAAGAGAAAGGTTGTTGAGCATGCAACCCAAATGCAAGAAAATGAGGATGCTTTCCAAAATGAATTCAAGGCCACAAAAATGAGACAAAAAGAGGAGGATGCCCAAAAATGCAAAGAAGAGGAAGAAAAGAGAAGGGAAGATGAGAAGAAAAAATAACAAGGGAAGCCAAACCTTTGATAACAATTGTACCCCCTACATCTAGCACTCCTCTAGGTAATCCATTACCTAATAATTCATCAATTCAACATCCTAATCTATAGAAAAACCCATTCTGAATCCACAACCACATCTGAAGGAGAACCCTCAATAGGTTTCTTAGAAGGACAAAAATGACAATAAGAGGAAGAAAAAACATCAAATCCTAGGAACCCTCCTCCTAAAGATGAACGAGCACCACCCTATGAAGAGGTACACATGGAGCAGGGTGGTGAGATGTATGATTTATAGGACACCATAGATGTTGAGGTAAATGTCTCAGATCTTCCTTAATAGTCTATAGATACACATGAGAAAATATTTAGATTAACCCATCACCACACCCTCACTCTAAGACCTAATGAATGAGCTCATAGCCCTGCAACCCAAGAAAATAAAGAAGACATGTTCCATTTTTGTAACTAGGAGGAATGCCAAAGGAGAGATGGTGGTGATAATGGTTTTGTTTCCTAAGGATAAAGAAGAGTATGGGGTTACTCTTGGAGACTATCAAATACAAAAGATCATCCAAGGGAAGAGAAATAAGTGGGACAAGCTTAAAGACCTTGATGATGTTTCTGATATGGTGGGTGAGAGATATGTACAAGAATATTAGAAAAGGAGAGATGTGAAAGCCTTAGTGATTAAAATGGATTTTGTATACTAAGGAAAGTATCTTCATAGAATTAAGGTTGAACAATAAATGAAATAGTAACCAAATAAACCACAATAGAGAAACTATTTAGCAAATTAATGATCAATTGAGCATCCTATGGCTCTCTAACTAAGAATATTAATGCAAAGCTCACAGCAAGCTTCCATTAATAACAGTCCTAAAATGAGAATGATAAGATAAACAAGTTTAAGCTAACAATTATATCAAATTAAAAGCTAATTAAGCTCTCAAATGCCTTTCTAAACTCAAATTACAAGAGGTTCAATGCAATTCTCAGATGTGTGGTTGTTAATTATGAAAGATTTAGGCCTTTCTTTTATAGATTTTCAATGGTAGGGGGTGTAGTTGTTTTTGATCATGATTAAACTTTGGTTGAGTGTTTGGTTCCACCCTTTGAAGACAATGCAAATTTTGTGTCCTCAAAGCTTGGGACAAGTAGACAAGATCAATGGTCAAGATTCCCTTTCACTTTGAGTGATTGGAATTGAATTTGGCTTGATCCATGTGAATGTCTTTCCTCAAATCTCATTGGTTGCCCAGATTTCCTCTCCTTTTGGGTTGTTGAGAGTAATTGAGATTTATTAATTGATTTATTTTATCCATGTGCCCCTTGAATGGGTTGAATTTAATTTAATCCAAGACTATACAATTATTTGATTTAATTGTATTTTGATTTGATTGCATTTGATTAAAACACTCTCAATTTTGATTTATCTCGAATTAAGACTTGATTTTAATTTTGATTGGCTAATTATGCATTGTGATTTAATTGATTCAATTGATTCAATTATGTCCTTGATGTACTTTGATTTGACTTGATTTTCTTTGATTTTATCTTTGTCCATTTTTAGGTGATTACAAATGCCCCTCTTTGAGTTGACGTGCGAAGCATGTCAATTCAAAGAATACTTTGATCTTGCTTGATGATAGGTCATGATTCATTGATGGTAGATCTTTGATGTTAATTTAATGTCTTTCAATGGTTGATCCTTGATTTATAATATGAGATTGATGCAGATATGATCAATATGAAACTCTCAATTGATATGGTTCTGATGGTCATTCGTATATGATGGTCCTTCTGATGATTAATCCTCGATATGATGCTTGATCCTGATGGAAAATCCTGATATGATACCCAATTTGATGATTGATTTTGATGTGATGCCCCATTCATTTGATTACGAAAAATTTCTTGATAAAAGCTTTCACTTTGATTTGATGATCGGTCTCTTGATTTTCGATGATGTTATTGCTGATGTTGATCTGATTATCTGATGGTATGTGTAGTACCTCGCCCCTAGTCCATTTTTTATAAAGGTTATGATTATTCTAGGATGTTAGATTATATGTTAGGACATCATTGATGTGTATGATTTTACTGACCCCATACTTGCATGTGTATGGTTGATGTGTTTGTTTCATACTTCTATTTGACATGCTTGATGTGGTTGAGGGATGGATTCATAGTTACTTGCTTGCGAGATCCACACAATTGACCAATCCCCACCATTATCTGTTATATATTTAGTTATGTATTTACATGTGGGTTTTTTATGTAGGTTTGTAGGTATCGAGCATCGACTTCCCTGAATTGACAGGATGAGCATGCCTTATTGCAATATCTTAGATGGTAAGAGAGGGGAGATAACACAGTTCCAAAACCCTAACCTAAGCCTAATTTGTCCTAGGTTGGGACAAGTACTAGCATGACTACCTTACCCGAATTCACCTAGTTGGCATGAATTCGTGAATCCCGTGCTTGAGTGTGTGCTTGGGTTTAGTTTGCTTGATTTTATTGTGCTTGGTTCATGGTTTATGTTTATATAGGTGATTTTATATGATTATTAATGTTAGGATTATAGTTGTATTTAATGATTAATTATGTTCTTATGATTAATTTGGAAAATTAATCTAAAGTCAAATGTTTGATTATTTAGAATTATTTGAGCATTTAATTGTAATTAGATTTAATTTATGTTGCATACTTTATTAAATAATTAAATATTTGATTTGCATGACTTTAGGATGCATTAAGTATTTAATATATATTTAATACATATTTGAATTATGACATGTGCATTAATGTTTATTTTAAATTGAATTATTCTTAAAAGTAAACAACTTGTTTCAAAAAGTTAAAGTTGAGTTGTGCGTTAAAAAGTGTTTTTAATTTATTAATTGAATTTTCCCTCAATTTCTGATTTGGGAGTTGAACTGTGAGTTAACTTTTGAGTTGTCTATAGGATTGCATTAAATGGGGAATTGAATCCCTATTAGGGGGAAATTGCATTCATTTTTGAGGATTAGATAGGTTTTGGGAAAGATTTTTGGAGAGAGCTTGTGTGCTTTGAATTTTGGAGATTTGTGGATTGTTGTGGTTGCTTGTTGGTTTGGCTTCATTGTGCATCTGGATCGGGTGCCTATTTTCTACACAGTTTTAGATCTTTAGGTTGGATTGACTTCAGTAGGAAATTCTACTTTCAGAGCTTCAAAGGGATATTTTTACAATTTTTGGCATTGGATCTGAGGTAGGATTTGGAAATCTTATTCTGTACATTCTATTTGTTGTTTGATGAATCTTTGTGTCTGAATAGTTTCTTGATTGTTTTCCTTAGATCTATATATTTTTTTCCTTGTTATGGGTATTAGAAAAACCCTTAAATATGTTGTTTTAGATTTTTATTAAATTTTAGCACAGTAGGGTTATGCTGGAAAAATTTCGTTGGATTATGTCACATAGCTCTCCTAGAAAACAAATTATTAGTCTGGGCTAAAGTCTGACTATAGGGCTTGAAGAAAATAAATTTGTCCTTAGATAAAAACCCAACTTTTTTTTGGAAATCTAGTTCTGGTTTAAAAAAAGATTATCATTTGGCAAAATACACAGTCAAACAAAATTGACCAATAAAACAAAAAGGGATAGATTCTTGGTAAAAGAATCTCAATATGATTGTTTAAAATATAAATGGATTTAAAGAAAACAAATGTTGAAAGAAAAACCCAATTTGGGTATTGGGATTAATTTTGGAAAATGAGCTATTCTCTGTGAAAAAGTATAGAACAGAAAATTAATTCTCATGAAAGTTAAAAAAATATTTATAAACCTTACAAACTTTGGAAATGACTTTTGGGTTTTCTTTAAGAAAATATATATTAAAAAAAATAATATATAATATATATTTGTGTTGCAATGAAATGGTTTAAAGAAAATATTAAAAAGTTTAATATAAAAAAAAAATTAAATAAATTTTAGTATGGGGGCAAGGGCCACCAATCCCTCCCAACCCCCATGAGACAGTCCTAAAGCTACCACACGATAGACTAGGTATTGCCGACGGCAGTATCTAGGCTGTTGTGAGGTAGTCTAGGCTGCCACGCTAGCAGCATGGGTAAAGGGGGTGTGGGGCCATGGTTCCCCCCCAACCCACTGTTTATTTTTATTTATTTTTCTTTAATTTAATTTTAATTTATTAAAAATTTTCATTTAAGATTAAACTAATGTATTAATTTGGTAATTATGTAATTTGTTTTTTATTTAATTTTTTTATTAAGATTTGATTATTAATTAAGTTAAAGTAAGCTTTGTTTATTAACTTGATTAAATTAAAAATTTGTTTCTAATCTAATATGAGATTTGATTATTTGGAAAGAAATTAAATAAGAATGCTTTATATATATAATTTTATTAATTATATACAATTGGAGCATGTTTAAAGCAAATATAATTGTTCATATGTATAGAAAATTTATTAGTGATTAAAGTATGTATATACTCATTTAATTTCCATCTTTGTGGGATGAGTTTTAATTGACTTGTTTGTATAGGAGTATATGCATAAGTCGTGTACATTAGAATTATTAACAGTTTATGCTTCTCTCATTTACATTTATCTTCAATCGATTAATTTTTGAGAATTGTAGTACATGTAGTGAAATTGGGTGTTTTATCTTGTTAGAACTCTTAAAAGACTATTGTAAATGTTTTGATTATGACATTATTGAGATTGTTATGTTAAGTTTCCCTAGTAGGTTTATGTGACTCTCTATGTGAAATTCAGTTGTGATAAATATGGAATTTTATATGCTTATGGTTAGATTTTAGTTTTCTATGGTGCAAATGTGTCTTCTTCATGCCTAGAGTGTCTTCTTGGGCTTACTGTGATTTCGGGATACTAGAAGACCTAGGGGGAAGACAGAGGCTGGGGTATGTGTCAGTTGTACTTGTTTTCAATATTATAATTGATGTGTGTGTGTGTATCCCGATTATCATCCCTATCTTGACCATCTAGGCTCATGTTGTATTAAGTTTTACTTCATATTCTATAGAGGAGAATATGGTATTGAATTTTATGTCCGATCCATGAGATCATGTGTATTTATACTTTTGTGAACACTTTGAGAGTGTCTTGTGACATTATGGTTAAGTGTGAACTAGTATGTTCCTGTTATTTTGTGGAACAGTCCTGAGGGACATTATTATCATCTTGTGATCTATGTGAGATCTGTTAGCCTAGGGTAGTTTACCTAGATATGTAGTAGGAGGTGGCTTGCAATAAGCACTGGGGCCCAAAAGTGGCTACCAGGATCACTTATTGTTAAGTATCTTAATCAAGTGATAACTAAATATAACATTGAGAGATTTAAAAATGAACCTAATAAGATATGGTTTCCTCACACTGGCTTAGTGCTAGTATAGACTAAGGCAAGAATGGAGAAGATGACTAGCCCCCTTTTAAGGGATGAGTTGGCATAGTCGATGGCTTCGTCAGCACAAGAGGTCATTGACATCGTATAAGGTCACTTGGGTGTCGGGATCCAACAAGATTACTAGGACAAAACTCAAGGGTTAGATGTACATGATGAAACCTTCCTATGCATAGTCTAGTTATCCTACATGTGTCAGTTGCCTCTAGAATAGTGAGTCTTTCATGGCATTATTACTTTTCACCTTGAGTTAGAGAGCTTTCAGGATCCTTTCCTTAGCTTGATCTATTTGATGTTTGTTATCTAAGTGGGATCTGTTGTTATCTCCTCAGCATGGTGGGAGTGGACCATTTAGGTTCATGAGGTCGAGTGGTAGTGATTCTTTTACCATTTGAGATTCTGACGTTCGTGTACCAGTGCTAGATGATCCCTGTAGTAGTTGTTCCTTCTTGATCTACTTTGTTGGAGTTTTAATTTGTTCTTCTTCTTTGTGATCCTGTATCTTGTTTCAGTTTCTCATAGATACCATGTGTACTTCCTTTCAATTATAGTATTGCATACCCTGTGACATGTGCATTGGATGTAGATTTATGGATACCTCATGGTACCAGTTGTATTTATGTTATCTTCTATGAGCTGTTTCTTTTATCTTTCATTTTTTTATTAGAGTTTTGTAATTGTACCTAATCTTAATTAATTATTAATGTTAACGTAATCTTCATCGAGGAACCCTTGAGAGATGTAACCTATGTTGGTTATTGTATTATTGTGAGTAAATAGTAATTGCTTCCACATTGTTGTTTATCTTGTATGTTAACTTTAAAAAAAAATTATTTTGCAAACTTAGATGCATGCTTAGGTTAAGTTCTCTTGGGTTCCTTGGTGGGGCATTACAGTATGCCCCCTCAGAAATAAAACATATTGATGCTTGATTTGAAAAATTTGATTGATTGATTGATCCAATATGTTTTCATTTCTGAAAACCATTGATGATATGCCATGATTCACAATTTGCCCCAATTGAACTGATAGGTCAATATAGGTCAAAGTCAAAATTTCACCTCTAAATTAGGTCAAATTAGCTTAAATAGGTTGAAAAACCTTGATTTACTATTCATTTTCACTTTTTACTTGTGAGATTTTTCTCTGAGCTTCCTTTGATTTTTGAGATGGTTGTTCCTATCAGAGAGAATTGGTTTGAGAGATGTCAACGGTATTGGAGACCACCTGAGTATGGACCTCCAGTGAGTCATTTTTAACTTCCTTGTTGCATTTGTTGCTCATTTATAGCATTTATTGCATCTTTTCCATGTCGTCATTGTTTTAATTTTGCAAATTCATGCTTAGGATAGTTTTAATGTCGCATTTTCCTTTAAAGTGTCACATCCATGCTTTTTACTCATGCTTCTACATAGTAAACTATCGCCCAACAATTTTTTATTCTCACCTGAGAAGAATATGATTTCGCGTAGCTTTAGGGTTTTAATGCTAATTTGCATATGTTTTTCCACGTGTGAAACCCTAGGTTTTTGTTGTCACCTAGGCTTTATTCAATGTCTCCTAGGGTTATAAAGTGTTGCCTGAAACTTGAATTACTGCTTAGGATAGATAAAGTGTAGCCTGTCATCTTTTTTGCATCGCGTTAGATGAAATGTCGTGTGGTATGTGTAAAATCATGCCTAAAAGATTTTTGAAATTTTTTCCCTTGTACTTGATTTTTCTTGATAAAAAATTTGATAACTCCAGATGATCAATTCCAATGATAAGGTTAGGTTTGTTGTGTTTAAAAAAAACAATTAATTAGAATATTAAGATAATGGTACTAATGAATGTGACTTGTCAATCTAATAGGATAAATCAATCAATGTGAAAATTGATATGATTGGTACTGATACTTCATTCTCAGGATATAGAGACACGAACAAATGGTACTGGATGTGATTTCCTGATACTTTTGATAAAATTGGTTGACTTTATATGATTCCTTGATATAGAATACTGATATGATTCCTTTATTTTTCCAAACAGGCACACTTCCCTATTCTTTACATTTGGTCTGTTGCATCATGGGTTATTGATCTTGGTTAGGCTCTGACTTTGCCAGAGTATCGTATTGTTGAGATGTGCAGCCTCAGTTTTCTTCTTGACATGCCATGATTCCAGCTAAACCCTGGTCTTCTAACTGCTATGGTGGAGAGATGACACTCTAACCATGATACTTTCCACCTTCCTTTTGGAGTGATGACTCACTCTGGAGGATGTGTATAGACTATTACACATTCCTTCCCGAGGAGAGTTAGTATATTATGATTATATTTATGATAGCATAGTTTGCAGACAAGTGTTTGGAGACAACACTATAGATGATGATACTATTACTTGGCCACAGTTTGCTTCTTTCCCAACATTACTAGCAGTTCTTGGTGCTCTTATTGGTGGATTCCTACTTCCCGACTGGCGAGGTCTTGGTTTCTCAGTTGGATGGGTTAGGATCCTTGAGGATTTACTTGCTCAGCCTTGATGATTTGATTAGGGTTCTTGTGTGCTTTCTCAGCTGTATCATGATTTACATGAGGTTGTCTATAGAGAGAGCACTTCTTTGTCTGCAGGTGTAGTGATTCTACAGTTGTGGGTATGGGAGCATCTTCCCATTACTAGGCCTATTTCCATATCTGAGGATTTTTGTATGCTTTTCTATATAGCGGCATGGTTGTCCAACATCATCTAGGAAAGCTTGAATATTGGCACCAATAGATTGATGATCTTGATCAGGTTCAGTGGCAGCCATATATAGAATGTGAGCACTAGAGGGAGGATGATGATGAGCTCCCTTATATGTTTTCTCCTCGATGGATGATTGACAGGGCTACTACTGTTATTGAGCATTTTTTCTTTGGTTGAGTGTCTCACCAGTATGGTAGAGTACAAGATATGCCTCAGGGTACAACACTATATGCTAGAGTATAGACAAACTGATCGATGTGGGGTCCTCTGATTGATTATTAGTTTGCACGTGATTAGATTTCTAGTTTGGCATACTACAGATGGGAGATGCTTGCAGGTGTTGCTGATGCTGATGTGTCTCATGAGTTTCAAGACTAGTGGGATTTTAATAGGTTTCTTTGATTTATTGATCTAGTAGAGCCTATCCCAGACCTGGATGAGAGAGATGATGGTGGCAGTGGTGATGATGGTGGCGATGGCGGTGGTAGGAGATGTCAGGGATGATGAGGATAGAGAGAGCCTCAGGTTATTGGTAGAGTAGGAGACAAACCATGAGTGAGAGGTGGACATGTTTGGGATAGGGCTAGAGCTAGAGGATAGGATGATGTAGCTAAGGTATGCCCTAGAGTAGCAGTGGATAGACAACATAGAGCTCATCGACAACAAAGACAACAAAGATAGGTACATATAGATGCTGCTCGATAGATTCTTGGTGGATAGGATCTCTTAGTTCAATTACAAAGTGTTTCTTTAGCACAGTAGGATCAGGTTCCAGCACAACAAGTGCCTTCACAGGTTCAGTAGGTACCTCCACAGGTGCAACAGTTACAAGATATGGGGTAGAGTTCACAGGCTGCTCCTAGCATGGATAGTGTAGCACAGGATGTTCAGTCATTGAGGATGGATATATCTATTGTTGTGGGAAGATTGGATCAAGTAGCTCTTTTGATGCAATAGTTTATGACTCATGTGATTCAAAGACCTAGTATGGCTAGCACTTCTTAGGCTCCTCCTTCACAGGATAGACATGATGACAGGGGTCCAGATGGATCATGTGTTGGGGATGTTGGATACAATTGTCTAATTGTGTTTTGTCCTTGATGTCACACAAATTTCATATCAATTATCACTCTATGTCTATCGAGCTTAGTTGGTCAACTAAGCAATTTTCAGTGTTTTCCAAGATCACTCAGGCGTCAAAGGAAAATATGGTAGAAAACAGTGTTAACCGAGCTTCCATGGTTAACGAAGAAAAGTTAGTGCTTACCAAGTTCACTTGGTCTCCAAAGGATGTTGCAGAATTCACAGTGGTAACCAAGCTTCACTCGGTCAACAAAGGAAATCTTTTCAGCATCAGTGTTTACCAAGCAAGGTTGGCTAATGAAGGATTTTGTTAATTTTGAGAAATAAAGTTTATTTATTCCAGCTGACTGAGGTAATGATTATTAGTGTTTGTAACATGTATATGAGCTGACTTAACAATTTGAATGATATATATAAAAGGTCAAGTTGAGAATTCAATGTGTGGATGTGTGAATGGATGGATGACCAAACATGCAAATGAATTGATCATTTTGAAGGAAGGTGTGTGCGAATTTTGAAGGATGGCTAGATATCCTTGAGAAGTAGTGAAGATATATTTGATTAGGAAGGATCTAGTGAAGTACAACAAAGATCTATAATCAGCAATTGAGTTGCATCTTATTCAGGTCATTTCATTGTTACTTTCTTACCATTGTAGCAGTGATTTCAAAATCTCTTAACAGAGTTGGTTTAATAGCCATTTTGTAAATCCTCTAACAAGGTGACAGTTATATTGAATTGTTTCAAAGACCTCTTACAAGGCCACTCCTAATAGGGTGATTAAATCCTCTAACAAGGTCACACCTAACAGTGTGTTTTGTAACCTTTAACCGGGTTGGCTCCTAACAGGGCTCACTTCAGAAGAGTGAAAAATGGTAACTAGTTACATTGGTGGTTTTCCCAGATTGGGTTTCAACGTTAAATCTAGTGTCACATGTGTTCATGTTATTTTCTTTATGCATGCATGTTAATCACTAATGAATGCTTAAGATCAGTTATAATTAACACTCACTACAATAACCGAGTTACAACATTTCTCTGTATGTTTTCCGAGTAACAACAATAAATGATTTAATAAGACATCTAAGGGATCTATGGTAATATTTTTGTAGTTAACTGATTCACCCCCCCCCCCTCTCAGTTACTCCATCTATATTTCCAACAATTGGTATCAGAGCATTTGGTGCTTGCAGGAAGGGTTTCAAGGACCTAAGCTAAAGATCAGGATGTCTTACAAGAGAGAAATTCCAAGGCTTAACAGAGATAACTTTTCAGCATGGCAAGGACTCATGAGACTTCATATGGCTTCCATTGGTGATTCAGGATACAAATATCTTGATGAAGAATATACAGCTCCTACTAGCACATTATCTATTGAAGACATTGCAGAGAAAAAGAACCATAACACCATGATGATAGACATTGCATCAACTCTCAACTATGAAGAATTTGATGAGATCAAAGACTGCACAACTGCTTATGCAATGTGGAACAAGCTGAAGAAAATTTATGGTGGTGATGACAATGTGAAGAGAGCCAAAGTAGAAAGCCTAAGAGGATAGTTTGATCAGATGAAAATGAGAGAAGATGAAAACATTGCAAAATATGTTGAAAGGATCAAGGCAAGTGTTAGTGCAATCAGAGCTTCTGGAGGAATAATTGATGATGAAACTATTATAAGTAAGGTTCTTAGAACATTATGAAACTATTATAAGTAAGGTTCTTAGAACATTAATCCCTATCTATGCAATAAGAGTATCTGCTATTCAAGAAAGAAGATGTGAAGAAAATCACAATATAACTTTGGATGCCTTAGTGGGAAGATTGACAGCCTTTGAGTTGGATAACTATGACAACTATGTTCCAACTTCCAAAAATATTGAATCAGCATTTGAGGCCAAACTTTTGCTTAAGAAGGGCAAGAAAATAAAGGGCATCCAGTCAGAGAGTGAAGAAGAATCAGAGGAAAGTTATGATAGTGATCTTGAAGTTATTGAGGCATTACTTGCAAAGAAATATTCTAGAGGCAGAGGTAAATACAAAGGTAAAACTCCCTTAATCTATTTTTCATGTGAAGAAATTGGTCATATTGCAGCTAGGTGCCCAAACAAGCAAAGCAAGGATGAGAAGAAAGGTCAAAAGTACAATGGCAAGAAGAATTTCAAATCATTCAAGGATAAAGATAAGGAAACATGTTTTATGGCTAAGGATTCTGATAATAGTGAAGATGAAATTGTCTACATTGCTATAAAAGATGAATCTAATGATGATGAAGATAAGATGGCACTTATCTCTCATGTAAGCAAAAATGATACATGGATCATAGACAGTGGATGTTCACGTCATATGACTGGTGAAAAAACAAAGTTTGAACACCTTGAAGACTATGATGGTGGTAATGTAAGGTTTGGAAACAATGAACCTTGTTGCATAAAAGGAAGAGGATGAATCTCATTAACCAAAGAACTTATATGTGATAATGCATATTGGGTTGAAGGACTAAAGCATAATCTTCTAAGTGTAGCACAGCTAATCAACATTGGATTCAAGGTTGAATTCATGCATGGCAAAGCAAGACTGCTGGATGACAAGGGAAAACTGATTGGATCAGGCAAACAAACCAAAGGTAACTTGTTTTATCTTGATCTTGGTGAATGTTCATGTTTTATTGCTCAAATTGAAGAAAGTTGGTTATGGCACAAAAGGTTATGTCATGTAAATTTTGATAACATGGTGAAAATAAGCAAATTCAAGAAAGTAAGAGGCATTCCTACTTTGAAGAAACCTGATGTTGGTCTATGCAAGAATTGTCAGATTGGTAAAATGGGAAAGACTAGCTTTAAAAGTAAAAACTATCAGTCTGAAGATATTTTGGACATTGTGCATACTGATTTGTGTGGACCTATTGGAATTGAGAGCTATACTGGAGAAAAATTCTTTATTCTCTTTATTGAGGACTACTCTAGAATGATGACTATTATGTTTCTAAGAGAAAAGTCAGAAGCATTTGAGAAATTCAAATGGTATTTGGCAAGAGTAGAAAAGGAAACAGGGAAAAGAATGAAGTGCTTGAGATCAGACAAAGGTGGTGATTTCATCTCCCATGAATTCAATAATTTTTGTATTGAAAGAGGAATCAAAAGATAGGTATTAGCCCCAGGAACTCCTGAGCAGAATGGAATAGCTAAAAGGAGGAACAAATCTATCATGGATTGTTCAAGGACTCTAACGATTGAAAAGAACAATGCTATGAAATACTGGAAGGAAGCTATCAGCATTGCAGTTCATACCTTAAATTGAGTATAGTTGAAGAAAGACACATTCAAAACTCCTTATGAGTTATGGTATGGCTATAAACCCAATGTAAGTTACCTGAAAGTATTTGGTAGTAACTGTTACATCTTAAAAGAATATAAAAAAGGAAAATTTGATGTGAAAAGTGATGAAGGAATATTTATGGGATATTCTTGCAAGAGTAAGGCATATAGATGTTTGAATTTGTCTACTCACAAAACCATGGAAAGTGCACATGTGAAAGTTGATGAGTTTGCAGAAAAGAATAAAGAAGAAAGCAAAAAGGAACCAGAGGATTACAGGAGATTTGTTTACATTGAACCTGATACATTACCGAACACATCTGTCAATAAGGAAACTGCCTCTACCGAGCCCAGTATAGTAACCAAGTCACAAGAAGAAGTTCAAACCGAGTCACAAGAAGAATTTCAAACTGAGTCACAAGGACCTGAGTCTCAGTCTGAAGCTACCAAGCCAATATCTTCCGAGCTTGAGCAACCAGAACCTGAAGATGAAATTCAAGAAGATGACAATGTAACTCATTCAAGAGGCAAGGAACCTGTATTGGCCAAGTATGTCAAGAGGCATCATACACCAGATCAGATTATTGGAAACAAATCAGAAGGTACTATGACAAGAAGTAAACTAAAAGGTACATGTCTACTTGCTGATTTTGAACCTAGAAATGTCAAAGATGCATTGGAAAATGAAAGTTGGATTGAGGCTATGAATGAAGAAATAAAAAAAATAGAGAAGAACAAAACATGGACTCTTGTACCTAGGCCTAAAGATAAAAATGTAATTGGGACAAAATGGGTATTCAGGAATAAATTGAATGAAGATGGTCAAGTATCAAGAAACAAAGCTAGATTGGTGTGTAAAGGATATTCTCAAGAAGAAGGCATAGATTATGGTGAGAATTTTGCTCCTGTTGCAAGATTAGAAGGTGTAAGAACTCTACTTGCATATGCATCACATAAAGGATTTAAGGTTTATCAAATGGATGTAAAATCTGCATTTCTCAATGGTATTCTTAATGAAGAAGTCTACATTGAGCAACCTGAAGGTTTTATTGATCCAGACAAAAGGAATATGGTCTGCAAGTTACACAAAGCATTGTATGGTCTGAAACAAGCCCCTAGAGCATGGTATGAAAGTTTACATAACTATCTTATTCAGATTGGTTTCAAAAGAGCTAATGATAATAGTAGTTTGTACATCAAGGAAGGACCAGATAACAAAATTATTTTGGCAAAAATATTTGTGGATGATACTATGTTTACAGCTAATGATAATCAGTGCAAATAATTCTCAGAGAAAATGAACAAAGAATTTGAAATGTCTATGTTTGGTCAAATAAAGTTCTTTGTTGGTCTTTAGATTCAGTAGAGCAAGAACGGTATCTACATTACTCAGTCTAAATACATCAAGGAAATACTTAAGAAGTTTGGTATGGAAGATTCAAAACTAGTTGGTACCCCCATGTGTACTAGACTGAAGCTTACCAAAGATGATGATTCAAAAGAAGTAGATTAGACCTTATACAGATCAATGATTGAAAAATTACAATATGTAGTTCATTCAAGGTCTGATATTGCCTTAGCAGTTGGTATAGTAGCAAGATTCTTAGCAAAACCCAAAGAAAATCATATGATGGCAATCAAAAGAATCTTGAGATACTTGAAAGGAACTGAAGATTATGGCTTGTGGTATAAATTTGGAGGCAATCTGGACTTAAAAGTGTTTACCGATGCTGATTGGGCAGGAAACATTGATGACAGAAAGAGTACAAGTGGTGGAGCATTCTTTCTTGGCAAGAGGTTGGTATCTTGGACCAGTAAAAAGCAAAATTGCACATCCCAATCCATAGCAGAAGTAGAATATGTTGCTGCAGCAGTAAACTGCTCTAATATTGTTTGGTTTAAATAGTTATTGGAAGGCATGAAGGTTGAGGTTCAAAGAACCAGTTGTTATGTTTTGTGATAATACAAGTGCAATAAATATTTCAAAGAATCCAGTAATGCATTCCAAAACCAAGCACATTGCTATAAAATATCACTTTGTCAGAGAATTAGTGCAGGACAAGGAAATCAAATTGGAATATGTTCATACAAAAGAATAGATTGCAAATATATTCACCAAGCCACTACCTAAGGATGCATTTTTGTATCTAAGAGGTAAGTTAGGGGTCATTCCCCTATCTGAAGTTCACTAAATAAAGTTTTAGTGATGCATCAACCAGAGCATGTTGAAGATCAGTTAGTTGATGCATCATAGTCAAAGAATCATTGCATATGAATCAGTGCTCAAGGTACATTGATATTCACCTGGTATGTGTTGTCTTTGGCATGTGTTGTCAAAGAGGGAGAGTTTTCTATCATAGCTCAAGAAATTTCTCTAAGAGGGAGAAGTTAAGAGGGAGAGTTTACAGTCAAAGAGAAAATTTTGCAGACAGGAAGAGCTTACACTGACAGAGGGAGTTCTCATAGATGAGAATTGGAATGAAACTAAGGATATGTTCCTTACTCTATGTTTTCTTTTAAATTTCATTGTGCTATGACATGTTGTGTTGCCGTCAATGCCAAAGAGGGAGATTGTTGGATAAATTGTCTTATTATGTGTTGTCCTTGATGTCACACAAATGTCATATCAATTATCACTCTTTGTCTACCGAGCTCAGTTGGTAAGCTAAGTGATTTTCAGTGTTTGCTGAGATCACTCAGGCGTCAAAGGAAAATATGGCAGAAAATAGTGTTAACCGAGCTTCCATGGTTAACGAAGAAAATTTAGTGTTTACCGAGTTCACTTGGGCTCCAAAGGATGTTGTAGAATTTGCAGTGGTAATCGAGCTTCATTCGGTCAACAAAGGAAATCTTTTCAAGATTAGTGTTTACCGAGCAAGGTCAGCTAATGAAGGATTTTGTTAATTTTGAGAAATAAAGTTTATTTATTCCAGTCGACTGAGGTAATGATTATTAGTGTTTGTAACATGTATATGAGCTGACTTAACAATCTGAATGATATATATAAAAGGTCAAGTTGAGAATTCAATGTGTGGATGTGTGAATGGATGGATGAGCGAACATGCAAATGAATTGATCATTTTGAAGGAAGGTGTGTGTGAATTTTGAAGGATGGCTAGATATCCTTGAGGAGCAGCGAATATATATTTGATCAAGAAGGATCTAGTGAAGTAGAATAGAGATCTGTAATCAGCAATTCAGTTGCATCTTATTTAGGTCATTTCATTGTTACTTTCTTACCATTGTAGCAGTGATTTCAAAATCTCTTAACAGAGTTGGTTTAACAACCATTTTGTAAATCCTCTAACAAGGTGACAGTTATATTGAATTATTTCAAAGACCTCTTACAAGGCCACTCTTAACAAGGTGATTAAATCCTCTAACAAGGTCACACCTAACAGTGTGTTTTGTAACCTTTAAACAGGTTGGCTCCTAACAGGGTTCACTTCAGAAGAGTGAAAAATAGTAACTAGTTACATTGGTGGTTTTCCCAGATTGGGTTTCCACATTAAATTTGGTGTCACATGTGTTCATGTTATTTTCTTTATGCATGCATGTTAATCACTAATGAATGCTTGAGATCAATTATAATTAACACTCACTGCAATAACTGAGTTACAACATTTCTCTGTATGTTTATCGAGTAACAAAAATAAATGATTTAATAAGACATCTAAGGGATTTGTGGTAATATTTTTGTGGTTAATTGATTCACCCCCCCCCCCCCCCTCTCAGTTACTCCATCTATATTTCCAATAGGGGATGGATTGGGTGCTACTCTGGGATCTTGAAGATTTGACAAAGTTACTCATTTTTTATGTCACTTGTATCATGTTTTATTGATCGGAACACTTGATGTATCACTTTCATGTCATTTGTATCTTGATATACTGATATAATGGATCATTTGATGAACACTTATATGATGATATACTTTCTTGATTCTCTTGATGTATTTTGATATGAGATTATCTTTATATGTAGCTATATGGTGTTTATGATGCATTTACTTGTGATTATGCTATGGATACAATGTATCTTATTTTATGATATATATAGATGAATGCATCGATGTATGGATTTATGACATGCTTTTCTCTATTTTCAATGTATGAATGCAAAGTGTTTTATGGAAATATGAATGTGAATGTCCCTATATTTTTGGGTTTTTAGATGTATGCAATTCTATCTTTAATTTCATGTATGCAAATGATGTATGAGTAATGATTCTTTTTCTCATTTTTTTTGATATATGGATAATGAATAATGATTAATGCTATGCATGAATGCAAAAGATAATCTCACTTTGTTTTTGATTGAAATCAAGGATAAGCCATTTGAATTGAACCCCCCATTTCTTTATTGTTTTGACTAACCAAAATTATTGATGTACCCCCTTGCATTTCCCCCCTTGCAAATTAAGATAAGAGAGGAAAACCAATATATACAATGCACTTAATCTAAGATGTATGTAGCTAATTGTCATTATTCAAAATTTGGAGCTTATAATCATCATTGAGCATTTTTGGAATCTCGTTTTAGTACGACCATCATTAGTTCAACTATGATGATATGAATACTTTTTGCACCTCTTTGTTTTCTTTCCCATCTCTCTTTGGTACGACTATCACTGATTGAAGCCAATCATAAGAGTGCGAGTACCGATTTTGTTGGATTCTATGTTGCAAGTGGATTTTGGTATTATGATATTGAAGATCAAAATAGTTAAGGTATCTGTTTGCGTAAACAAGTAGAAATCTTAGTTTTATCCTATGTACAAGTCCTCGATGATTCTTTGATGATCACATCCTTAGAAAAATAATACATGGTTTAAAACTTTGATTTTAATATAGTCATTTAGAAATCAAGAAAAATATCATCCTTTCATCATAGCTTGTCTAGTCTAAAACTTTCATTGATTCGCTAGAAAGACATGATTTCATCAATTAAGTTAACACTTAGAAAAAAATTTGCAATTTTTTTCAAATCCATATGTCAAGTGTAGTTCCATCCATTTCATACTTTTAATCCTAATAAAGGTAAGGTCATTTCAGTTCTTGGATCAAATTTTGCGTTAAGGCTCAAATTGGATTGGGATGTTGATTTGATTAAGTGTTCCTCTTTCGAGTGTGATGAATTGATTATCTAATTGAATAAAGCTTGCTTTGATGAATCCTTTCTCCTCTTGAGTAGATTTCCCCTAGTTTGATATTGATTTCATTTGTGGGATTTAGGACAATTTGCAGATTAGGTGACCAAAATCTTGAGGTACTTGCAAATGCAACTGTGGGGTTTTATTATGCAATATATACAAATGCTGGTGAATGCAATATTTACAAGGTGACCTTTCTAGGTATGCGACTGACTTGGACATTCAATGGTTCTTGTTTACCTGGTTTTCACTGATTAAATGAATCTAGCTCTTTTTTTGTTTTTAAAGCCTTTTCTCTTTTTTTGCTACCAAGGTGCCTATTTGCTAGGTTTTCACCAAGGCACTTTTCTTCTTTTTTGATTTTTTTTTGCATTTTTCTTTTTTTTTATTTTTTTCATATCATTGAGGTGCTTATTTTCTAGGTTTTCACCAAGACAACATCTTTTTGAGGATCATATATGACTATTTTTTCTTTCTTCATGCTCAATTTTCCACTATTTTTTATCTTTTCTGCTTTTCAAATGTTTTTGGTATTTTCAAGATCTCTTTTGACTATGTACAATAAATATGATGCCTTCCATCTAATACTCTTTATACTCTTTCATCTACCTCATGTATAGAACCTCTTGAGATGTATGCTATTGATGGGTTCTTGTAGTTCTTCACCATCACAATCTTCTAGTTTGTAGGTGCCAGTCCCAAAATTTTCAACAATGAGAAATGGTCCTAACCAGTTTGCTTCCCATTTTCCTTTCTTTTCCCTTTCTACTTGGTTCTTGGGATTTTCTCACAAAACTAGGTCACCTATTTGAAATGTTCTTGGCTTGATGTTCTTATTGTAAGCCCTTGACATTCTATTTTGGTACACCTTCAAATGATCAAATGCTTGCTTTTGTTTCTCATCTAACAGTTCTAGTTCTTGCAGTCTCGCAACCCTATAGTCTTCCTCATTTATAAAAATATGCATAGATATCCTCAAAGATGGAAGTTCTACCTCCAAAGGCAAAACTACTTCTATTCCAAAGACTAAGGGAAAAGGTGCAGCTCTTGTTGGCATTCTTATGCTTGTTCTATAAGCCCACAAGGTCGGGTTTATTTTGATGTGCCAATCTCTACCTGAGTTGTCCACTGTCTCTTCAAAATTTTCAAGATGTTTTTATTTGTTGCTTTGGCTTGTCCATTACCTTGAGGGTAATAGATTGAAGAAGAATGATGAATCATGTGAAACTTGGTGCATAATTCCTTTAGGTCCTTATTTTTGAAATGCTTTGCATTATTTTCTATGATAGCATGAGGTATGCCATATCTACAAATAATATGATTGAGGATAAACAAAGCTATCTGCTTTCCTGTTGCAGTTGATAGGGGTACAAATTCCACCCACTTGGTAAAGTACTCAGTTGTCGTGATGATGAATTTGTGACCATTCGAGGATGGTGGATAAATCATGCCTATTAGGTATAGACCCCATTGATAGAATGTCCAAGGTGTTGTCATCGGATGAAGCTCTTGTGCGGGCACATGTATCAAGTTTCCATGGACTTGACACTTTCTACAAGTTTTTGCAAAGTTACAAGTGTCTTTCTCCATCGTAGGCCAAAAATATCCTATCCTAAGAAGTTTCTTAGCTAGGGTTAATCCATTTGAGTGTGGTCCACAAATTCCTTCCTAGATTTCTCATAAGGCTACATTTGATTCTTCCTCTTCTAAACATCTAAGGAGCATACTGTCTAGACTTTTTCGATACATTATTTCAGAAATTATGGTATATCAGGTGGCTTGGTGAATGAAGCTTTTCTTTTGATTCCTGGTTTGGTCTATGGAAAGGATTTGATCTTTCAAGTAAGTGTAAATAGGTCCATACCAAGGTGATTCACTTGTAGTTAACAATCAAATGGTATAAGGGTGGGTAGGGTCAAACGCGGGTTGAACCACTTCTTCTACCAAGAACTCATATCTAGCACTCTGATCAAGCATCTGTAGAAGTGAAGCCAAAGTTTCCATTGCATTTGTTACTTTGTTCTTTTGTCTTGGCACTTGTTCAAATGTATTGAGTATGAAATACTTCTTAATATTTTGCACCATGTTTTTGTAGGGTACCAATTTGTCATCTTTTGTTTGATATTCCTCGTTGACTTGATTTATGACTAATTGTGAATCTATATAAACCTTTAATTCTATCACTTTCCATTCTAATGCCAACTTGATTCCAACAACCAAGGCTTCATATTCTTCTATATTATTAGTACATGGGAATAGCAATTTGTGAGACTTAGGGATAGTAGATCCTTGAGGAGTGATTAGAAGTATGCCCGCTCCTGATTCATGATGAGTGTAGGAACCATCAAAATAAAGTTGCCATATTTTTGCCTCCACCTTCACAATCTCTGAATTTGGGAATTCCACTTGGATGGGATGATCATCTTGAAGTGGTGCTTCTTTTGATTGGTTAGCAATGACTTGTCCTTTGATTGATTTTCTATCAACATATTCTATGTCAAATTCACTTAGTACCATCACCCACTTTGCTAGCCTTCCATTCAATGTTGTTTTACTAAGTAGATACTTTAATGGGTCAATTTTGCAAATGAGCCTTATCTTGTGGGCTAGCATATAATGGCATAATTTTTGGGAAGCAAAAACCACAGCCAAGCATGCCCTTTCCATGAATGTATAATTCAGCTCGTATTTGACTAAGGTTCTACTTATGTAGTAAATGGCCTTTTCTTTTCCCGTTTCATCCTCTTGTGCTAAAAGTGCCCCCAATGAATTCTCCTTGAAATGTATAGGATCAAGGGCTTACCTCTGATAGGTGACATCAAGTTTGGTGGATTCATGAGATATTTCTTCAATAGATTAAAGGCTTCTTCACATTTTTCATCCCATTTGAAAATTGTATCCTTATGCAAAAGTTGGGTGAAATTATGACATTTTTCAGCTAATTGGGAGATAAATCTCCTAATGGATTGGATCCTTCCTTGTAAAGATCTCATCTAACTAATGTTTTTAGGTGCTTCCATTTCCATGATAGCCTTCACTTTAGCGGGATCCACCTCTATCCCCTTTGCAGATACAATATAGCCTAGTAGTTTGCCGGATTGGACTCCAAATGCACATTTCTTTGGGTTAAGTCTTACTTTGAATTCTTCTAGCCTTTCAAAAAATTTTGCCAAAATTGGAAGGTGCTCTTTTCTTGAATGGGATTTGGCTAATATATCATTCACATAGTCCTCCATGAACTTATGCATCATATCATGGAATATTGTGGTCATTGCTCATTGATAGGTCTCTCCTACATTCTTTAACCCAAATGGCATGACATTCCAGCAAAAAGTACCCCATGCACATGTAAAAGAGGTCTTATCTTGGCCTTCTAGTGTTATCTTTATCTAGTTATATCTACTAAATCCATCCATGAGTGAAAACATGGAGTGTCCCACTGTTAAGTCCACAATGGCATCAATACTTGGAAGTGGGAAATCATCCTTAGGACATGCCAAGTTTAAATCTCTAAAGTTCATGCAAATTCTGATGGATTTGTCTGCTTTTGATATTGGCACTATATTTGAGATCCATTGTGCATAATCAATGGCCCTTATAAATCCCACCTTCAATAGTTTTTCTAACTCCACTTTGACAAGTAGTGCTATATGTGGATGCACCTTTCTTAGTTTTTGCTTAACAGGTTTGGCTCCTTCCTTGCTATTTAGATGATGCATTATCAAATTTGGATCTAAACCCGACATATTGTCATAAGACCATGTGAAATTGACTTGTCTTTCCTTAAATAACTTAATGAATTCTGTCCTTTCTTTGCTAAATAGTGATGCCGCTAGGTGGATGATCTTCGGCTCTATTTTTTATCCAATATTTATCTTTTTTGTTGGCTCAATTAAGATCAGAGATATTTCTTCATAATGTTCTGGTAGAGCATCCAAACTCCCTTCCTTAGGTGCCTTAGTTGGGTTTTCATCTTTGGAAACATCCTTTATTTCTTTATTTTTTTCTTTTGGATCTAATGTTGCCACAATTTGGTTTTCAACACTCGATTCTTTTCCTTTTTTATTTTTTTTATTTTTTCCATTTTTTCTCATATTGAAAGTTTGGATGCTCCCTTTGATCAATTCTTCTTGATATTCACTGATAGAAGAGGGTTCAACCATGTTAAGGTATTGGGACATCACGTTGTCATTCAAGAAAATTGGGAGGGTAGTGGGTTCAATGAAATTCCATTCAATTAAGTTCGGGTGTATGAGGGTTAATGGGTCAACACTTAGGTTTGTTTTGATTGGGTTTAAGGTGTAAATCTCATTATTAGAGGGTTCATACATTGTATCTTGAAAAACTCAAACATGGGCTTCCTCTAAATGTTCTAAAGAAGAAGGATAGAAGTCCTCCTCACTAGACTCCTCTTGGGTTTACATTGGATAAAATTCATGTGGATTAAACCTAACATTTGATTCTTCCATAGTAGGTCTCCATGAAGGAATGTATGGTTCACCTACCCATTGATTTATCTCTATTTCTATGCTTGGCACATCATTTAGGATCACTTGACTAGAACTAGATGCTTGATTTGAACTTGATTATGTTATTGGTCCTTTATCTTTAGTAGAAGCATAGGTATGAATGACATCAATACCCTTATCTTGACATGACTCATCTGATAGGGTCTCCCATTCCCATTCATTAGAATCCTCATCACTATGATATTCTAATTTTAATATTTGGCTATAAAGTTTGGGATAATGTTTTTGAGTGTATCCTTCCTCAAGGTACCCTACTCCTATTTTCTCCTTGGAATCTCACCATGTACTTTCAATGGGTTCAATGATCCCTTCATTCTTCGTGCCTAATAGTCCTTGACCTTTGTACCCCATCTTTTGCATGATTGAAAACCCTTTCCCATATTGATGTGTGGAAATGGTTATATTTTGAATATATTTGACATGTGCACTTGATTCTTCATCTTTGTATAACCAATTTAGGATCTCATTGTCTTCTTCATCCATGGCAGTTGATGTGCTTGCCCTTACAAAGTTCTCATTATATCTATGGGGTATATTTGAGGGTTTCCCACAGGATTTGGGTGATAAAGGTAGGTCCATCATATATAAGGAGTATTCACCTACGCCTTTTTTCTTGATCTTGCATTGCTTATCAAAATTATTCATCATTTGGTCCATTTTTTGATAATGGGCCTCTTTGGTGTACACTTGGGTAGCTTTGGTACGGTCTTCTTTTTATTCTTCAATAATGTTATCCTCATTAACCTTCTCTTTTCCTTTAGTCGATGTAGTTAGGTTAATGAGTTTTGGTGTATCTTTAATAACAACCTCTTCTTCCATCTTTTCTTTTCCTTTCAACAAAGGGATGTCCTTAGAAATTTGACCTTGCTCCATTTGATTGGGTATAGACCCTTCAGTATTGTGTGGGACTAAGGAGTCATTGATAGGCTTGACATTATTACAATATTGGAATGGGTTTAGATCCCCACTTATCATTATTTCTTGCCCTAGATATGGGAATTTTAGGCATTGGTAATAAGTTGAAGGAATGGCTTGCATTTCCTAGATCCATGGCCTTCCTAACAAGATATCGTAAGTCAAATTTAAGTCCAACACTTGGCATATGGTCTCTTTTTGCATAGGACCAACTCTTATTGGTAATACTATGACTCCTTTTGAGGTTCTTTCTTCATCATCATAGGCTTTTATGGTTATCTTTTTCTTAGGGTCAATAGCCTCCTCATAAAATCCTAGGGCTTTCACCAAGCTAAGGGTACAAATGTTTAGGCCAACTCCTCCATCTATAAGGACTCTTTTCACCCTATGCTTATGAATCAACACTTCTATATATAGGGGCAGATTTCAAGGATGATTAAGGGACATGTCATCTTGTTCAGAAAATGATAGGCAATGGGGTGCGATTAAGTGCCCTACCATATTTTTGAATTTGTCTACCTCCAAATTTAGAGGCACATTTTTTTCCAATAAGGTCTTCTCCAAGATATCCTTGTGAATTGGTGATAATTTGAGCAGCTCAAGAATAGAGATTTGAGCGGGAGTTCTTTGTAATTGATCAACCAAGTTATATTGTTTTGATGATGATCTTGAAGCTTGGTTTGATAACACAATCTTTGGAGCATTGGTAGGTAGGATAATTTTTTATGCTTGCCCCCTAATGACAAAATTTGATGATACTTCCCTTTACTTATCTTTCACTATGATAACATTTATGGTTTGATCCTCTTCTCTTAGAGTATTTATCGTGTTATCATAAGTATGAGAAAAGTTCACTTTCTCATTGCACTTTTTTTAAATTTTGATTAGCATTAGATGACTCACCCTTTTCATGATTCAAAAAGGGCTTTTTGAAGGCCATATGATCTCCATTATTTTGAGGTGCTTCAATTTGAATGGTTCCCTTGTCAATTAAATCTTGCACCAAGTGTTTTAACCTCATGCATTCATTTGTTGGGTGACCTCTATTTTGATGATATTCACAATGATGGGCATCATTCCACCAATAAGGTTTAACTTCAGGTTCATAATCTTTCATATTAGGTAATGTGATGACATTAATGGCAACCAAGGTCTTTAATACATTCTTCAAAGGTTCACCTAAGTAGGTGAATTTCTTTTTATTATAATTGGAGTAGGAAGATTTTGATTTGTTCCCATTAGCATTATTGTTGGAATTATTATTGGAATTATTGGAATTATATGGAGCTAAATGTTTTATTGATTAACATTATTTGAAGAATTAGCTCCATATGGTAGGATAAAAGGGGTTGACATAAAGTTGTGGGCCTCCACAACTCCATCATTCACAAGGTTTTTGTTGTTATTCTTTATCCATGATTTAGATTTATGATTGGTATTGTTGGACCCTTGATTATTGAAATACTTAGGCACATAATTATTGTTATTACTATTATTATTGTTGTTGTTGTTTTTGTTGGATTTGTTATCTTTAAATAATTTTATTTCACCTCTCTTAACCAAAACATCTTCAATCTTAATCCCATTTTCAATGAGTTTTTCAAATGTTGGGGGACATTGAAGTTTTAATCTATAATTCATTTCCGTGGTCAAATTGTTAGTGAAAATTTCCATCTTCTCTTTCTCAGGGATACTTCGTGGATACCTTGCAAAAATGGTCCTCCACCTTTGTAGGAATCCTAAGAAGGACTCTCCATCTTTCTGTTTAGTATCACACAACTTGAACATTGTGATTTTGTGCTCAATGTTATAAGAGTAATGGGTTACGAACTTGGAGGCTAGCTCCTCAAACCACTCCATTGTGGGACCTCCTAAGCTTCTAGGAAAGAGTCTCATTAGATATGTATCATTGTGCATGAACTCTATGCTTAGGGTGCAAAACTGATGCAGGAGCATCCTGGGTGTAAGAGCAATCTTGCATCACCCAAAAATATTTCTATTTTTGAATTCAATAAGGGCTATCCTGTGCAGAGCTGCTATTTATGGAAAGTTACTATTTTTGGTAATTTTCGTATGTGCTCAGAATGATCTGATTTCTTTCTTGGAGGTTCATTTTGGTCATATAAGTCTGCCAGTAAAGTTTCATTTCCAGATCAAGTGTATGTTGGAAGATATTGAAGATTTTCGGTATTGGCAGCAGGGTACAGAAACTTTGAACTCAATTTTGAAGGCTTTAGAGGCCCCGAATGAGGTTGAAAATTTGGGCGACGGGCACTTGCGCCAGTCTAGCCTGTAGAGCACTTCGTGGCGTTTTCGAAATGGGGTTATAATAGCCGAGCGGGTCAACAGGTGATGACTTATGGTCTTCGGAAGTTGGGCCACCTGAAATGGCGAAAAATAATTTTCTTCAAAATTTCTGTTCGGGTTTCAAAGGTTATCTTGAGCCGACTATGATGTAATAAAATGTAAAATAAAATAATTCTAAGTTTGGTCGGCCTTATTGGCTAAAATTCTGGAACCTTCCCAGGCGGTGGATAATTGCCTATATAAGGAAGGCTGTATTATTGTCTTAGGCAGTTCAGAATAGTTCTGGGTAGTAGATCTGGGTAATAGTTCGAGGTTTTGTCCTACAGAATATTGTAAGGGAATGCCCATGTGGCTTTGCATATTGTAATTCTGAAATTTTGTAATTCCACATTTGTGGAGATAATAAGAAGCCAATTTTCTGTTCTTGCATATTGTTGTTGTTTCTCTATTTCTGTTATGTGTTTGTGGTATTAAGGGGAGCACCCTTCATCATCTGGTATCAGAGCAGGAGTTCTTGAGTGTGTAAACAGATCACCGACTGTGAGGCAGTTTGTACCAGGACCGTGGTTAGGTTTTTAGCGCGCATCGCGAAATGCCTCCACGAAGAGAACGTGGTGGAAGACCTGGTGTTGTGACGCCTGAGGTTAGAGAGTTGCAGAGACAAGTGCGAGCATTGCAAGAAGAGATTCATAGAGGAATAAATCTTAATGTCAGAGACGAAAGTGAGGATGAAGCTGAAGAAGAATATCAAGAAGGAGAAGTCAAAATTGTGAACCATGAGGAAGAAAGACTTTTTCGAGCGATTTCCAAGATTGGGAAAAGACCTAAGATTGAGGTTCCTACATTTTCTGGAAATCTTAACCCAGAGGAATTGATCGACTGGATCAATGAATGTGAGGAATATTTTGAGTATGAAGATGTTGAAGATCCTAATAGGGTCAAATTTGCGAAGGCCAGACTGAAAGGTCATGCGAAGATCTGGTGGCAAGAAATTCAATTGGAGCGAAATAGAAGAGGGAAAGATAAAATCACAAGATGGGATCGGATGGTGGATAAATTAAAGCGACAGTTCATTCCTGTTGATTATGAGCTTGACCTACTAAAGAAAATGCAGAGTTTGAAGCAAGCAGGAAGATCTGTTCAGGAGTATACAGAGGAGTTCTATCGACTTCTCATCAGAACAGGCCATGCAGAAGCTGATAAGGAGAAAGTTGCCCGATACCTTAATGGGTTAAGGCCAAGCATTCAGGAGGAGCTGAATCTAGTTCGAATGAACAGTATTGAAGAGGCATACCAGTTTGCCCTAAAAGTAGAGGAAAAGCTGAACAAGAAGTTTGAGAGCAGACAAAATGGAAGAGGTCGCGGTGGACGATCTGGTGGACGGTCATATGGTGGCTGAAATGAAGATCCGAAAAAGAAGGATGAGGCCAGTAGCAGTCAGAATCAGCGAGGAAATAATTCCAATCGCTTCCAGGATCAGAATAATAGAGATCAGAGAGGAAGAGGAAGAGGACAAGGATCTGGAAGAGGAGGCTTCCGTGGAACATGTTTTCACTGTGGAGAAGAAGGTCATAGGGCATTTGAATGTCCTCAGTGCCAAGGCAGAACAGACAGGAGAAATGAAGGCCAGGCCAGAGTTGCACATATAGATGAAGATGCCAGATCATAAAATTCTGAAGATGCTGAAAGAGGAGAAACGTTGATTAACAGAAGAGTCTTGTTGAGTGGTGAGAATGAACCTGAGCAAAGGAGGAGCCTATTTCGCACCAGGTGCAAGTGTGAAGGTAAATGTTGTGATGTGATTATTGATAGTGGAAGCACTGACAATTTGGTGTCAGAAGAGATGGTGACAAAGTTGAAGCTCAAGAGATAGAAACACCCACATCCATATTGGATTGCCTGGGTACAGGATGACCACAAGGTCATGGTCAATGAACAATGCCTGGTGAAGTTCAAGATTGGCGGATACCAAGATGAGGTATTGTGTGATATCATATCTATGGATGCATGTCATATGTTGTTGGGTAGACCATGGCAGTTTTACAGATGTGCTGTACATGATGGTCATGCGAATACCTATTCCCTGACAAAGGATGGAGTGCGACATAAGCTAAAACCATTGAAGGAGACTGAAGAAAAGGTATGTGGTAATGCAAGGATAACTTTTGTTGATGGAAGAAATTTCCTAGATGGTATGAGGCATGAGCATGTATGTTTTGCTTTAATTCCAAAAGCTGGTAAAGAGGAAGTAGAAGATGTTCCTGTAGAAGTTGCAGATTTGTTGAATGAGTTTCAGGATATTGTATTCGATAACGTGCCTAATGGATTACCACCAGTCAGGAAGATCAGTCATCAGATGGACTTGATTCCAGGAGCGAGTTTGCCGAATAAGGCATCACACAGAATGACACCTACAGAAAGTGAGGAGTTGAACAGACAAGTGCATGAACTGTTACAGAAAGGATTGATTCGAGAGAGTCTGAGTCCCTGTGCTGTACCAGCGGTATTAGCACCAAAGAAGAATGGAGAATGGAGGATGTGTACGGATTCTAGGGCAATAAACAAGATCACAATCAAGTACAGGTTTCCATTGCCACGAATGGATGATATTATGGACTGTTTGAATGGAGCTGTGTATTTCTCAAAGATAGATCTGAAAAGTGGATATCATCAGATTCGGATCAGAGAAGGAGATGAATGGAAGACTGCCTTCAAGACAAACGAAGGACTGTATGAGTGGTTAGTCATGCCTTTTGCGCTAACCAATGCACCGAGCACTTTCATGCGGCTCATGAACGAGGTTCTGAAAGAATTTCTGGGTAAGTTTGTCATTGTTTACCTAGATGATATTTTGATCTTTAGTAAGACATTGGATGAGCATATGATGCATATTCATATGGTATTTGAGAAGTTGAGAGAAGAGAAATTGCTAATTAATTTGAAGAAGTGCAGTTTTGTGAAGAAGGAGTTAGTGTATTTGGGGTTTGTAGTTTCAGGAGAAGGTCTAAAAATGGACCCAGAGAAGGTACAGGCTATCCTTGAATGGCCTACTCCAAAGAGTGCTACTGAGGTAAGATCTTTTCATGGTCTAGCTAGCTTTTACAGAAAGTTTATCAGGAATTTTAGTAGTATTTGTGGACCCTTTACTGAAACAATGAGAGGGGATAGAAAAGAGTTTAAGTGGACTAATGGGGCAGAAAAGAGTTTTCAATTGTTGAAACAAAAAGTTACAGAACAACCTGTTTTAGCACTTCTAGATTTTAATAAGGTGTTTCAAGTAGATTGTGATGCTAGTGGTACTGCAATAGGAGCTGTTATGAGCCAAGAAGGTAAACCTGTTGCTTATTTCAGTGAGAAGTTAAATGATGCCAAGAGGAAATATTCTGTTTATGATCAAGAATTTTATGCTATAGTTCAGGCATTAAAGAAGTGGAGACATTATCTGCTTCCTAAGGAGTTTGTTTTGTATACTGATCATCAAGCTTTGCAATATTTGAATAGTCAAGGAAAGTTGAATCAAAGGCATTTGAAATGGGTTGAGTTTTTGCAGAGTTATACATTTGTTTTGAAACATAGGAGTGGAAAGTCTAATAGGGTTGCAGATGCTCTTAGCAGAAGGCAACTATTGCTGACAGAAATGCAGATTGAAGTGGTTGGGTTCAAGGAACTCAAGAATTTGTATCCAGAGGATCCTGATTTTGGTGAAGCTTGGAAAGCTTGTGCAGAACCTGTTACTCTAGACAGGACAAAATGGTTGGATTTCATCATCCAGGATGATATGCTATTCAGAGGGAGTCAGTTGTACATTACACGAAGTTCTATGAGAGAGAATCTCATCAAGGAGAAGCATAGTGGAGGATTGGCTGGACATTTTGGTCATGATAAAACCCTTGGTTTGGTTAGTGAGAATTATTATTGGCCATAGTAGCAGCAAGATGTGAAGAAGTTTGTACAGAGTTGTAGAGTATGTCAGATGGCGAAAGGAGTGAAGCAGAACACAGGGTTGTATCAGCCATTACCCGTACCAGAGAAGCCTTGGGAGGATATCAGTATGGACTTTGTTCTTGGTTTACCGAGGACACAGCGGGGACATGATTCAATTTTTGTAGTAGTTGACAGATTTTCAAAGATGGCACATTTCATTCCCTGCAAGAAGACTAATGATGCTGTTCATGTAGCAGAATTGTTTTTCAGAGAAGTAGTGAGACTTCATGGTTTGCCAAAGACCATAGTTTCAGATCGGGACACTAAGTTTGTTGGATATTTCTGGCATACATTGTGGAAGAAGTTGAAGACAGATTTGAAGTTCAGTTCATCACATCATCCACAGACTGATGGACAGACAGAGGTGGTGAATAGAAGTTTGGGAAATTTGCTGAGATGTTTGATTGGAGATAAGCCAACAGGATGGGATTTGATTTTACCACAGGTAGAATTTGCATACAATAATTCTGTCAACAGGAGCACTGGTAAATCACCATTTCAGATTGTATATGGAAGTAGTCCAAGAAATGCATCTGAATTAAGGAAGATAGATAAAGGAGAAATAAGTAGTGCTGAAGCTGAAGATTTTGCAGAACACTTGAAGAACATCCATGAAGAGGTGAGGAAGCATATTACCAAGATGAACGCACAGTATAAGGCTAAGGCAGATGAGAAAAGGAGGTATAAGGAATTTCAGGTTGGTGATGAAGTCATGGTTCATTTGCGGAGGGAGCGATTTCCAGTTGGTACATATAACAAGCTGAAAATGAAGAAGTTTGGGCCATGTAAGATACTGAAGAAACATGATTCAGGAAATGCATATGAGGTAGAATTGCCTACTGAGCTGAATATTTCACCAGTGTTTAACATTTCAGATTTGACAGAGTATGATGAAGGAGGTGTTGAAGATGAGATCACAACAGCACAGTGGAGTATTTCAGCAACTCGTTCAGACACTAAGGAGATCGAAGACATACTGGACAGTCGTGTTGGTAGAAGCACAAGGAACAGGACATATGAAGAATATCTGGTCAAGTGGAAAGGATGACCTGTTGAAGATTCATCATGGCTGACAAAGGAGGAGGTTAGCCGTCTTGGTTTTCCTCTGCACACCTGAGTCGTGACAGGGTCACTTCTCAAATTACCCTGGGTGTCTGATGAAGGAGCATCCTGGGTGTAAGAGCAATCTTGCATCACCCAAAAATATTTCTATTTTTGAATTCAATAAGGGCTATCCTGTGCAGAGCTGCTATTTATGGAAAGTTACTATTTTTGGTAATTTTCGTATGTGCTCAGAATGATCTGATTTCTTTCTTGGAGGTTCATTTTGGTCATATAAGTCTGCCATTTTCATTTCCAGATCAAGTGTATGTTGGAAGATATTGAAGATTTTCGGTATTGGCAGCAGGGTACAGAAACTTTGAACTCAGTTTTGAAGCTTTAGAGGCCCTGGATGAGGTCAAAAATTTGGGTGACAGGCGCTTGCGCCAGTCAAGCCTGTAGAGCACTTCGTGGCATTTCCGAAATGGGGTTATAATAGCCGAGCGGGTCAACGGGTGATGACTTATGGTCTTCGGAAGTTGGGCCACCTGAAATGGCGAAAAATAATTTTCTTCAAAATTTTTGTTCGGGTTTCAAAGGTTATCTTGAGCTGACTATGATGTAATAAAATGTAAAATAAAATAATTCTAAGTTTGGTCGGCCTTATTGGCTAAAATTCTGGAACCTTCCCAGGCGGTGGATAATTGCCTATATAAGGAAGGCTGTATTATTGTCTTAGGCAGTTCAGAATAGTTCTGGGTAGTAGATCCGGGTAATAGTTCGAGGCTTTGTCCTACAGAATTTTGTAAGGGAATGCCCATGTGGCTTTGCATATTGTAATTCTGAAATTTTGTAATTCCACATTTGTGGAGATAATAAGAAGCCAATTTTCTGTTCTTGCATATTGTTGTTGTTTCTCTATTTCTGTTATGTGTTTGTGGTATTAAGGGGAGCACCCTTCATCAAAAACTCTCTTAGATGATCCTGTGGGTCTATTTTACCCATGTACTTATCCTATTTAGGAAAATGGTATTGAAAGGAAAAGATATCATAGCTAAGCTTTTGTCGAAAGGGAAAGGACACAAATCTTCTACGAAAAAGGCTTTAGGTTCAGCTGCCTTCTTCATGGCATAAATTTGTTCTTGGAAGGCCTTTATCTGCCTAGTCATAACATTCATGGGGTCATCTTGGTGTTGGTCTTTCTTGAGTTGGTCAATATCAAAATCATAAGGCAACTTTACTCCCTTCTGGGCTAGGTTTAGGAAAAATTTCTCCTTATCCTTGTCTATCAATTTCTCCATAACCTCTAGGAATTCTAGGTCTTGGGAAGCTCTCTCAACCCTTTCCTCAAGTGTTTCTTTGGAATTATGATTGGCATTGTTGGTATTTCTATTATGATATGCCAAATTTCTATCCATCCCTCCAAGTATTTGTTCAAATAGGTTTGGAAAAATTTCTTCTTGATTAGGACCTTTGAAAAGACTTTGGTATTCAACTTCTTGTCCTTGGTTTGGAACAAGAATGCTATCTCCTTGTAATGATACCCTATATGTGTGGGACTGCGTGGAAACCAACATCCAACAAGGGTTTGGTTGGGATTGATCCTTGGTTCGAGAATTGTTGATTTTATATTGAAGAGATTTAAAAATATAAGATGAGTTTTCAATGGATATATCTCTCACTTATTTAGGTATTTCAAACACAACAATCATGCATTCACTTATCTCTTTTTACCCACTTAACACAAAATGTTTGATTTGAAGAACGTTATCACGGGTTTTTCACAAAAAGACACTTCAAGCACCTACCTAGCACAAGATTTGGTTCATAAACATGGCTCTAAAAGGTGGTCTTTCTTTTTTTCAAGGATTTAATATTGATTCCGTTCAAATAGATTTTAAACTTTCATCCCCCAAGTATGTTAAGGGGCTTCCCACATGCACAAAAGTATGATTTGGCGCAATTCGTGAGGACTATTAGAGGAAGTTCAAAAAATTTAAAATCCATTTTTCACACACCCCATTAAGGATGCATGCGTTTCATTTTAGAGTGGGTTGGATTCCCGTAGCAAAAGTGAGCATATCCCACTTTGGGCTATCCCTCTAACTAGCCTCTTTAAGGCAAACTCAGGAGGTGAGCCCACTAATTCTCTAGCATGTTCATTCAAGGCAAGGAAGATGGAATTAAGGTCAAGATTTTGGAAATTTGGTTCACCAAAAATCGAGAGCATATCCCTAACTTTTCCTTTAGTTCCCAAACACAATAGACAATGTTGTTCAATTTCTTTCACCCACTAACTATAGGGATTTGAGTATTTCTACTCTCTTCCACAAACAAGGGGCTTTGATTAAGTGTTTGATTTATTCCTTTAAGCTATCCAAATTAATAGATTTTAAAAGGACAATGCCACAATTTAAGCATGCAAATCACCAAGTTTTAAGGCTTACCTCTCCTTGTAGCTAACCGAAGTTAGGGGCATTTTTGAGTGATTTCATCATTTTTATAATTACCTTGGCAATAGCTCCTTCCAAATGTGATTTTCCACCAGCAATTTAGTCAACACCAACAATCACAATGAGGGAAACCAAATTGAAATTAAAGAAGCAAAACTTATGTATTGAACTTTAAGCACCTTAGTTGCAAATTTTTAAGGAAAAACTTGAACTAAGGAGTAAAAATCCAATTGAAAGATACAAATTTCATTTTGTAAGCTTCTATAATTGCAAGATAATTTTGATATATCTTGTTCTCCTCTTCTTGTGATTCCTCAAGAACAACTTTAATATGCTCAAAATTCTCCCTCTTGATCTTCTTAGCCAAAGCTTTGCCTTCTTGATTAAATTTACTCTCTAGTTTTTGGACCTTTCTATGCTTGCTCATTTACAGTAAAAACATACAGACAGAGAGTTAGGTAATTGAATTGATGAATCTAACAAAAAATTAAGACAACAGACAGTAAGAGACATTGTCCAGCTAATACGTGTGATCAAATTGTTATCAGGTGTAACTTTAATGATAGAAAATGTTACTTTCCAATGACACAAGTGACATTGAAAGTTAATCAAGCGTAAACAATTTATTGCTAAGCATAAATAGTATTGAAAATTGCTTACAATGATTTACTTAAAGCGATAATTTAACAAATACTAAGCATGAATTAGCAGATACTAGGCTTGACTGTCTCTGTAAAGTGTGTAGCAAAGGTTTGTCACAAGCGATAACAAATAGTAGATCTGTGACACTTCTTAAGTCACAGGCGTGACTTTACGAGCAAAGGTTGAACAATTTATCTCACAGGTGTGAGCATCTATCTTGCAGGTGACTAGAAAGAATTTAAGACATGAGAGAAGTGATCGACCAAGCGTGAGTTAGCAACTTATAGGCATCAGAACAGTGATTTTAAGTGTCATCGGAATGACTGTAGGCGTGACTGAATCATTTGTACGCGTGACTTCACCTATTTTCTACAGACAATTAATGGAAAAGTGAAAATACAAGCATACAAAATATGATGAAAATGATGAAATGAGGCTTAGTGCCCCACGGTGGGTGCCATTTTGTATACTAAGGAAAGTATCTTCATAGAATTAAAGTTGAACAATAAATGAAATAATAACTAAATAAACCACAATAGAGCAACTATTTAGCAAATTAATGATCAATTGAGCATCCTATGGCTCTCTAACTAAGAATGTTAATGCAAAGCTCTCAGCAAGCTTCCATTAATGATAGTCCTAGAATGAGAATGATAAGATAAACAAGTTTAAGCTAGCAATTATATCAAAGTAAATGCTAATTAAGCTCTCAAATGCCTTTCTGAACTCAAATTGCAAGAGGTTCAATGCAATTCTCAGATGTGTGGTTGTTAATTATGAAGGATTTAGGCCTTCCTTTTATAGATTTTCCAATGGTAGGGGGTGTAGTTATGTTTGATCATGATTAAACCTTGGTTGAGTCTTTGGTTCCACCCTTTGAAGACAATGCAAAGTTTGTGTCCTCAAAGCTTGGGATAAGTAGAGAAGATCAATGGTCAAGATTCCCTTTCACTTTGAGTGATTGAGATTGTATTTGGCTTGATCCATGTGAATGTCTTTCCTCAAATCTCATTGGTTACCCGGATTTCCTCTCCTTTTGGGTTTTTGAGAGTAATTGAGATTTATTAATTGATTTATTTTAGCCATGTGCCCCTTGAATGGGTTGAATTTAATTCAATCCAAGACTATACAATTATTTGATTTAATTGTATTTTGATTTGATAGCATTTGATTAAAACACTCTCAATTTTGATTTATCTCGAATTAAGACTTGATTTTATTTGATTTGATCTTTGTCCATTTTTAGGTGATTACAAATTTAATGTTAATTCAAGATCTCACCTCCCCCATTAGATCCGTAATGCTTGAAGCATTCACCTCAAGAGAAATATCATAGGATGAGATGAATTCTTTGAGGACTATAAAGAAGAAAGTATTAGCAATAGATGAGTGGGTCACCTCTCAATTGTGGACATGTTGAGGCTTCCTTACTAAGTCAATTTCATAATACTTGAAAGAAGTAAAGGTTCATGTGATGTCAAAGAATCAATAAGTGACTAGGAAAATCAGATTGTCCAACACACTAAGTAGAGGAATCTGATAAATGAAATCATTAGTTTAGAAAATAATAAGTTCAATGAGATCAAAATCCTCGGTAACAAGACCTTTGAGTACCTTAGACTCATCTACCACTAGCAGGGTCTTATGATAGATCTCTCAGATATGGCATGCAATTTCCTTACATTATTTCTTGCATCCATTCACTGGTGTGTCTCCAAGTATGCTAGTTTTGTGAAAGATGTCATGGGGTTGAACCTTGAAGAGGTATACCCATAGATTCATTTCTCAATATATATGACAAGAAAGTAGAGAAAAGGTTTGGCCCTTCTTTGGAGTTTGATAGAGTAATAATCGACAAGTGCACCAAGATCATTATAGTCACACATGATGTTCAAAGGGTGAGATATTTGTCTCACAAACAATCAGACGAAGCTTGGGACAAACTTGAGGAAGCGTAAGTTCCTATCCAATGCATGAAGGAGATAGATGAAGATATTATTAATGAATGAATTGAGGCATACAAGAAGTATATGGAAGGTTGGGTGTCAGGGTCACAGGTTCCTACATTCCCCCATCCTTCATTCTTTTATTCTTTTGAAGTTTGTTGGATCCTGATTCCCAAATACAGATGAGCTTATAGTGAATATAATTTTTTATTCTTTGATTCTCTTTTTTATTTATTCATTCCGGTGGTATGATTTGATGCCTTCTCATGCAGTCAACCGACCACCACCTAGATAGTGGTATCAACTATGTAGTGTCAGAACTTTGATAGGTGCAATCTGACATGGAACTAATAGATGGGATGGGTCATTTATAGATGCCACTCCTCAACATTAAGAGCGCTAAACTTACACTTAAAGATTATTTAAGGTTAAACTACTTGTAGTTGAGATTCAAGTTTCCTACCAAACTAGCATTAATTACACAAGCTTGGAGCTGTGAACACGTACAAAAGATAGCTAGGCTTGCATAAAAAAGAATTTCATCCTCAAAAACTGGAGTTCCTAATCTTCCCTCCTTTTCTTTTCTTCTTGCTTCTTTCTTTCCCTTTTGAATTTTTAATTAACATAATTTTTGTATTCATTTGTAAAGGATGTGAATAAGTGTAAAATATTATAAAAAAAATTGGTATGTACCTTGTTTATGTCTATATATATGCAAATAGGGACTAATTTTTTAGGGGCCACAAAATTGATGATTTTGAAGGCCATAGCTTAGAGTTAGATAGTTTTTAAAATCAGTCGCTACTTCTTAGATTCTAGTTTAAATCCATTCCCCCTTGGAGAATTGTAAAGTTGGAACAGTGATAGCTATATATTTACACTAATAATGGAATAAATAATCTATGATTAGATACCATTTTCCTATCTTCATCTTGGTTGTTGGTAATAGTATATCATTTTTTTGTAGTTTTGTCCTTTTCTCAAGACTTAGTTATTGGTTTATGGATGGAAGTTTTGTGTTAATTGAATGAATCCCTTTTGATTTTTCATATCATGGTTGTTGATCATGTATGTTTAAGGTAAGTATTTTTTATTATTGAGTATTATTAATGGTAGTGTTTACAAAGTGATTAGAGCTTGATTCATTTCTCTACACCCTGTCCTATATTTTTCCTTTTCTTTCAATCTTGTCCTAATGTTTACTCACATAATGTATTATACATGTCAAATTCCTCTCATAACCAATAGGCCCCTTGAACAAATAACCTCATTCCAAACTTAGCTCATCCAACACCATCAAGACTCAATAAAAAGGTGCCTGGGAGGAAGGGGAATCAATTCCTTGGTACCCTCTTTCAGGTGGAGTTGGTTGGTTCTTCCGCATTCGATGACATCTCATTCCCTGTTATGTATATGGTACAACATATTGACATATATGGATGTTGATATGGTACAGATCTAGTATTATTGTTTATGAATGTTGATATGGCATAAGTACCTTGCCATCTATAGATGTTGATATGATACAATACCTTCCCTTTTTATAGGATGTTGATATGGTACAACTTTATCCCTGTTAGTTGCAACCATTTATATGGCATAGTAGAGTTTCCTTGTTGAGAAGGATTTCTCAAATCTTCATGGGCCACCACATGCTATGTGACGAAACTCCATTTTTTAGTATCTGCACCAAACCAGTATTTAGGGTTTGAGTAGTGACCTTGGTGATCTTAGACCTTAGTATCTTCAATCTAAGTGATTGCTTTAGGATTGTTATATCATCCACTAATTGTTGCATTTATATGGAATGTGTGTAAGCCTACTTCTCTTATGTGCATTCTATTTTCTTGGACCATGTGACTCTCTGAAAGCATGATGGGGTGGGTCTAAGGTAGCACATGGTCAAGTGACATGAAACATCATTTTTGGGGACTGACATATAGGTGGTGGACTAGATCTAGTGGTGTAGTGTCAAGCATGATATGATCTTCTCTAGACTTATTCTTTTACATTTAGTACTTGTGCTTATGTGGCATCATGTTCATTTAATTAGTGCATTTTCATTATTTTTTATCATATTGAGTGTGTTTGGCCTTCATTTTTGGTATTAATTACTCCTTTATGTGGAGTTTGTCTATATTTTTTTGTATTTTGGTGTCAATACTTTTTTTAACAGTAATATTCCATGTTTTCCAAGTTCCTATACAAATTTTGTATACTTCGATGCATCCATTCAATTCTGTTGTACATTTTTCAATCCTCCTACACATTCATGTTCTGTGTCTATGCATTTATACTTGTAGTCCTATATATTATGGAAATTTGATGATGCTAAGGGTCTAGGTGTAAAATAGTTAGGATTTTGGATACCCATTACTCTTGTGATGATTTTTTTTATTCACGGTCTTCTATTAAACTTTTTATGTTCATATTTTATTTGGTGCGTTAAAATAAACTTTTATGTATTTATTTTCAAGGATTGACTTAGTCTCCTCTTCTGTTAGCTACGATTTATCATCTGGCTTGGTTTCATATAGCTTGTTAGATATTGTCCAAGCTCTTGTGAGACAACATGTGGAATGTGTGTATTATGTTCCTACAACATGTTTTGGGTTTTCATGGAACTCTTGGTAGTGTGAATAATTTTCTTATGTATGATCATGTAACACTCATAGTATTTATTCTTATGTTGGCTTCTTTGTAACCTTGTTATGCACATGACCTAATATTGATTCAAAGAAGTTGTGTATGTTTTAAGCTATGTTCTAATCTTTCCTTGGTAGGGCATTACATGTTGTGTATGTTTGCCACATGTAGAATCCATAATGATAACTATTACAACTACCTCAAGTGTGCGGCAATCTTTTCATCATTATTGTCCTTTCATGTGCATAGTATGGACATCACCTATACCTTTTCAACTTCCTCACCATCATGAGGAGGTAACTTTTGAATCCAACTCACAATGATTAGTCCTTTTAAGTGCATAGGAGTAGTTTCATTTTTGCATCAAATATGCCTTGAGATGCACCACTGGATGAGAAAGTGACATTTTATCTTGAAGGATGTGGGCCTCATATGATCATTGATTGATGTGACTATAGCTTGGTTATTTATCATATGAGCGTATACTTTTGAAACTTCACCATTTAAGCTTGTGTTGAACTCATGCAGTACCAAAATGTGGCAACTAACAAGATTTATTTGAGATTGATCTTTAGTACCTTCAAAATTAAGCTCTGCACTGACATGTGTCCCATTTCTACATAGGATGAAGAGGAGGAGATCTCATTCTTGTTGGAAACTATCTTGATTTGGTACTTGGTGATCACAAATTGGTGGGGTCATAACTCATTGCTCAATGCTCAAAATTCAAAACCACTTACATTGTTGGAAAGGTCTTCAAGAGATCTCATTTTTGCTCCTTAACACCATGCCTTTAGAAAATTGAGTTAAGGGATGGATGACAATTTTGACTCCAAATTTCACTTTGAAGGCCTTTGAAAATGTAAATTGCTAAAACTTAAAAAATACTAAAAATTGAATTTTTTATTTTTCTCATCTCTTCTCACTCCTTCACTTTTGCACAACCTCAAATATCCTTCAAAATTATTTGGGTGAATTCTACGGTAGATAACATCTACATTTTTTAAATAAAATGAACATTCTTCACCTTCAACTTCGGAATTATTTATATAATATACAATACATTGTTAATGTATTAAATTAAATAGATACAAATATTCAAAATCCTTTTGTAATAACTCTAAATAATAGAAACTTTGTACTAATATGTACTTAATTTACTTTAATTATTATTTTTATGTAGAAGATATTTTGTATATGAAATGACCATGTTGTTTATTAAAATCCATGGTTGTGAATTGTAAAGAAGGATGCAACATGATACAAATAATCTTTGATTGTCTATTTGTTCTTTTGATGTGACTACTTGAACATAATACAAAATTTATCCAAAGACACTTGTAGAAAAGAAGTATTCAAGTAGACCAAATTGATTGAAAATAAGATGGACAAAAATTCAATGTTCAAGTTATTGCTACAAACATTTTCATTCCTACACATCAGCAAAAAGAGGGAGCTAGAATGTGTAGAGAAAGTCATTTACTATATCATTAATAGTACCTACAAATAATCTATGTGATTAATATAGAGATTCACAAAGATAAATCAATTAGATGACTAACTATGTACTTAATATAGAGCATCACAAAGATAAATCAATTAGATGACTAACTATGTACATAAATGCCTTATGTTTCTATAATCTATCTACAACCATTGACTACTTTACTTAACAATAACTACTATACATGTAGTACACTTATAGGAATGCACTTGATGCAATGCATCTCTTGTTACTCTCTTCACATTCACACTCCTTATTCACCTTAAAAATAACTCTTTAAAGGACAATCTCAAGAAACTTATTAAAGAGTTCAATTATATGAACTCAAAAGTATAAGCCATCAAATTATATAGCAAGAGATCATAAAATATAATCACATGTTCTACACAAAATTGAAGTTTCTTTAGTCATGGAAGAACATGATTATGACTTATAAGTCTCCCTTAGTCAAAAGGGATAGCTAAAAATTCTCATCGCTACCTTTTTTTGTTAGTTTAAAATTAATCCAAAACCTAAATCCTTCTTTTTTCTCTATCTTCATATATTCATATATATACTTTATTATTATAGTAAGGTTGACACTCATAACGTGGGAAATCATTTAAATAAAAAACCACTATTAAGACAAGTTCATCATTACATCGATGCGAAATGCATATACATATACACTTTGTTGATGCAAACCTTCTCTCCAAAAGGAAACTTTTATTCTCTAGAGCATACAAACAATCCAATAATATTTTTTCAACTTGTGATTGTAAAACTACTCACCCAAACCTTTGTTTTATAATAAATAAGTTTGAATAATACTATTAATGATATTTACAACCATGATAGATATCGTCTACTAATTTTCGTGTACAAGAACTAAATGCAAGAGCCACCCACCATATTAAAGCCTAGATACCAAAGAATTCCTTTATAATAAATAAGTTTGAAATCAATGATATTTACAACCACGATAGATATTGTCTACTAATTTCCTTATATATGTACAAGAATTAAATGCAAGAGCCACCCACCACATTAAGGCCTAGATACCAAAGAATGGCTAGAATACTCTAGATGTTTGAAGGATACCAAATAATTCCTTATAAATAAATGCAAACAAAATTCTCAAAATATTCCTAAACATCTAAAGAAAGGATATTGGAGAGATGACATTTCCAAATCATCCTTATTAATTGAAATGAAAATAGTACATGTAGAAAACATCCATAAGACATCTTTAAAATTCTCAAATAAAGAGGAAAAAATATTTACAAACTACTCAAAATTTTCTAAACTATGAAAAAAACACATATATAAATCATTCCTAAAACTCTTAAAAAAAGGGAAATATCATTCTTAAAAATTAAGATAAAAAGACATCCACAAATTGTCTCTCAAACTTTAAAAAAAAATTAAATTAAGTTGAAATTCTCTCAAAATGGTTGTGACCATGAGAATTGAGAGAGCACCTAAACCCACAAATAAGATGCATATAAAGAGCATATAGAAGCTTTATGAGGTTAACATGACTTGCCAACTTAAAAGGTCTAAAAACTTCTCTAAGACACCATTATAATTAATAATAATAACCACTTTTCTTATTTAATCACATAAAATCAGCTTTCCAAAAGCTTGTTAGTTTTTTTTTTTGGGAAAACGATAGTGAAATGAAGATTAGACAATTCTCAGTACTTAACTCATTGTTTTTTTTCTCCTATAAGAAATGAAATGTACATCATCTTGATGAAGGGTGCTCCCCTTAATACCACAAACACTTAACAGAAATAGAGAAACAACAACAATAATATGCAAGAACAGAAAATTGGCTTCTTATTGTCTCCACAAATGTGGAATTACAAACTTTCAGAATTACAATATGCAAAGCCACATGGGCATTCCCTTACAATATTCTGTAGGACAAAGCCTTGAGTCAATACTTAGATCTACTACCCAGAACTATTCTGAACTGCCTAAGACAATAATACAGCCTTCCTTATATAGGCAATTTTCCACCGCCTGGGAAGGTTCCAGAATTTTAGCCAATAAGGCCGACCAAACTTAGAATTATTTTATTTTACATTTTATTACATCATAGTCAGCTCAAGATAACCTTTGAAACCCGAACATAAATTTTGAAGAAAATTATTTTCTGCCATTTCGGGTGGCCCAACTTCCGACGACCATAAGTCATCACCAGTGGACCCGATCAGCTATTATAACCCCATTTCAGAAATGCCACGAAGTGCTCTACAGGCTTGACCCACGAAAGCACCTGTCACCCAAATCTTTGACCTCATCTGGGGGTTCTAAAGCCTTCAAAACTTAGTTCAAAGTTTCTGTATCCTACTGCCAATACCGAAAATCTTCAATATCTTCCAATATACACTTGATCTGGCAATGAAACTTTACTGGCAGACTTATATGACCAAAATGAACCTCCAAGAAAGAAATCAGATCATTCTGAGAACATACGAAAATTACCAAAAATAGTAACTTTCCATAAATAGCAGCTCTGCACAAAATAGCCCTTATTGAATATAAAAATAGAATTTTATTTTTTTTGGGTGATGCAAGATTGCTCTTACACCCAGGATGCTCCTGCATCAGACACCCAGGGTAATTTGAGAAGTGACCCTGTCACGACTCAGGTGTGCAGAGGAAAACCAAGACGGCTAACCTCCTCCTTTGTCAGCCATGATGAATCTTCAACAGGTCATCCTTTCCACTTGACCAGATATTCTTCATATATCTTGTTCCTTGTGCTTCTACCAACATGACTATCCAGTATATCTTTGATCTCCTTAGTGTCTGAACTAGTTGCTGGAATACTCCACTGCGCTGCTGTGATCTCATCTTCAACACCTCCTTCATGATACTCTATCAAATCTGAAATGTTAAACACTGGTGAAATATTTAGCTCAGTAGGCAATTCTACCTCATATGCATTTCTTGAATCATGTTTCTTCAGTATCCTACATGGCCCAAACTTCTTCATTTTCAGCTTGTTATATGTACCAACCGAAAATCGCTCCTTCCGCAAATGAACCATGACTTCATCGCCAACTTGAAATTCCTTATGCCTCCTTTTCTCATCGGCCTTAGCCTTATACTGCGCATTCATCTTGGTAATATGCTTCCTCACCTCCTCATGGATGTTCTTCAAGTGTTCTGCAAAATCCTCAGCTTCAGCACTACTTATTTTTCCTTTATCTATCTTCCTCAATTCAGATGCATTTCTTGGACTACTTCCATATACAATCTGAAATGGTGATTTACCAGTGCTCCTATTGACAGAATTATTGTATGCAAATTCTACCTGTGGTAAAATCAAATCCCATCCTATTGGCTTATCTCCAACCAAACATCTTAGCAAATTTCCCAAACTCCTATTCACCACCTCTGTCTGTCCATCAGTCTGTGGATGATGTGATGAACTGAACTTCAAATCTATCTTCAACTTCTTCCACAATGTACGCCAGAAATATCCAACAAACTTAGTGTCCCGATCTGAAACTATGGTCTTTGGCAAACCATGAAGTCTCACTACTTCTCTGAAAAACAATTCGGCTATATGAATAGCATCATTAGTCTTCTTGCAGTGAATGAAATGTGCCATCTTTGAAAATCTGTCAACCACCACAAAAATTGAATCATGTCCCCGCTGTGTCCTCGGTAAACCAAGAACAAAGTCCATACTAATATCCTCCCAAGGCTTCTCTGGTATAGGTAATGGCTGATACAACCCTGTATTCTGCTTCACTGCTTTCACCATCTGACATACTCTGCAACTCTGTAAAAACTTCTTCACATCTTGCTGCAATTGTGGCCAATAATAATTTTCACTAACCAAAGCAAGGGTTTTATCACGACCAAAATGTCCCGCCAATCCTCCACTATGCTTCTCCTTGATGAGATTCTCCCTCATAGAACTTCGTGGAATGCACAACTGACTCCCTTTGAATAGCATATCATCTTGGATGATAAAATCCAGCCATTTCATCCTGTCTAGAGTAACAGGTTCTGTACAAGCTTTCCAAGCTTCACCAAACTCAGGATCCTCTGGATACAAATTCTTGTGTTCCTTGAACCCAACCACCTCAATCTGCATCTCTGTCAGCAATAGTTGCCTTCTGCTAAGAGCATCTGCAACCCTGTTAGACTTTCCACTTCTGTGTTTCAAAACAAATGTATAACTCTGCAAAAACTCAACCCATTTCAAATGCCTTTGATTCAATTTTCCTTGACTATTCAAATATTGCAAAGCTTGATGATCAGTATACAAAAAAAACTCCTTAGGAAGTAGATAATGTCTCCACTTCTTTAATGCTTGAACTATAGCATAAAATTCCTGATCATAAACAGAATATTTTCTCTTGGCATCATTTAATTTCTCACTGAAATAAGCAACAGGTTTACCTTCTTGGCTCATAACAGCTCCTATTGCAGTACCACTAGCATCACAATCTACTTGAAACACCTTATTAAAATATGGAAGTGCTAAAACAGGTTGTTCTGTAACTTTGTGTTTCAACAATTGAAAACTCTTTTCTGCCCCATTAGTCCACTTAAATTCTTTTCTATCCCCTCTCATTGTTTCAGTCAAGGGTCCACAAATACTACTAAAATTTCTGATAAACTTTCTATAAAAGCTAGCTAGACCATTAAAAGATCTTACCTCAATAACAATCCTTGGAGTAGGCCATTCAAGGATAGCCTGTACCTTCTCTGGGTCCATTTTTAGACCTTCTACTGAAACTACAAATCCCAAATACACTAACTCTTTCTTCACAAAACTGCACTTCTTCAAATTAATCAACAATTTCTCTTCTCTCAACTTCTCAAATACCATACGAATATGCATCATATGCTCATCCAATATGTTACTAAAGATCAAAATATCATTTAGGTAAACAATGACAAACTTACCCAGAAATTCTTTCAGAACCTCGTTCATGAGCCGCATGAAAGTGCTCGGTGCATTGGTTAGCCCAAAAGGCATGACTAACCACTCATACAGTCCTTCCTTTGTCTTGAAGGTAGTCTTCCATTCATCTCCTTCTCTGATCCGAATCTGGTGATATCCACTCTTCAGATCTATCTTTGAGAAATACACAGCTCCACTCAAACAGTCCATAATATCATCCATTCGTGGCAATGGAAACCTGTACTTGATTGTGATATTGTTTATTGCCCTAGAATCTGTACACATCCTCCATTCACCATTCTTCTTTGGTGCTAATACCACTGGTACAGCACAGGGACTCAGACTCTCTTGAATCAACCCCTTCTGTAATAACTCATGTACTTGTCTGTTCAACTCTTCACTTTCTATTGGTGTCATTCTATGTGCTGCCTTGTTTGGCAAACTGGCTCCTGGAATCAAATCTATCTGATGACTGATCTTCCTTACCGGTGGTAATCCATCAGGTACATTATTAGATATAATATCCTCAAACTCATTCAACAAATCTACAACCTCTACAGGTACATCGTCTACTTCTTCTTTACCAACTTTTGGAATTAAAGCAAAACACACATGCTCATGCCTCATACCATCTAGGAATTTTCTTCCATCAACAAATGTTATTCTTGCATTACCATATACCTTTTGTTCGGTCTCCTTCAATGGCTTTAGCTTATGTCGCACTCCATCCTTTGTCAGGGAATAGGTATTCGCACGACCATCATGTACAGCACATCTGTCAAACTGCCACGGTCTACCCAATAACATATTACATGCATCCATAGAGATGATATCACATAGTACCTCATCTTGGTACCCACCGATCTTGAACTTTACCAGGCACTGTTCATTGATAATCGATAATCACATCACAACATTTACCCTCACACTTGCTTCGAGTGCGAAACAGGCTCCTCCTTTGTTCAGGTTCGTTCTCACCACTCAGCAAGACTCTTCTGTTAATTAGTGTTTCTCCTCTTTCAGCATCTTTAAAATTTGATGATCTAGCATCTTCATCTACATGTGCAACTCTGGCCTAGCCTTCATTTCTCTTATCTGTTCTGCCTTGGCACTGAGGACATTCAAATGCCCTATGACCTTCTTCTCCATAGTGAAAACATGTTCCATGGAAGCCACCTCTTCCAGATCCTTGTCCTCTTCCTCTTCCTCTCTGATCTCTATTATTCTGATCCTGGAAGTGATTGGAATTATTTCCTCACTGATTCTAACTGCTACTGGCATCATCCTTCTTTTTCAGATCTTCATTTCGGCCACCATATGATCATCCACCAGATCGTCCACCGCGACCTCTTCCATTTTGTTTTCTCTCAAACTTCTTGTTCAGCTTTTCCTCTACTTTTAGGGAAAACTGGTATGCCTCTTCAATACTATTCATTTGAACCAGATTCAGCTCCTCCTAAATGCTTGGCCTTAACCCATTAAAGTATCGGGCAACTTTCTCCTTATCAGCTTCCGCATGGCCTGTTCTGATGAGAAGTCGATAGAACTCCTCTGTATACTCCTGAACAGATCTTCCTGCTTGCTTCAAACTCTGTATTTTCTTCAGTAGGTTAAGCTCATAATCAACAAGAATGAACTGTCACTTAAATTTATCCACCATCCGATCCCATCTCATGATTTTCTCCTTTCCCCTTCTGTTTCACTCCAACTGAATTTCTTGCCACCAGATCTTCGCATGACCTTTCAGTCTGGCCTTCGCAAATTTGACCCTATCAGGATCCTCAACATCTTCGTACTCAAAATATTCATTACATTCATTGATCCAGTCGATCAATTCCTCTGGGTTAAGATTTCCAAAAAATGTAAGAACCTCAATCTTAGATCTTTTCCCAATCTTGGAAATTGCCCGAAAAAGTCTTTCTTCCTCCTGGTTCACAATTTCAGCTTCTCCTTCTTGATATTCTTCTTTGACTTCATCCTCACTTTTGTCTCTGACATTAAGATTCATTCCCCTATGAATCTCTTCTTGCAATGCTCGCACTTGTCTCTGCAGCTCTCTAACCTCAGGTGTCACAGCACCAGCTCTTCCGCCACATTCTCTTTGTGGAGGTATTTTCGCAATGCGCGCTGAAACCCTAACCATGGTCCTGGTGCAAACTGCCTCACAGTCGACAATCTATTTACATACTCAAGAACTCCTACTCTAATACCACTTGATGAAGGGTGCTCCCCTTAATACCACAAACACTTAACAGAAATAGAGAAACAACAATAATAATATGCAAGAACAAAAAATTGGCTTCTTATTATCTCCACAAATGTGGAATTACAAACTTTCAGAATTACAATATGCAAAGCCACATGGGCATTCCCTTACAATATTCTGTAGGACAAAGCCTCGAGTCAATACTCAGATCTACTACCCAGAACTATTCTGAACTACCTAAGACAATAATACAACCTTCCTTATATAGGCAATTTTCCACCGCCTGGGAAGGTTCCAGAATTTTAGCCAATAAGGCTGACCAAACTTAGAATTATTTTATTTTACATTTTATTACATCATAGTCGGCTCAAGATAACATTTGAAACCCAAACATAAATTTGAAGAAAATTATTTTCTGCCATTTTGGGTGGCCCAACTTCCGACGACCATAAGTCATCACTAGTTGACCCGATCAGCTATTATAACCCCATTTCAGAAATGCCACGAAGTGCTCTACAGGCTTGACCCAAGAAAGCACTTGTCACCAAAATTTTTGACCTCATCTGCGGCCTCTAAAGCCTTCAAAACTGAGTTCAAAGTTTCTGTACCCTACTGCCAATACCGAAAATCTTCAATATCTTCCAATATACACTTGATCTGGCAATGAAACTTTACTGGCAGACTTATATGACCAAAATGAACCTCCAAGAAAGAAATCAGATCATTCTAAGCACATACGAAAATTACCAAAAATAGTAACTTTCCATAAATAGCAGCTCTGCACAAAATAGCCCTTATTGAATATAAAAATAGAATTATTTTTTTTTTCGGTGATGCAAGATTGCTCTTACACCCAGGATGCTCCTGCATCACATCTTATTTCAACTAAAAAATGGCCAGTGATAGTGCAGTGGGTGAAGAGAATCGTAACAGAAATTTGGATGTTTTCATATTTTGGTTTTAAGTATTTGTAATTTATTGATATTTTCTATGGCTGTGATGCAGAAGATTATGTTCACGAATTTTATCAAAAGGAATAAAATCCATGCAAAATTATATTCTCTTGAACGCGTAATGTTAAAGGACTGTATGCTTTGTCTACGTAGAATACGATGTGCCATGAAACAAATGAATTAGATAGATTTTGATATTTTTGTTTTTATAGTGCGCAATTCAATATTGTAAGGGTCTACATATTTATTTACGTGAGAGACTAATTTTATATTTAGTTTTTTTAATTTTAAAAACAAATATTCTGTAAAAGTCATCTAAATCATTTATAAAATTATTTGATTTTTTTAAAATAAAATTTAATTAAATATGGAGTCTGTTTATTTTCTCTTCTCTTGATATTATGTAACAATGGAATATTTTATTTGTATCTTTGACATGTTTTTTATATTAAAATCAAGAGAAGAAGGGTGTTTTTATACACGATAATTCAAAAGGTGTTGTATCTTTGACATGTTATTTAAGTGTTAACAGATTTCTACAATCCATTAAAATTAAATGGAGAAGTTTCTAGTTTAGATTGTGTATGTGTTTTTAGCATCAAAGTTTCAGATCACACTTTTTGATCCATCATCTTGAATTTTTGCATTTCTTTCTCTCTTACATCTCGATGACGGATCGCAAAGTGTGATATAAAACATTGATTCTAAAAAGACATGCACACTCTAACCAAAAGCTTCTCAATTTAGTGTTTTTGAAAGAAACAACAACAAGGGGGTGTTGGCCCGTGGTACAAACTCATTTACACTAGAAGCACATTAACAACACATTAACTGCAACTAGAGAACCAATAAGAAAGATAAACAACATCCATCTTCTACCTCTATCAAAAACATAAGTCTAGATAACCCATAGAGAAACCAAACCAAAGCTAATAGTATTAGAAGTCTTAAAGTTTAAAAGCATATGATGCCATGGAGGGCCAAACCACCAACAGTTTAACAAAGTTGTCATGAGCCGTAATTGGCCATGCAAATATATTTCTATATGAGTAAGCTCGATTTAAATATTATATAAGTCTTTACAAAATCTATTCATACCAATAATTATCATATATAATATTAATAATTATTAATATTAATAATAACATTAATATAATATTAATCTTACTTAATAGTAATAATCAATATTATTAATATCAAACCATATTAATATTAATGACAATAATAATAGTAAAAATATTATTAATATAATAATAATTAACATTATAGTTAAATAATAATATAAATTAATTAGTTAATAATTAATAAGTATTGAATGTTGAATTAAATATTGAATTACCAATAAATATTGAATTAGTAAATATTCAATGAAATCAATATAACACTGATACATCTTTATATTAATAATTAAACAATTAGTGTTATCGTCCTTAATAGTAATATACAATACAAATAGTCGACGGTAACCAATAATGTTAGGGATCTCAATAATCAAACAGACCCGTGTGTAAGCATTAAAGAATCCATGACAGCATGAAGGAAGGGTCGCGACTCACGACCTGTGAGTGTATAAAACACTGGTTGATATCACAATGCTAGGGTAGCGGAAAATACATTCTACATGATATGAATAGAGAAGATAAGGTCAATGATGATAAGATCATTAGACGACGGTTATAGTGATTATACAAAGCATCAGAGATGATTGGAGAGTCAAGTCGAGTAAGGATGAGGGAAGACAGTGAGCCATCACAGTCTGACAAGTAGGGAGCATCCTTTGGTTTAGACCATTGTGTTTCCGTTGGCAACCAATAGTGCAGTGTCAAAAAATTATATTAGATACGACAATCATCCCTGAGGCATATTTATATAAAGATATATTAGAGACATTTTCTATTGACCAAAGCATATTGGTATCGACACACTAGATACAATTTTGTTCAATAAACAACATTATTATCAAACTCAGACAACCTAAATATTCACAAGTGATCCCTTGTATATCAGAGACAACATTACCAGGTTACTGAGTATATATTTATCTGCATTGTGATACACCATTATGCAATTATCATCATTCTAGAGCAGCATATACATTTGGGAATCAAGCTTCAAACCCTTATTGTTCATTATCAATTATAAATAGCATATACATCCAGAATTAAACATTAAATATAATAGAGTTTTGTTATTATGAAATAAGGATCATTATAAGTGGTATCAGAGCATAATCCTGCCATCCTGTGGAAATTTAGTTCATGCAAACTTATCAAAGAACAAGAGGAAGAGCTGCCATGGCAGAACAAGTAACTAACGAACTTAGAAATATCATGGAACAAGCTCACTAGACCTTGGCAAACTAAATAGAAAGATCCAATCAAGCACTACTCCAAGCATTGCAAAACATGGGAAACTCTATAAATAAAAGCAATACAAACAATGGGAAAGATATGAGCTCAAATCACTCAGAAAATCTCCATATGTCTTCATCTTCGAAGATACCCAAACCCTCTTTTTTACCTAGAGAAGAGACTTTAAGGGAAGAAGAGGAAATGGAACAAACTACCAACAACATAGTGGAAAATACTAGAGCCTATGCTAGTTTGGAACCCAAAATTAGGGAACTAATAACCTTTAGAGAATTTTGTGAGGGCCAAAGACATGAAGCACCTAGAAGGGCAAGGCATAACCCTAGTAAAGACTTGAAACATAAAATCAATAAAGTAACCCTTCCAAATTTTGATGGTTCTAAAAAAATCATGGCGCATGGTTGGCTGCAAAAATTAAACACTTAACTCACCCTTAGCCTGATGACAGAAGATGATGCACTTCAATTTGCTATCATCCATTTAGAAGGTATAACACACGAATGGTGGTACCATGGAATCCACACCCAGGGCCATCAAAACATCACATCCTATGAAGAATTTGCACAAAGGCTTATTAAAAGATTTGATAGAAGACACCCCCAAGAAGATTTTAAAAAGCTGACTCAAATCAAGCAACAAGGATCAATTGAAGGTTATATTACCGAATTCCAAAAATACTCAGTTCGAGTTTCAGGGCTAGATGATGACAGACTTACTTACTTGTTCGTGGAAGGATTAAAAGATTCACTAAGAGGGTTGGTTAGTGCTCTCAAACCAACATCTCTTGATGATGCCATTGAAATGACTTTGAGACTAGAAGTTTCATCAACAAGTAATAGACCCTCAAGCAACCATAGCAAACCATTCCATGGTAAGGACGAAAAGCACAAGAAAGAACTCCCAAAAAGAAAATGCTTTCACTGTGGTGAGGACTTTGAAAATGGACACATATGCCAAGATGAGAAAGCTCAAAAACAATGAGAAGACTTAAGAAGGAAGAAGTTATGTTTCAAATGCAAGGAATCATGGGAACCAGGGCATAAATGCAGAAAAAGAAGTCAAGTTCATAGAATAGAGGCAACACTTGACCCAGAATTAGAAGGGACACCACTGAAGAAATTAAAACATGATCAAGGGAACCTCAACAACATTCAATCAATGAATAGAGGAGAAAGCCAATGGAGTTTTGAGGAAGTTCAACCATACTTAAAAATAAAAAATAAAAAATAAAAATTGTAAGTTTTTCCTAATTAGTAATGTAATAATAATAGTGTAAAATTTATTATTTGAGAAATGAATTAGGGATTGCAAATAGCTTTCCTATGGAGTCTGCAATTAAGGAAGATCTATTAAGACACCTTATTGCAGTACTAGTTAAGGGAAAGGCTATATAGACACCCTGTTGTATGTAGCTTTCCTATGGAGTCTACAATCAAGGGAGATTTGTTGAGACACCTTATTGCAGTACTAGTTAAGGGAAAGGCTATAGAGACACCCTACTATATGTAGCTTTCCTATGGAGTCTGCAATCAAGGGAGATCTGTTGAGACACCTTATTGCAGTACTAGTTAAGGGAAAGGCTATATAGACACCCTACTATATGTAGCTTTCCTATAGAGTCTGCAATCAAGGGAGATCTGTTGAGACACCTTATTGCAGTACTAGTTAAGGGAAAGGCTATATAGACACCCTATTGTATGTAGCTTTCCTATGGAGTCTGCAATCAAGGGAGATCTGTTAAGACACCTTATTGTAGTACTAGTTAAGGGAAAGGCTATATAGACACCCTACTATATGTAGCTTTCCTATGGAGTCTACAATCAAGGGAGATCTGTTAAGACACCTTATTGCAGTACTAGTTAAGGGAAAGGCTATATAGACACCCTACTGTATATAGCTTTCCTATGGAGTCTGCAATCAAGGGAGGGCCACTAAGGTACCCTATTGCAGTACTAGTTAAGGGAAAGATAGTAAGGGAACCCTTTCACAAGACAAGTATAAATAGATAAGCAAGACAAGCATTCTGCTAAGTAGACCACCTCGTGTGGATACCTAACACCTGCCACCGAGGCCAAGGGGGCCAAAGTTCCGCTCTTGGGCTTAGCATTGAATTGACTTGGACTAACTTATCATGACTCAAGTTTCCTTTGAAAATTTTATATATACATATTTATGTACTTATGTTCACTTTGTGGTTGTAGGATTCATAATCAAAAGCATAATGAAGTAAATTTTGCAAACCATTTCCCTAACCCTAGCTCATTGAAAATTGTAAATTGTAGGGCTTAATCAAGAATGAATGCATTATGTGTCTACATCACGTATACTTTGTGTCTTCATGCATTAATGTGTATGCTTCGTGTTTTCTCTGTGTCTTCATACATTCAAGTATATACTTATGTTTTATCATATATTCACGTGCATATTTTGTATTTCCAATTGTATACTCTATTTGATTTATCTAGAATAATAGAATAACTGGAGAGAAATGAATTAGAGGCATGTTATCATGCAAACATAGTGTTGGGAAAACTCGAATAGACACTGCCATGAGATAGTCTAGAAGACTTTCTCTAAAAATAAGGAAATATTGCCACCAATCTCTCTTAAGTAGAATTTTATTTTATTTTTGCTTGAGGACAAGCAAATTTGAGAGGGGCGGACTATCATGAGCCCTAATTGACTATGCAAATATATTTCTATATGAGTAAACTCGATTTAAATATTATATAAGTCTTTACAAAATCTATTCATACCAATAATTATCATATATAATATTAATAATTATTAATAATAATAATTATTAATATTAATAATAACATTAATATAATATTAATCTTACTTAATAGTAATAATCAATATTATTAATATTAAACCATATTAATATTAATGACAATAATAATAGTAAAAATATTATTAATATAATAATAATTAACATTATAGTTAAATAATAATATAAATTAATTAGTTAATAATTAATAAGTATTGAATGTTGAATTAAATATTGAATTAGTAAATATTCAATGAAATCAATATAACACCGATACATCTTTATATTAATAATTAAACAATTAGTGTTATCGTCCTTAATAGTAATATACAATACAAATAGTCGACGGTAACCAATAATGTTAGGGATCTCAATAATCAAACAGACCCGTGCGTAAACATTAAAGAATCGACGACAGCATGAAGGAAGGGTCGCGACTCACGACCTATGAGTGTATAAAACACCGGTTGATATCACAATGCTAGGGCAGCGGAAAAGACATTCTACATGATATGAATAGAGAAGATAAGCTCAATGACGATAAGATCATCAGACGATGGTTATAGTGATTATACGGAGCATCAGAGATGATTGGAGAGTCAAGTCAAGTAAGGATGAGGAAAGACAGCGAGCCATCACAGTCTAACAAGTAGGGAGCATCCTTTGGTTTAGACCATTGTGTTGCCTTTGGCGACCAACAATGCAGTGTCAAAAAATTATATCAGATACGAAAATCATCCCTGAGGCATATTTATATAAAGATATATTAGAGATGTTTTCTATTGACCAAAGCATATTGGTATCGACACACCAGATACAATTTTGTGCAATAAAAAACATTATTATCAAACTCAGACAACCTAAATATTCACATGTGATCCCTTGTATATCAGAGACAACATTACCAGGTTACTGAGTATATATTTATCTGCATTGTGATACACCATTATGCAATTATCGTCATTCTAGAGCAGCATATACATTTGGGAATCAAGATTCAAACCCTTATTGTTCATTGTCAATTATAAATAGCATATACATCCAGAATTAAACATTAAATATAATAGAGTTTTGTTATTATGAAATAAGGATCATTATAAAAGTATTAAGAAAACTATCAGAAAAATCTAATTTTTTTCCCCAGCCTCTTGGAGAGTAGGATGTTTGCTCGTTCCTCATTAAGGAATTGGAATAGGTCACTATTATCTTCTTTTGCCATCAACTTCTTCCCAGAGACTTTTTCCTGCATAGTATATAGAGTAACAGCCAAGGCATGCATCACTTTAAGGGCGAACTTGCTGGTATCTTGCAGATGACTATGTATACTAACCATCTCCATTTTAAAGTTGTTAACCGTACAGTCAAGCTCCACAATTTTCTATTTAAATTTACCAACAACACCCCTTAAGCCAATGCTAGTAGAGGAAACCACCAAAGGATGGATTTCCTCAATGATCACATTCTCATTAGTATCTTTTAGGGGGGAAGGGGGAGGGGTAGGGTTAGGGTTGTTCTTAGCAGTGCTCTTGATAGGGGCAAGGGACATATCCCTCTTCAGACTGTTAGAGACACAGTTAGAGGGTCTGTTCTTTGACTCTTTTTCACTATTGTCCTCTCACTCCTCAAAATTAGTAGAATTAGTTTTTTTTATTGCCTTTTTGCATTTTTCCTTGGCAAGATGATTAGAGTGACAGGGGGTTTTAGTATATTGCTCCTCGAAGTCCACAGTATACATCGGCCTCTTGGTCTTTTTTAGGGTTCCGGAATCCTTTGGGGGACTTTCAACTTTTTTCTTCTCTTTAATCACATGGGTCACAGAGACAAGGGAATCCTCTTTGCAATTCCTAGACCTAAAAGGTTTATCAACACATCGCTTATGTCTCGAGCTACAGGGGGCTTAAGACTGTGCTCATGATTGGACCTTGATAGAGAGGGAGCATTGTTCTGTAACACAACCTTAACAGGAATAGTAAGGGGAGGACAAAGAGCCAGATGGAACTTATACAACCTAAACACGAGGCCCTGATGCAGAATAGTAAAAAACATTTCAACATCCCTAAACTCAGTAATAGATGCAATATTTCTCTCCATGGAGTGAAGCATAAAAAAGGGAATGGAAATATGATCTTTACGGCGCAAGTGGTGAAGAATGGGAAGGTAGTAGAAATAGTAAATAGTAAATTTTCTTTCCAAAGTGAAATACTTCATAATAATAGAATACACCTTAGGCGATATGACAAGTAAGTCCTCTCTCCTCAATCCTCCTTGCTTCTTCACCAGTTGTTCCTCAGGAGCATGAGAAAACCGATTGATGCTTTCCTAATCAGGTGTGAAACTCATTTTTTTCTATTTGTGATGATGAATTTGCAAGCCCATGGCCTTCCCAATAACCTCCTCGGGTATGTGCAGGATCATGGTATGCCAAAATGTGGTGATGTGAAAAAATAAACTTTTTACTCGTTCAAAAGCGCACTAAAATTTTTGTTGACTTTTTAGTAGGCCTAGGTGTCAGTACACTTGGCCAAGCCAAAAACCAAAGAATAGGCCTAATTGGATATATGATAATATTAGATATTTGATTTTTGCTAGAAAATTGTATTTCTAGCTCACGATCGCGTTCAATGTTTCCAATGTGAAAACATTGAACACGGCTCTGGTTTCAAATATCTGATCTTTTCTCATATCCGATTTTCTCAACAAGAAAAGATAAGTTATTTTTTTAACTTTTTATTATTTTTATTGTTTTTTAATTGAAATTCATAGTTTTTTATATAAAAATTAGGGTTTAAATGAGTTTTTTTATTATTTTTTTAAATTGATTGTAATTATCTATTTGGGTTCTCATTGTAATCAGACATGGACTCATATCAATCAAAAAACCCTCCCAATGATACCACAAATAATCCAGAACCACCTCCAAACAATCCCCCACTTTCTAAAGATGAACCAGTCTCAAACCCTCAGCGTTTAGACAATCTCATAGGAGACAATCTAAATCAGCTTAGAGGATATCAGACCACATATGCCAATATCCCCACATTGTGCCCCATGTTTTCCACATTGAACTCCATTATTGAAAACATGGAGAAACTTACAGAGAAACATAATGTTGCACTTCTTTGGCGCAATTCCATGCATGTCCAGTTTGACGATGGGCTTGACTATGATCAAGTTATGAACCTAAACATAACAAAACATGACATATGTAATCTTTTTGTGGATCTCAAAACTGGTTTAAAAGTGGACCATAAAAAACTCAAGTTGTCAATTAAATGGTGCACAAATGATGCAATACGTGACAAATTTTGGGATCGTTGGTGGATGGTTTTGATAGACCACCTCACAGCAATTTGGATGTCCCATTTTATTTCATTAAAAAATTGTATGCTGAATTTGTGCTCGGTCACATGGTAAATTATTGGAGTATGAGACCAAACCAGGGTGTAGGCTTAGATGCTCCTTAGGATAGGCCATGGGCACACCGAGTGAAATCCCACACATATGTCCCCCCTCCCAAGATTTCACCACCTCCTACAGTGTAGCATCCTGATATTATTGTTGAGGCCAGCTCACAGACTATTGGAGCCATTCACACCTTGAGTAATCTGTTTGTTATGTAGAGTGCAACATTGGTGTCTCCTCATCCTAATGCTTCTACCCCTTCCACATTCTCCATGAGCTCACATGTTTGTGTGCCCCACACTTGCATTATGTGAAAGAATCTATGCTTAGGTCCCCAGAATGATAGTGATGCATATAACTATGTCTTCCAGGTGGACAATACTACAAAGCACACTACAGGCACTAAAGCACCTCATGAAGATGTGCATCAGGGACATAAAGAGCCATGGACTCCTACTGTTACGGTAAGGGTAAATAGTTCACTTTTTACATGTATTTAATTTTAAATGTTCATATTTTTAGTAGAATTTTCTTATAATGATTTATCACTTATGTTTTTTTATGTGTTACATTTATGTTCAGTTGATGACAAAGGAGGAGATGGAACAGGTGGGGGGGTCCACACTTTTGGCCATATCATTTGGCCTTGACACTTCCACGGTACATATGTTTTAATGTACTCATTGGTTTCCTTAAATTACTATAATAGTATATGTACATGTTTTTTCTAATTTTTACAATCATCTTATTACATATTGATGTTGGTGTCACCACTTGCCATTGGGGGGCAATGTAGGGAGTTCTAGCATTAGGCGTTGACAAGGGGAAGGTAATTAAGTAATTTAGTTTGTTTATGCATACATGTATACTTGTCGATTGTGCATACTCATTTTTAATTTAAATGGTTTATTTGACAAAGGGTGGTGTCTAATTATGTCGTGAGACCCTTTCACCATGATAGAGTCACAAGCATCTCAATTCATAGTGATAGCCCCATGGTACGTATATTTCTAAAGTTATTTGTGTGTATTTTACTATCAAGTATATATAATATGATCAAGTCATGATTATATGAAGTATCTATTTGACTTTTGTAGGTCACCCCTAGTTTGAGGGAGGTAGAACATCAAGGGTTTGTATCGTTGATGACTCAACCGACATTTCCTGAAGAAAGTTCAACACATGTAAGTTTTAATGTTAATTTAGTTATTTTGTAAACATATATTTTCTACCAGGGATTTGACATTAAATAGTATAACTCGTAGATCAATCTCATGTTTGCAAATATATATAGGTTATAGTCAACATTGGTGGCATTGTTCCTTCGCTACCAAGGACATATATTAGGTCTCTTATCTGCGTGAGGAGACAAAGAGGTGAGGTACATGAGAGTTCAATTTTAGTTTTATTTATTTATTATTGTTAACTATTATTTTTATTTTTATTTTTTATTTGAAGAAACCATATAAATTATGTAATCTAACTTGGGGTTTCACTTTTGTGTTTGAATGCAGGATCCATTAGAGCCAAAGAGTACTTCAAAGAGGCTGCATTTTGATGATCCACCAGTAGAATAGGATGTCCTAGAAACATTTGTAGTTGAACTTCTTATTTTGAGATGTCATATGACACATTTTGAGATGGGGTATGCCAGATTGTATCTAGATATGTTGATTTTGAAAATATGTACAAAATTATTGTTCATTTTGATATATATGAAACTTGATATTCGATCCAATTTGTTAATGTGTTTTCATTTAATCATTGTTAGTATGTAAATATGCTTGTGTGTATGTACTCATGTGTATGATTTATGCCTTAAGTATATTCATGTATATTCAAGTACATTCTTCATAACCTAAATTCATGTGTATGGGCTACATGCATGGCTTCAGTGAATTCATGTGTATTATTTATAATCTATGTGCTACATGTATGCTTCATGACTTAAGAAAATTTATGTATACCCTTTATGTGCTACATGTGTTCACATGTGTAATTCATCATTTAAGTGAATTCAAAATTTATGTGCTACATTGTATTCATGTGTATCTGATGCTCTCAACCAAGAAAATCCTTGAAAGTTCACTTCACAAATCTGGTGATCACTTTGTCAAATAAACTGTTATGGAATGTATTAGGTTAGAACTCTATTATACATCTCAAAGACACATCATTCCACAAAAATCAATAAGCACATTCATGGAATGATGCTTCTACATCAATATTTTGTCAAACTATTATTGAGAAAACAATTACCTATCATTCTAGGTACCAAATCCTCCTTTCTAGGGTTTGTAGGTCAGGGCTTGTTCAAAAAGACTATTGCAAATCTCTCTAGATCCCCCAATGGATCTAACAAATCCCTATGGGCCCCAATCACATAGATCCATCACAAAATATACTCATATTTTGGATTATATACTTGTAACAATGACTGGTGCTGCTTCATGCACCTTCAATCAGCATTTACCACCATTTGTGGTCTCTCAACCACCATATATCCTGCATATCCCTACAACCAAACACTATTATAGAAGACACTAGTTAATTCCTTGCCTTCCAATGCCAATGAAATGATGCAATACAAACATGGAATTGATAACAAGACAATAGACAATCACTTTACTCCATTTCAAATCATAGACACATTCTACAATGCATTCAAATGACCATCCTTGGTCTCTTTACATTTTCCAATGACCCTTTATGGTCATGTCCCCATCTCCCTTGGAGCCAAAACATTTTTCCATTGTGGGCACAAATTGATGCTTCCATCACATCTAGTTGGGTAGGTTTACCCTAGGAATGGTCCCACTTTGCCTCTTGATGCACTAGAACGCTCGCCAACATATGCAATGATGCTTAGTGGACCTTGGGAACACTTTGGTCCAGCATGTTTGTGAATGTTCTATTGAATTCATGTTCTGAATGAGGTTGTCACAAGCATTTACTCTCCCAATGAGATCTAATGGCATAGACCATTTGGTGCCAGGATGAACGACTTGGAAGAAACCTAGTGGTGCAACTTTCAACTGACCCTCACTGCAAGTTTTGGCATCAAGCGAGACTAGCGTGCCGAATTCAAACAAATTTGAATCTTCCAGAATGGAGAGAGGTTATTGTAGGCCTCAGAAACTTGGTCTTGTTTCATCTCATTGATTTCTCATACCTCTCACGGGGTCCAATATACAAGCCTTGAAAGATCACTGCCCAATTGTGCTTAGTGCACCTTGGGGGCACTTTGGTCCGGCATGGTCACGAATGTTCTAGTGACTCAGTGGTTGACACAAGCTTGTCACTAGCCTTTACCCACCTAACCAGAGCTAATGGTGTAGACCATTTGGTGTTGGGATGAATGGTTTGGAAGAAACCCAATGGTGCAACTTTCAACTGACCCTCACTGCAAGTTTTTGCATCAAGAGAGATTGGTGTGCCAAATTAAAAAAAAATTGAATCTCCCACAATGGAGAGAGGTTATTGTAGGCCTTAGAAACATAGTCTTGTAGCATCTCATATTTTTTTGATACCTCTCATGAGGTCCAAGATATGAGCCTCGAAAGATCACTTCCCAACCATGCTTAGTGCACCTTGGGGACACTTTGGTCTGACATGTTCATGAAATTTCTAGTGAATCATTGGTCGAAATAGGTTTGTCACTAAGGTTTTTCTACCTAACTAGAGCTAATGGTGTAGACCATTCGGTGTTAGGATGAACGGTTTGGAAGAAACCCATTGGTGCAGCTTTCAATTGACCCTCACTGCAAATTTTGGCATCAAGCGAGACTGGTGTGCCAAATTCAAACAAATTTGAATCTCCCAGAATGGGGAGAGGTTATTGTAGGCCTTAGAAACATGGTCTTGTAGCATCTCATGGTTTTTTGATAACTCTCACGGGGTCTAAGATATAAGCCTCAAAAGATCACTTCCCAATTGTGCTTAGTGCACCTTGGGGACACTTTGGTCCGGCATGGTCATGAACGTTCTAGTGACTTAATGGCCAAAATGGGGTTGTCACTAGCATTTACCTACCTAAATGGAGCTAATAGCATAGAAAATTTAGTGCTAGGATGAATGGTTTGGAAGAAACCCAGTGGTGCAACTTTCAACTAACCCTCACTGCAAGTTTTGGCATCAAGCGAGATTGGCATGCCAAGCTCAAACAAATTCAAATCTCCCAGAATGGAGAGAGGTTATTGTAGGCCTTAGAAACATAGTCTTGTAGCATCTCACAGTTTGTCTACATCTCTCATGGGGTCCTACATATGAGCCCCAAAAGATAGCTGCCCAATCATGCTTAGTGCACCTTGGGGACACTTTGGTCCGACATGATCACAAACATTCTAGTGACTCAGTGGTCAAAATAGGGTTTTCACTAGCATTAACCCACCCAAACAGAGCTAATAACATAGTCCATTTGGTGCTAGGATAAATGGTTTGGAAGAAACCCAATGGTGCAACTTTTAACCGACCCTCACTGCAAGTTTTGGCATCGAACAAGATTGGTGTGCCAAATTAAAAAAAATAAAATCTCCCAGAATGGAGAGAGGTTATTGTAGGCCTCTAAAAAATGGTCCTATAGCTTCTCATGGTTTGCTAATACCTCTCATAGGGTCCGAGATACGAGCCTTGAAAGATCGCTTCCTAATCGTGCTTAGTGCACCTTGGGGGCACTTTGGTCTGGCATGGTCACGAATGTTCTAGTGACTCAGTGGTCAAAATAGAGTTGTCACTTGTGTTTACCCATCCAATTGGAGCTAATGGCATAGACCATTTGGTACCAAGATGAATGGTTTGGAAGAAACGTAGTGGTGCAACTTTCAACTGACCCTCACTGCAAGTTTTGACATCAAGCGAGAATCTCCCATAATGGAGAGAATTTATTTTAGGCCTCAAAAACATGGTCATGTAGCATCTCATAGTTTTTTGATACCTCTAATGGGGTCTAAGATATGAGCCTCGGAAGATCATTGCTCAATCATGCTTAGTGCATCTTGGGGACACTTTGCTCTAGCATGTTCATGAATGTTCTAGTGACTGAGTAGTCAAAACAAGGTTGTCACTAGAATTTACCTACCTAACTAGAGCTAATGGTGCAATCCATTCAATTCCAAGATGAATGGTTTGGAGGAAACCCAATGGTGCAATGTTCAATTGACCCTCACTACAAGTTTTGTCATCAAGCAAGACTGACATGCCAAATTGAAACAAATTTGAATCTCCCAGAATGGAGAGAGGTTATTGTAGGACTCAAGAACATGGTCATGTAGACTCTCATGGTTTGTCGATACCTCTCATAGGGTCCAAGCTACAAACCTTGAAAGATCATTTCCCAATTGTGCTTAGTGTACCTTGGGGACACTTTGGTTCGGCATGTTCGCAAATGTTTTAGTGAATCAGTGGTCAAAATTTGGTTGTCACTAGCATTTACCCACCCAACCAAAGATAATGGCATAGTCCATTCAGTGCTAGGATGAACGGTTTGGAAGAAACCCATTGGTGCAACTTTCAACTAACCCTTAGTGCAAGTTTTGACATCAAGCGAGATTGGCGTGCCAAATTCAAATAGATTCAAATCTCCCAGAATGAAGAGAGGTTATTGTAGGAATTAGAAACATGGTTCTATAGCATCTCACAGTTTTTTGATACCTCTCATAGGGTTCGATATGAGCCTCAAAAGATCACTTCCTAATTGTGCTTAGTGCACCTTGGGGACACTTTGGTCTGGCATGGTCACGAACATTGTAGTGACTTGGTGGTCAAAAAGGGGTTGTCACTAGCATTTACCCACCCAACTAGAGCTAATGAAATAATTCATTCGGTGTCAGGATGAATGGTTTGGAAGAAACCCAGTGGTGTAACTTTCAACTGACCCTCATTGCAAGTTTTGGCATCAAGCGAGACTGGCGTGCTAAATTCCAAAAAAAAAGAATCTCCCAGAACAAAGAGAGTTTATTGTAGGCCTTAGAAACATAGTCATGTAGCATCTCATAGTTTTCCAATACCTCTCACAAGGTCTGAGGTACGAGCTCAAAAGATTTCTTCCCAATCGTTCTTAGTGCACCTTTTGGACACTTTGGTCTGGCATGGTTACAAATGTTCTAGTGACTCAGTGGTTGAAACGGGGTTGTCACTACTATTTACCCACCCAAATAGAGCTAATGGCACAATCCATTCGATGCTAGGATGAATGGTTTCGAAGAAACCCAATGGTGGAACTTTCAACTGACCCTCATTGCAAGTTTTGGCATTAAGCAAGACTAGCGTGCCAAATTCAAACAAATTCAAATCTTCCAGATTGTAGAGAGGTTATTTTAGGCCTTAGAAACATTGTCTTGTAGCATCTCATGGTTCACTAATACCTCCCATGGGGTCTGAGATATAAGCCTCAAAATATCTATGCCCAATTGTGCTTACTACACCTTGGGGACACTTTGGTCCAACATGTTTATGAATGTTCTAGTGATTGAGTGGTTGAAATAGGGTTGTCACTAGAATTTACCCACCCAATCGGAGCTAATGGAGTAGTCTACTCGGTGCTAGGATGAACGGTTTGGAAGAAACCTAGTGGTGCAACTTTCAACTGACCCTCATTACAAGTTTTTGCATCAAGCGAGATTAACGTGCCAAATTCAAACAAATTTGAATCTCCCAAAATAGAGAGAGGTTATTGTAGGTCTTAGAAACATAGTCCTGTAGAAACTCACAATTCTTTGATACCTCTCACAAGATTCAAGATACGAGCCTTGAAAGATCATTGCTCAATTGTGCTTAGTGTAGCTTGGGGACACTTTGGTCTAGCATGTTCGCAAACGTTCTAGTGACTCAGTGGTTGAAATGGGGTTGTCACTAGCGTTTACCCACCTAACCAAAGCTAATGGCATAGTGGATTTGGTTCCAGTATGAATGGTTTGGAAGAAACCTAGTGGTGCAACTTTTAACTCACCCTCACTGCAAGTTTTGGCATCAAGCGAGATTGGTGTGCCAAATTCAAACAAATTCGAATCTCCCAGAATAGAGAGAGGTTATTGAAGGCCTAAAAAATATAGTCCTATTGTATCTCATGGTTCATTTATACCTCTCACGGGGTCTGAGATATGAGCCTTGAAAGATCGCTGCCCAATCGTGCTTAGTGCACCTTGTGGACACTTTGGTCCCACATGTTCGTGAACGTTCTAGTGACTCGGTGGTTGAAATAGGGTTGTCACTAGCATTTACCCAAAAAATTGGAGCTAATGGCATAGTCCATTTGGTGACAGGATGCAATCCTTCAAAACTATCCCTTCACCCCAGAGAATCACCATTTTACTTTGGACACATTTGACCAATTTTGATTCAATGACTCCAACTATTACATAATTTGATGATACAAATGTACATGGAATTAAGACAATACAAATGTAAGGATACAAAATTAATATGATACAAATATAAGGATGCAACATTCATAGTATTAAGGTTGCAACACAATTTTTGCACTTTACATGGCATTAAGATGATAGAAATGTGGGCTCTTAATATTTGCAAATCAACCCCATGGGCTCTTTTATATTTCAAATTTTGAATCAAATTTTTAATATACAAAATTTGGCATCTAAATATGCACATTACATTTGATTCTTGTTTTTATATATACAAAATTTTGCATCTAAATATGTACATTACAATCGATTGTTATTTTTATATACAAAATTTGGCATCTAAATATGTGCATTACATTTAATTGTTGTTTTTATATACAAAATCTTAGATACACAACTATATATAAAAAATAAGTGTCTTTTCCACTCCTAAAGTGTATAAGTTTAACACATGGTACTCGATGACATCTACATTCCAATCCCTACATTTGAAAGGCAGAAGAAAAGTTAATAGAGAATATAAGAAGTTTTGTATAGGTTGACAAAAAGATTATGAATGTGTAAGTAACTAAATGAAACAAAGAACATGACTAGCCAATGCATAGTGAAGTTTATCATCATAAAATATGGGCTAATCAAATGCACACCTCAATCTTCTATACCTATCATATATGTATCCAACTGCATTTACAATCCACATACAAAACCAATTTTATTGGCTCAAACAAATAAACCAAAAAACTGCAATTAATTTATTGAAATTAATCATAATAAACATGGAAAATCTTGCAACTTGAGTTAAACTTACCTACTGAAGTGTGTCTGAAGGGTCACCTCTCTTCTTGAGGGTATTCAATATTGCTTCATGATCAAAAGTACTAATAGTCCAAATTTCCTTTATCTTTGGTTTTCCTTGATGTTTCAACAACTTAACATTGGCTGCTATAACAAGGTGTGAATACATGAGAATGGTTTTGTGCTTCTCATAGTCTTCAAATGTAGGAATGCCATTATTTCTAATCATATATGTGTGCAACCATGTTCCCGCAACAACATGTGATCCTGTTGGATATGTGAACATATCATCATCTTTCATCGGTTGTGCAAGTTTCTTCTTTCCTCGTACACAACGTGCTAACCAATAATCCGATCTCTCATCATTCCCTTGTGGTGAAATCAAAGCAAAAACATGTCCTGGCTGTAGAAGATCTGAAATATGGTCGTAGTCAAGTGAACAATCCATGTCATCAGTTATTATAGAAATTGTAACAAATAAAGGAGTTAGATAATGTGGAACCCACGTATCAACCCACTCACTAGACTCACACTGATCTCAATCACATTGATGACACATCAGACAATAACAAGCTAACTCTTGTGTCCAAATGGTCCATGTAATAGCATATGAGCTTTGAAATGAATACATTTTTGAAGAATCTTTCACAGTTTGACAATCTAACCTATCTCCAATTGTGCCCAACTCAACCAACCAAAATAATCTATGCACCGTTGTATCAAGAGTCCCCCCCTGTGACAATGTTGAAGTACACCAATCAATAATAGAATGAGCATCAAGGAGTTCTGCACCTGAAATCCTCAGTTTCTCCTTAACTAGAGCTTTCTTTACGCATACAGCTACTCCATCATGCTCCCCTTTTCCATGAACAACCTATGAGGTACACCTCTCTCTACATGCATTCTACATAACCAATAAAACATATGAGAATTTTTTAATTGACCTATGTAGTTATCTGACCAAATGAGATGTCTATCCATAGCAATATTATTTTCCCTCACCCACTCGAACTAATTCTCAAAGCAATTTTGGACATACTCATGAGAGTGAGATCTATCACTGCTCATATAAGAATGGTGTACTCTCTGATTATCTTCCGGTCATCTTTTGTACTATCAGTGGAATGTCTATATTTAATGCGCACAAAAATAGAAACCTAAATAGAATTGTAATATTGAGCTTGCAACTCATTTTGGGGCTGCAATGTATAGTTCTCTGAAAATTCAACAACCAATATAATATTGACAATTGGGAAAGTGTCCTTACACATCTTGAATTGTTGATCCAATCACTGAGACCTGTAACTATGCCTTACATACTTGTAAGAAAGATTCTTCCTGAAATTTGAAATAAAATCAGCTACATTGCATTCTTTTGTAACCAACTCACATCTAGAGCCTTCACCTCCACTTTTCAATGTATATTTAATGATTCCATATACCTTTTTGTGGATAATTGTCTTTCCAAAATCATGTTCGTAGCCCTCATGAAAACATTCAAAAAACTTCACTAGCCCACCACACTCTGAGCACTTGTCATTTAAGCAATCTTTTCTATAAAATAAACATCCATCATCTCTAGGACATAAAAAATGATCTAGCAAGTCTCTTGATGATTTTGGAAGAGAAATTGCACCACACTCCTCCAACATTTTACAAGTATGTAAAGTGGAATGAAGCAATCGTAATAGTTCATGATGCATTTAAAACTTCACATGATATTTGCAACAACAAGTATTTTGAATCTTAAGAGGCACACAAAAAAAAGGCTTGAGGGCTTCAAAATCTCTTTGTGATATTTGCAATGTTGGATGTGTCTCACAAATATTTTTGAAAAACATTGTTTAACTCACCTCCAAATAATATTTGGGATGTGGGGTGCGGTCTCGAATGCCAATTCTCAACTTCAAGACATCCTTCACATTTGGTGACACTCTTGAGTTAGATTGCTAAAATAGTTGAATTTGATCCTTCACACCATCGGTAAGCTTCTTATCACAATGTGAAAGTCTCCCACCATAAGCCCATGTATCATGTTGAAGAGGATCATCATGTCTTTATCTTCTTGGAAGTGCTCTATCCAAATTTTTACAATTTAGGTTCAAGTCAACACAAGTTTGTCTCATCAAACAAACCTTTCTCAAATGATGACTTACTAAGGAGGTTGTAATAACCCTCCTAGTGGCTCTCTTATCTTTTTCCTTGGTAGTCTTGCCAATGTAATTGAGAGCACTAAAATGATTTCTCACAATAATAGCATTCCTATCCTTTTTCTTGTTTACACTAATCTTCAATTTGACTAGTGTACATCTCATCTTCTTCATCTTTAACAATTGCACAAACATTTGACATTTCTCAACCAACGTCTTCTGGCTAAAAAATTGATCAAAATGTTTTGAAACCCACAACCAAACGGTTCTTTTTTATCTCTTGCCATCGAAATTGCTTATTATGTTCTCATAAATTTCAAGTAACATTTTGTTGTTCTTTAAGGTCTCAATTTTGAAGTTTGTCTTTCTTCCTCCCAAGAGACTTCATTTCTCATATAATTTGGAGATGTGTTACGTTGATTTGGTTCTTGTGTACCATTATCATTGTTAATTCCTTCATATGCAATCAGTGGATTGTTATTTTCAATGTCTACACTTCCATTGTCCACATCTACATGTTCATTTTCAAAACCTACATTTTCATCTTCAATCCCTACATTCTCATTTTCAATATTATTGTCATAAATCATTTCAAATTCATGTTCTTCTTCACTTGAAACCACATTTAAGGGTGGACCTATGCCCACATCTTCATTAATATTTAACATACATTGTCTCTTATTCCGATGGACAACCCTATCCATTTCTTAATACACTTCAATCTCTTCATTTGTGAGTTTCCTCTTCCGTTTATGCTTTCAACGACTACTACTCCCCATTGTGAGACAAAAAAGGTGATGCAAAAATCTTTGATAATAGAGAAATTCCATCCAAGAAGGGGGAAAAAATGGATTTTTGTCTTCTATGTAACTGCAATCCCATGATTCTCTACTAAAAAATGTGCTTCTCGGGCTAAGGGACCCAAAGAATAACTTTTTCTTTTCAATGCCAGTAAAAACAATCAGATATCTAAAATCTCTCTCTCTCTCTCTCTCTCTCTCTCTCTCTCTCTCTCTCTCTCTCTCTCTCTCTCCCTTAGGTATTATTGAACATATAATATAAATATTTTAATAAATATTTAATACTAATATTATACAATATACAATAGATAAATAAATAATAATAATATAAAACTTTATATAATAAAAAAATATGTAACTAGAAATTGAAAAAAGTACTCAAAATGAAATGTTGAATTAGGCGGGAGATTTTAGATATCCAATTAGGCTTGATATTTGCCTTGGGAAATGCCAAACGTGAATGGTCAACCCATAAGACGTGTTCACTAGATTTGTTTTGATCTCAAGACTTTGACGATGTAGCTAACGGCCTTTTTTTCACTTGAAATTGATGAAACAAAAAGGTTTTCTTAAAGACATTATCAACTTTCCATCAATATAATTGTTGTCAAATTTGGTGTTCAGTATGTAATTATTACTTATTTTTTAATTGAGTTATCTTTAAAGTCCTAATTGGCATACTAATTGAAAAAAAAACTATAACTTTCAAATCGTTTAACCTTTTTGAAATCTAAAACATGTGTCACATTCTATGCTTCTCCTACTATAAGAAAAAAAAAGTTTTCAATTTTGAAAAGTTTAGAATTAGTTAAGGTGGTCAGACATGAGAGTTTTTTATTCTAAATAAGTTGTAGTAGAAAATGCATAATTAATTATTTATTTGGGAAAAAACTACACAAAAATATGCATCACATCCATGCATGACTCTACTAATTATATCTAGAATCTTGTGAAAATATATCATCATTTGATTGTGATTAAGGTGGTCAGACATACATGTACTTTTTTATCTTTTCCCTAAAATTTTTGTACTACTGCATTGAAATCTAAAATTTTGAAGAATTAGATTAATTTTTTTTCAGACAAGGGCTAGTAGTTTAGAAACTACATTCAATTTCCTATAGATTCTATTGTTACAACTTTTTCACATAAGGTTGATAAGACGTTCAACTTTTTACGTCAAGTTGACTAACCCTGATTTTTTGATTTTTCATTTCCACTTAAGGCCATAGTTTTGTATACCATGATCCTGCACATGCCCCCTCATTGATGTCAAAACATATCTTGTTCATCGTCATCTTTATTTCATTCCAAGACAAATGAATTACTGAGAGACAAGTTCATCATGACCAGTGATACTTTCCATAAAGGTGAAGATGCCACCCTCTTTACAAGATGAACCTAAAGATCAAGAGAAAGAAGAAAGGAGATTTGAGCCTACTTTAGCACAGTATGTGTGAAAAAATCATAAGCAAGAAAAAATCATTGGAACTAAAGAATCTGTTGTCATAACAAGAAGTAAATTGAAAGATCAAACAAGCTTTTTATGTTAATTTGAGAGTAAGATAGTGAAAGATGCTTTGCAGAATGAAGATTGGATTCATGCCATGAATGAATAAATTGAGCAGATAGAAAAGAACAAAACTTGGACACTAGTGCCGAGACCAGAGGACAAGAATGTTATTGGAACAAAGTGGGTGTTCAAAAATAAGTTGAATGAACATGGAGAAATCACAAGGAACAAAGATAGATTGGTATACAAGGGATATGCACATGAAGAAGGCATTGACTATGGGGAGACATTCACCCCAGTTGCTAGATTGGAAGGAGTGAGAACTCTATTTGCATATCCAGCATACAAAGGATTCAAAGTGTATCAAATGGATGTCAAATTTGCATTTCTGAATGGAATACTAGAAGAAGAAGTATACATTGAACAACTAGAAGGATTTTTTGATCCAAGAAAGAAGAATATGGTCTATAAACTACACAAGGAACTGTATGGATTGAAACAAGGCCCCAAAGCATGGTATGAGAGATTGCACAACTACTTGATAAAGATTGGATTTGCAAGAATAGATCAAAACAACAATCTGTACTTGAAGACTGAAAAAGGTAAAGGGATATTGTTAGCTAAAATATTTGTTGATGATATCATATTTGGAGGACAACATGCACTATGCAAAACATTTTCAAATGAGAGGCAAACTAAATTTGAGATGTCTATGTTTAAGGAGATCAAATTCTTTTTTGGTTTGAAAGTTTATCAGATGAAGAAAGGTATCTATATTAAACAATCTAAGTATGTCAAGGAGATACTGAAAACCTTTGGCATGGAGGACTCTAGACCAATAAGTACACCCATGGCTACTGGATAGAAACTGTCAAAGAATGATGATACAACTGAACTAAATCAAACTTTGTATATGTCTATGATTGGAAAGCTACAATATGTTGTTCATAGAAGACAAGATATTCCCTAGCAGTTGGGATTGTTTCAATATTTTATGCCAATCCTAAAGAGAATCACATGATGGTAGTGAAAATGATACTGAGATATTTGAAAGGAACATAGGATTATGGACTATATTAAAAGAAGAATGAAAAGGTTGAACTGAAAGTTTACACTGATGGAGATTGGGTAGGAAATGTGGATGATAGAAATAGTACAAGTGGTGGCGCATTCTTTCTAGGAAAGAGATTAGTCTCTTGGACAAGAAAGAAATATAATTGCATTTCCCAATCTACAACTGAAGCTGAATATGTAGGAGCAGTAGTGAATTGTTCAAATTTAGTGTGGATCAAGCAATTGTTGAAAGGTATGAAGGAAGAAATTACTGACCCAGTTGTTATTTTATGTGATAACACAAGTGCTATCAATATATCAAAGAATCATGTGATGCACACTAATGCTAAGAACATTGCTATTAAATATCATTACTTGAGAGTGCTAGTTCAATACAAGGAAGTGAGATTGGAGTATGTGAATACAAAGGAATAGTTAGAAAATATAGTCACTAAGGTATACCTAAGGACTCTCATGAGTATCTAAGAGGTAAATTAGGGGTGATTCCCCTACTTGAGGCTACCTAGAATCATGTAGGAGCATTTCATAAAATGTATTAATCATAATATCTGACAAATTGATGCAAAGGAGGTCATAGTTTAGGAGTTTCTTAAAGTTGTGAAGTCTAAACCACAAGATGTTGATTAGTCACAAGCAAGATGATAGAGGGAGTATGAAGTTCAGAGAACTGACATGAACTATCTACATGGTGAAGATGAATGTCTTTGGCATTGTTGTTAAAGAGGGAGAAATTTAGTGAACTTGAGGGAGAGATTGTTGGAAGATTTAGGAGTTACCCTAAGAAAAGAGGGAGAGATTGAATATGATGAGGGAGAGATTCGGTAAACTGTTGAGAAGACTAAAAGAGAAATTTTTATATTGTATAGTGATTATGCATATGGAGTTTATGGTAGAACATTTGGTGTTGCCATAAATGCCAAAGAGGGAGATTATTGGAAACTACAATTGAAACATTTTTTTATATTGTCATTGATGTCAAACCTTAACTAGTGAGATAGTTTCTATCAAATAAAGTACCATATCTTTTGATTGATGAAGAGGATTTGAAAAGAAGAAATAACAAGAGGACCTAGTGAAAGGTTTAGTTATGAGATACTACAATGGGTACTTGATTAGTTGGCACATTGGAAAGGTAATGTGTTTATATTTAACACTAAGTGAGGAAGATAGTTGATTTGAAGCATAGAAGAAATGAGGAAAGAAAGTCTGGAAGTATAGGTTTAACCAAGAAAAAGAGAAGAAATTTAGTTTAAGCCGAGTGATGCTAGTGTTGACCGAGCACCAGTATAAGCTGAGTAAATTTTAGTATTGACTGAGCATTAGTAATTGTCGAGTATCAGAGAATTAACTGAGTGAAGATAGTGTTTGCCAAGAAGAACAATTTAAGTAATGAACGACCTATTCAGTGATGACCGAGTAGATGAACACAATATTGACCAAGTGTTAGTAATTTATAGTTTGTGAAGGAATTGAGATTCCCATCCAACATAATTGAATTCTTGGGATATGTAAAACGTGTTGACATTAAAGATGAATGACCTAGATTTAATGCATGGAAAACCATTTTCTTATGGATTCAAGGAGAAGTTTTAAGTATCTAGAAGGATAAGGAGGAGAACAAAATTATGGAAAGATTCGATGAATCTGACCTAAACCTAAGATCTACGGAAGAGATTAAGTGCAAAAGACTAATCTACCTAATCAAGGAGGTATAAGGATGACCTAACTGTGGGTTATGAAGTGTGTGGAAAGAGGTTGATTTTATTGACATGAAAACATAAGTAGAAGGATGAGAAGAGCCGTGAAGAGCTGAATAGAGTTGAGGTGATTTCTTGAAGGGATTTCTGACCAGATCAGAGATGGAGATGAAAATGAAGGTCAATCAGTAAATCAACATATGAGTGTATTGGATTTGTATTTGCAAAGTGGGTTATATATTTCATATTAGAACCTATTGTTACTTTCTAACCATTGTATCAGTTAAAATCCTTTAATCAAGGTTGACCTAATAGTCATTTTGTAAACCCTTTAATCAAGGTGATATTCTAATGGGATGTTCTTAATCCCTCTAACCAGACCACTCCTAATAGGGTGATTAAATCCTTTAATAGGGAACACCTAATAGTGTGTATTGTAACCTTTAACAAGGTTGGCTTCTCACAGAGCTCACTTTAGAAGAGTGAAAATTTGGTAGAATGTTACTAGTGGTTTTTCCCATATTGGGTTTCCACGAACTAAATCCTAGTGTCATACTTGTGTGAATGTGATTTGATGTGTTGTATTGTTAAAAGTTTTATATTTTGCCAGTTGATTACTTTTGGACAGTGGAATACAAGTTTTATCTTACTGATATATTTTATAGAGACCGAGTGAATTGCTAAATAGATTTAAGTTTGTTGAAGTGTTGAAAATTTGAATTGGTACATCTAGACCCAAGGATAAATAATTCACTTTCCCTCTCATTTATTCTAAAATTATTATAACATTTTCATCGTGAAAGAGACAGTGAATGATCAGAAGAGCATCTATTTGTAGAATTTTTACCTTTTGTGTCTATAGTATGATTTATGAGGAAGAATAAAGAAGGAACTCCCTGACACTTTTGAAGGCCACCTCCATCACCTAGAGGATTTTTTGGCCAATTTTTAGGATGATTTTGATTTGCATTTTCACAAGTATTACTAGCTCACAATGCACTAGATGGTTGATTTTAGGCTGCGTACATTTCCCAAAGGTTTGATAGATACCTCAGCCATTTTTTATCCTATCTATGACCAAGATAAGCTAAGAGACTAGCTCCTCCAAAGAATCAACTAGGATGAGATAGAAGTATCTAATACTAGGGAAGTCACCCAAGAAGTCATGGAAAAGAGCCACGTAGTTTTTTATCTTAAGTGTTCTAGAGGTAGCTCTAGATGAAAGAATAAATGAATATACCAACCCTCTCAAAAGTGTGAGAGGTGAGAAAAGAATAAATGGGGTACCTCATTTGGGCTTCTAGATCCTCTTAATGAAGCACCAGCATAGGTAATTTTTACAGAGTTGGGAGAATAGATGGGAAAGTTGTATAAGATCACTTCCACCGTGAAAATGGGAGTCACTATTGGACTTGGTGTGGACCCCCTTTTCATCCACACAACCTTCCCAGGAAAAAATGAGATCAACTATTCCTATTTTGAATATACTTCATATTGATATTGATTAAGAGCCATATGTCCAAGAAGATACAAAATGAAATTAAATAGGTGGTGGATGATTCTCCCACTAGCCCTAGCCTTGAAGGTGAGGAGGACTTTGAAGATGCACAGGATCCTAAAACTAAAGTTCTCATAGAGGAGCTTGTATTCGAGAAAGTCCTAGACTTTGAGGACCCAGATAATACTACCCTTGAAAATCCCAATGAGGTTTTGACACCAATTGATCAAGAGCTCCTCCTCAAGGAAATAGAAGAAGAAAAAATGTGTGAGGCTAAAGTGGAAAGGGAATAGTTGGAACAGGTAGAGAAGGAAGAGGAGGAGTGAATCTATGGAATTGAAGAATATAAGATGCATGGTGAAGAGGAGGCAAAATGGAAACAAGACTTCGATGAGAATGCTCACAAAGAGAAAGGTTTCCTCAAAGAAGGGGAAGAAGCCAAAAATAAGAAGAAGGCCTAAAAAGACTAGTGGTTGAAAGAAGAAAAGAGAAAGGTTGTTTAGCATGCATCCCAAATGCAATAAAATGAGGATGCTTGAGATAAGGCATTCAAGGCCATGAAAAGGAGAAAAAAAGAGGAGGATGCCCAAAAATGCAAAGAAGAGGAAGAAAATAGAAGGGAAGTTATAGAAATCCTCTGGGTAATCCATTACCTAATAATTCATCGAGTCATCATCCCTATCTACAGAAAAAGCCATTGCCCAATATACAACCATATCAAAATGAGAACCCTCAAAAGGTTTCTTAGAAGGACAAAAAATCAAAATAAGAGGAAGCAACAACATCAAATACTAAAAACCCTCCTCCTAAAGATGAACAAGCACCACCCCATGAAGAGGCACAAATGGAGTAGGGTGGAAAGATGTTTGATTTATAGGAAACCACAGATGCTGAGGTAAAGGTCTCAGATCTTCTTGAATAGTCTATAGATACACATGAGAAAATATCTAGATTAACCCATCACCATGCACTCACTCTTTGAGCTAATCAATGAGCTCATAGCCCCACAGACCAAGAAAATAAAGAAGGCGTGTTTTATTTTTGTAACTAGGAGAAATGATAGAGGAGAGAGGATGATGATAATAGTTGTTCTTCCTAATGATAAAGATGAATCTGAGGTTACTCTTGGATACTATCAGATACACAAGATCATCCTTGTGAAGAGAAATAAGTGGGTCAAGCTCAAAGACCTTGATGATGTTTTTGATATGGTGAGTGAGAGGTATGTAAAATAATATTAGAAGAGGAAAGATGTGCAAGAATTAGTGATTAAAATGGATTTAATTCAAGAGCTTACCTCCCCAATTAGATCTGTAATGATTGAAGCATTGATGCAGGACAGGAAAGGAGGATCCAATTAAGGACAGTCCTCACAAGCAGCCAAACACCACAATGTAGAATTACATGACAAGATAAGGTTTTCAACTAAATTTTCATTAACATGCCTGACTATAAGGCCTTCTGGGTTAGGGCCAATTACAATAAAAAACAATTCTGCAAGATCAACAAAGATGTAATCTAACACTAGCTAGTCCAATTCCAAAACAAATCAGCAACTGATGGAAACCCGAAGGTAGCTCTAAGCTTGGGCTTGCAAGACACCAAGCAATCTCCTTGTCTCCAAGCATGAAAACCACTAGCTCTACTATTACAGACTATCATAAATAAATCTAATCTTCAAGATCTCGTAGGATCCAAGTCTAATCACTGACTTTGACCATCTAATCTCCTCCAAACAACTACCCCAAACACTCCTTAAATATTAATCTTTATCCACAAGTTGGCTGGATGACATAATTAACTCCTAAGCCAAGCCATCTCTCATTAAAAACAAATATTAAATGCAACAATAGTCAGCTCTCAAAATATCCTTACAAAAATTTAATTCTCCATGTCGGTCTCTAGATCTACATAGGAGAATAAAACAAAAGATACCAACAATAAATGCACCAACTCGGCCAACCAAATCTTTAAGAACTCCAGTCGGTAAACCAAAACTACCGAGCACCAGAGAAACAATCGAGAATTAGTGAAACAACTAACCAAGCCTAGAAACACTGAGCAATAGGAATCATGGAGCACAAGTTCCACCGAGCACAAGAAACTTCATCGAGTTCCTTTAGCGACTGAGCTTCCTTCAATAAATGAGGCCATCGGTTAAAGCTGCAACCAAGTACCATAGAACCAAAACAACACACCTCCATGCAGATTCACCAAGTACCCTAGAATGCCCCTGCATCAGACACCCCAAGTTCAAAAAGGTGTTCTCATATGCTGGAAGAACATCTTTAGGGATTCAACACATAAACCCCAAACTAGTTCTTCACATATAAGTCCTCAAAATTTTCAGCTTGCATACTCTCCCACTTCAGTTTCCTCTATCACTTCAAGTCTTTCCTTAATAACACACAGGTTTTTTCTCCATACTAATCTTCCATACCTTTAGGATCCACCAACTTAACCTGACTACCAATACTCAAGCTCCTCCTACCGAGTGTTGTATCTAGCAAAGGCATCAGGGAAAACTTCCTGTCATCCTTCTCAACAGAAAAAACATTCTTCACACAATCATACATAGCTCTAGAATCATATTGTGAAGGTCTATTGAGAAATATATCACAACTATTCATCTCCACAATATCACATAGCACAAGATCCTTATACTGGCCAATTTGAAAATCAACAAAGCAATATTCTCTTACTTCCAGACCATTATCATTTTGTAACTAGCCAATCCTATAAGGATAAGGATGCTTCATTCTATTCAAACCAAGTTTCTAAACCATGTCCTTAGCAACAAGGTTATCAATACTACCACTGTCAACAATTACATCACAAAGTTTACCTCTAGACTTTCACCAAGTCCTAAACAAGTTACTCCTTTGACAAGGTTCCACCTTTGTACCGAGCAATGTTCATCGAACCAACAAGTTCTTAGATTTAGGTTCATTCTAAATGTTCTCATTTACCACAATAGTCCATCGGTCACTAAGCTTCTTTTGCATACACTCAAAAAAATTGTGTCCTTCTTCACCACAGTTATAACAAGTGCCCTTAAAGATAACTCTAACTATCTTCTTCAATTCCACAAGTTTATGTTCATCTTCTACAGTTGGTTTATCCTTCACCAAGTGATCAATCTTTTCCTTCCCTCGGGGATTACTATGTTGTCTCCTTTTCAACTTATCTTCTGCCTTCAAAGCATACTGATAATAATCTTCAACAGAATCAATCTTCCGCATACCAAGCTTATCCTGAATATTGAATCTCAAACCATTCACATACTGAGCTACCTTTTCCTTACCAAGTTCTCTGTGTCCAGACCGAATAGTAAGTTTTTAGAACTCCTTGGTATAATCTTCAATAGTAAAATCTTTCTGCTTCAGATTCTGCAACTTGTTAAACAATTCAAGCTCATAGTTAGCAGGTATGAACTTATCTTTCAATTTAGTCACCATCAATTTCCATCGATTGATCTTCATTTCACCTTCATCTTATCTATGTCTTTGTAATTATTTCCACCAAAGAGAAGCATGTCCTTTCAACTTAGTTTGTGCCAATCAGACTTGAAGAGGATCTTCAATTTCTTCAAGCTCAAAGAAGTCTTCTAGTTCACCAATCTAGTCAATCAGATTCTCAAGTTTCAAAGTACCAGAGAAAGTAGAAACTTCCATTTGTTAACAATTACTTAACCGAGCTCCAGATCTATGTAACCAACCAGTTCTAGCTTCACCAGATCTATCTCTCCGGTCATCACCACTAGGTCCAGCAACTTCAAAGTCTTCAGCAGCTTCCTCATAACCATCTTCAGTACCAAAATTCCAAGGTACACTAGTCATAGCCCTCATGATCTCAGCAATCATGTCATTCTTCATCAACTCTATCTCAGACCTAAAATCAGATTTCAATTTCTCTATAATCCTCGATTCCACAGAATCATAGAGATTTTCAATTTCTCTAAGGTCCAATATTCTCAGAGGCATCCTTCAAGATTTTTGAAAAACCTAAACAATAAGTCACGAACAAGGTCCTGTGCAAAAGAACCTCAACTAGTTTACACACTCAATATTTTCCAGCTCTGATAGCACCTAATACAGGACAGGAAAGGAGGATCCAATTAAGGACAATCCTCACAAGAAGCCAAACACCACAATATAGAATTACACAACAAGACAAGGTTTTCAACTAAATTTTCATTAACAGGCCCGAATGTAAGATCTTCCGGGTTAGGGCCAATTACAATCAGAAACAGTTCTACAAGATCAAAAAAGATCCAATCCAACTCTAGCTAGTCCAGTTTTGAAACAAATCAACAACTGATGGAAACCCTAAGGTAGATTTGAGCTTGAGATCGCAAGCCACCAATAAATCTCCTTGTCTCCAAGCATGCAAACCACTAGCTCTACTAATACAAACTATCAGATATCAATCTAATCTTCAAGATCTCGTAGGATCCAAGTCTAATCATTGACTTCCACAATCTAATCTCCTCCAAACAACTACCCCAAACACTCCTTAAATACTAATCTTCAGCCACAAGTTGGCTGGATGACATAATTAACTCCTAAGCCAAGTCAGCTCTCATTACAAAAAAATATTAAATGCAACAACAGTCGGCTCTCAAGGTAGCCTTACAAACATTTAATTCTCCATGTCGACCTCTAGATCTACATAGGAGAATACAAAAAAAGATACCAACAATAAATGCACCAAGTCAGCTAGCCAAATCTCCAAGAACTCCAGTTGGTAAACCAGAACTACGGAGTGCCAGAGAAACAACCAAGCATCAGTGAAACAACTGACCAAGCCAAGCAACATCGAGAAACATGCATCATTGAGCACAAGAAACTTCATCGAGTTCCTTCAGTGATCAAGCCTCCTTCAATAACTGAGACCATCTGTTAAAGCTGCAACCGAGTACCACATAACCAAAAAAACACACCTCCATGCAGATTCACCAAGTACCCTAGAATGACCCTGCATCAAGTGTTCACCTTAGGATAAATCTCATAGGATGAGATGAATTCTTGGAGGAATATGAAGAAGAAAGTATTAGTAGTGGTTGAATGGGTCACCTCTCAATTGTGGACATGTTGAGGCTTTTTTGCTAAGTCAATTTCAAAATACTTGGAAGAAGTAAAGGTTCATTTGATGTCAAGGAATCAATAAGTGACTAGGAAAATCAGATTGTCCAACACACTAAGTAGAGGAACCTGATTAAGGAAATCATTAGTTTAGGAAATAGTAAGTTGAATGAGATCAAAATCCTTGGTAAAAGGACCTTTGAGTACCTTGGTCTCATCTACCACTAGCGGGGTCTTATAATATATCTCTTGGATATGGCATGCAAGTCCCTTACATTACTTCTTGCATCCATTCACCAGTGTGTCTCCAAGTATGCCAGTTTTGTGAAAGATATCACTGTTACAAGTAGTGGTTGTCATTACACCAAAAGATTGACCTGTTAATGCCTGATACAACCACTAGAATTATAGAAGATACAGGAGGTAGTTAATCCATGTCATGAATCCCGAGGGGACCACTGAGTATTTTTCCAACAATCCCCCCCTCAATATTACCTAAGGGGATCCAAACCTATGACCAAGCTCTAATACCACTTTTTATAAGTAGTGGTTGTTGTTGCACCAAAAGACTACCTTGTTAATGCCTGATACAACCACTAGACTTATAGAAGATACATGAGGCGGCTAAGCTATGTCACATATCCTAAGGGGAGCATTGACTATTTCTCCAACAGTCATAGGGTTGAACCTTAAAGAGGTAGATGGGTGTATACCCATATATTTGTTTCTCAATATATAAGACAAGAAAGTAGAGAAAAGGTTTGGCCCTTCTTGGGAGTTCGATAGAGTAATAATGCACAAGTGCACCAAGATCATTATAGTCACACATGAAGTTCAAAGGGTGAGATATTGGTTGTATAAACAATCAAATGAAGCTTGGGAAAAACTTGAGGAAGCCCAAGTCCCTATCCAATGCATGAAGGAGATAGATGAAGATGTTATTAAAAAATGCATTGATGCATACAAGAAGTATATGGAAGGTTGGACATCATGGTAATGGGTTCCTACATTCAACCATCCTTCATTCTTTTTTTCTTTTGAAGTTTGTTGGATCTTGAGTCCCAAATGTCGATAAGCATATAGTGAATATAATTATTTATTCTTTGATTATTTTTTTATTTATTCATTGTGGTGGTATGAGTTGATGCCTTCTCCTAGAGCTAACCGACCACCACCTGGATAGTGGTATCAATTATGTAGTGTCATAACTTTTATAGGTGTAGTCTGACATGGAACTAGTAGATGGGATGGGTCATTTATAGATGCCACTCCTCAACATTAAGAGCATGAAACTTGCACTTAAAGATTATTTAAGGTTCAAATACTACTATTTGAGATTCAAGTTTTCCACCAAACCAATACTAATTACACAAGCCTGGAGCTGCGAACACATATAGAAGATAGTTGGGTTTGCATATAGAAGGATTTTATCCTCAAGAACTGGAGTTCCTGATCTTCCTTCCTTTTCTTTTCTTTCTACTTCTTTATTTCCCTTTTAAATTTTTAATTAACACAATTTTTGTATTCATTTGTAAAGGATGTGAATAAGTGTAAAATATTATTAAACGATTGGGTATGTACCTTGTATATGTCTATATATATGCATTTTGGGACCAATTTTTAGGGGCCATAAAATTGATGATTTTGAAGGCCATAGATCAAAGTTTGATAGTTTTTAAAATAACTCTCTACTTCTTATATTCTAGTTTAAATCCATTCCCCCTTGGATAATCATAAACTTGGACCAGTAATAGGTGGATATTTACACTAATAATGAAATAAAGAATATATGATTAGCATACCATTTTCCTATCTTCATTTTGGTTGTTGGTAACATGATATCATTTGTTTTTAGTTTTGTCCTTTTCTCAAGACTTAGTTATTGATTTATGGATGGAATTTTTGTGTTAATGGAATGAATCTCTTTTGATTTTTCAAATCATGGTTGTTGATAATGTATGTTTAAGGTAAGTATTTTTTAGTATTGAGTATTATTGATGGTAGTGTTTACAAAGTTATTAGAGCTAGATTCATTTATGTGCACCTTGTCCTATCTTTTTCCTTTTCTTTCAATCTTATACTAATGTTTACTTGCATAATGTATTATACATGTTGAAGCCCTATCATAACCGGTAGGGCCCTTGAACAAACAACCTCATTCCCAACTTAGCTCATCCAACACCATTGAGACTTGATAAAAAGGTGTTTGGGAGGAAGGGGAATCAATTTCCCAGTACCCTCTTTCATATGGAGTTGGTTGGTGCTTCGGTATTCGATGACATCTCATTCCCTATTATGTATATGGTATAATATATTGACATATATCAATGTTCATATGGTACAATATGTTGACATATATAAATTTTGATATGGTATAAATCTAGCATTATTGTCTATGAATGTTGATATGACATAAGTACTTTTCCTTCTATAGATGTTGATATGATACAATACCTTCCCTTTTTAGAGGATATTCCCATGGTACAACTTTATCCTTGTCAATTGCAACCATTGATATGGCATAGTAGAGTCTCCTTGTTGAGAAGGATTTCTTAAATCCTCATGGGAAACCATATGCTATGTGATGAGACTCCATTTTTTATGTAGGAGCATCTTGGGTCTTTGAGCAATCTTGCATCAACCAAAAACATTTCCTGATTTCTGTACCTATTTTCTGTTGTTTTCTTTATAATCTTTGCATTTGATGGTTTCATGGTGTGTAAAGCTTACATGATTCTGAGGACCTATTTGGAAACCTTCTCCTATGGTCTCATGAATATTGGATGGACTGTTTCAAAGTTACAACTATTTTCCTTGCTATCGAAATAGTATTTTCCTGCAGTTTTGGTGCTGATTGCGCATAGTGGCACCCATGATCCTTAATGATTCAGCCTATGCGCCCTTAGATAATTAAAGGGGACCTAAAATAATATCTTTTCCCAAAGGATCATGTCCTAATTCATTATGAGTCAAAAGATATGACTATTTTTCTCGGGGACCTATTTTTTGGCAGTTTTCAGGTGAAACGTGTGGTGTTTCTTCTTGCACCATGCTGTGTGATAAAATGGTGCCTTACACCATTAAAGGAAGGTTATTGGGTCATTTTTGGACCTAAATCCTAAGGTGCATTATGTGGTGATCAATCTTTCATTTATTTTGATTTAGATCTTCCAGACTGGACCTATATTGTAATTAAATGCCTGACTAGCCAACTTGTGGCTTTGTTGGCTATATAAGGAGTTTGGATTGATGTAGTAGGGGATTGAGAGGTAGTGCTAAATGATAGAAGGATATTAGAAGATATTTCATAGAAGAGGATATGCTCACATTGATTCTAATTGCATAATTCTTACTATATAAGGTCGAAACCCGGAAGGCCTCACAGCCCGACATGTTTGATGAAATAAGATAAATTCTCTGTTGTTGCTACCAGTTGATTGCCTCATATCCATTGCATGTTCACTGATTTCATGTGATTTTATATTTCTTCCATTGTGTAACTCTGAGTAGGGCTTGTTTGTGGATTCAAGTGGATTCAATTCTGCTTGATTCTGCTTGTATCTACCCTACCCCTATGTCAAGTGGTATCAGAGTTCTTTCTTTCTTTTGGATTGGATCATGGAGAACCTTATTAGATTCGTTGTAGGGTGGTAGATTTGAGATCTGACCTATAACTTGTAGAAGGTTATGATCTTTCTAGAACCTGATTATCAAGATGGTTTGTGGTAGAGGAAATGATAATGCTATCATGGATATGTTGAGGTAGATTGCAACTAGGCTTGAAGCTATAGAGACAACCCAAAGAAGAGGTGCACAACTTGAAGATGTTAGTGATGAAGATGAAGAAGTAGTAGCTAATCTTGAATTTGAAGTTGAACAAGATGAGGAAAGACTTTTGAGAGTTTTGTCTAAGGCTAACTCCAAACTTGCAGTTGAAGTTGCTTGCTATGATGGAAGATTTGAGACCGATGCACTGTTGGATTGGATCTCTGAGATGGATAAATAATTTGAGTATGAAGGTACTCCTAATAATAAGAATGTGAAGATATAATTCACAAAGTTGAAATGGCATGTATCTCTTTGGTGGGATCATTTGCAAATTGAGAGATAGAAGAGAGGAAAAGAAAAGATCAAGATATGGATGAAGATGCTTGGAAAGATGAAGAAGAAGTTTCTTGTAGCTGACTACCAAGTTAGTTTGATGAGGAAAATGCAAAATATAAGACAAAGGGACATGAGTTTGAAGGAATATAATGAGGAATTTTACAAATTGGATATCAGATCTAGACATGTGGATGATGAAGTTGAGAAAGTGGCCAGATATCTGAATGGCCTGAGGACATCAATTCAAGATGAGATCAGCTATGTTAAAATAGATAGTGTGGAAGAAGCATATCAATTTGCTTTGAAGGAAGAAGAGAGATTGACAAAGAGACATGATCAAAGACAGAGAGGAAGAGGTGGCAGATTTCAAAGAAGTAGAGGAAGATCTTATGGAAAAAGTAGCAGATCTAACAATGCAGCACAAGATAAAGGATGGAAAGATGAACCTGCTAAAAGAGGTAATTACTCTAGAGGTAGCTATACTGGTTACTCTAGGAATAACAATAATGGGAAAAGAGAAGAGAGATCTTTGTTTAAAGGTACTTGTTACAAATGTGGTGAAGAAGGACATAGAGCTTTTGAATGTACTAACTCTGGAAAGAAGACCAGAGGTAATGGTAGAAATAATTTGGCTTGTGAAGAAGTTAAGGAAATGTCTAATAAACCTGAACATGGTGAGAAATTGATGTTAAGATGGATCATGTGGAATGAAGAAGTTGATGAGGAACCTGTTTTGAGGAAAAGTTTGTTCAGAACCAAATTTTAGATCGCTGACAAATGTTGCAAGGTAATCAATGATAGTGGAAGTTTTGATAATTTGGCATCCAAAGAGCTGGTTAATAAGTTGTAGTTGAAGAGATTGAAATATCCTAAGCCTTACCATATTGCTTGGATCCAGAAGGAGCATAAACTACTTGTAAGTGAACAATGCCTTGTTAAATTCAAAATTGGAAATTATCATGATGAAGTCTTGTGTGATATTATGCCTATGGATTGTTGTCATATTCTTTTGGGTAGACCTTGGCAGTATGATAGGAAAGCTTTGCATGATGGTAGATTGAATCAATATACTATTTGGATGGATGGAAAGAAACAAGTATTGTTTCCTTTGATAGAAAATTTTGATGAAGGTCATTGTACCATAGTCAGAGTATGTTTGGTTGATGGTAAAAAGTTTGCAAGAGAAATGAAAGAACAAAATGTTTGTTTTTCTTTAATTCCAAGAAAGACTGAGAAACAAGATGAGTTAGAACATGCACCTAAGGTTAAGCCTTTATTGAATGAATTTCATGACATCATTTTTTATAATGTACCAAATGGTTTACCACCTATGAGAAGTATAAGTCACTGTATGGATTTGATACCTGGAGCTAGTTTTCCTAATAAAGAACCACATAGGTTGACACTTGATGAAAAGACTGAATTGAATAGACAAGTGCAAGAATTGCTTGAGAGAGGTTTGATTAGGGAAAGTCTAAGTCCTTGTGCAGTACCTGTTGTATTAGCACCTAAAAAGAATGGAGAATGGAGAATGTGCATTGATTCTAGAGCTATAAACAAGATAATAGTAAAGTACAAGTTTCTTTTGCCTAGGATGGATGACATAATGGATAGTTTGAGTGGAGAAAAGTATTTCACAAAGATTGATTTGAAAAGTGGATATCATCAGATTAGGATCAAAGAAGGGGATGAATGGAAAAATGCTTTTAAGACTAATGAAGGTTTGTATGAATGGTTATTTATGCCTTTTGGTTTGACTAATGCACCGAGTACTTTCATGAGGCTGATCAATGAAGTTCTGAAAAGATTCTTGGGTAAGTTTTTGATTGTATATCTTGATGACATTTTGATATTTAGTAAGAGTAAGGAAGAACATCTTGAACATATCAGACAAGTATTGCAGAGATTGAAGGAAGAAAAGTTTTTGATTAACTTGAAGAAATGTTCATTTATGAAAGAGGATATTGTATGCCTTGGTTTTGTAATTTCAGATGATGGATTGAAGATGGATCCTAAGAAAGTGAGAGCTATACTTGATTGGCCTACACCTAAGAATGTTGGAGAGGTAAGATCATTTCATGGATTGGCAAGTTTTTATAGAAAGTTCATCAGAAATTTTAGTTCTATTTATAATGCTATGACTAAAACTATGAGAAGAGATAAAAAAGGATTTCAAATGGACACATGGAGCACAAAATAGTTTTGAAACATTGAAACAAAGAATTGCAGAGTTGCCTACACTTGCTTTGCCTAATTTTAGTAAAGTTTTTCAAGTTGAATGTGATGCTAGTGGAAGTGCAATTGGATCTATTTTGAGTCAAGAAGGAAAACCTATAGCTTTCTTTAGTGAAAAGTTGAATGATGCTAAGAGAAAATATTCAGTTTATGACCAAGAATTCTATGCTATTGTTCAAGCTTTGAAGAAGTGGAGACATTACTTGATGCCTAAAGATTTTGTGTTGTATATTGACCATAAAGCTTTGCAATATTTGGGAAGTCAGAATAAGTTGAATCAAAGAAATATGAAGTAGGTTGAGTTCTTGCAGAATTTTTTCTTTTCATTAAAGCATAAAAGTGGACAGTCAAATAAGGTTGCTGATGCCTTGAGCTGAAGAAGTTTGCTGACAGAGATGAGAGTTGAGGTTTTTGGTTTTGATGATTTGAAGTGTTTGTATGAGACTGACATTGATTTTCCAGAACCTTGGAAAGCTTTTAATGAACACATAGTGAGTGATAAGTGTATTGATTATTTCATTCAAGAAGACATGTTGTTTAAAGGAGTTCAGTTGTGCATACCTAGAGAATCTATGAGAGAGATCATAATGAAGGAGAAACATAGTGGTGGACTTGTTGGACATTTTGGGATTGATAAGACTATGAATTTGATTTCAGAAAGATACTTTTGGCCACAGATTTATAGAGATGTACAAAGAATGGTTAGAGGTTGCAAAATTTATCAAGTAACAAAAGGAATTAGTTAGAATGTTGGATTGCATACACCTTTACCTGTACCTGATAGACCTTGGGAAGATGTAAATATGGACTTTGTAGTAGTTGATAGATTTTCTAAGATGGCTCATTTCATGCCTTGTAAGAAGACATCTGATGCATTGCATGTAGCTGAATTATTCTTCAAGTAAGTTGTAAGATTGCATGGTTTGCCTAAATCTATTGTTTTAGATAGAGATACTAAATTTACTGGTTACTTTTGGAGAACACTTTGGAAGAAGATGAATACTGATTTGAAGTTTAGTTCTACATTTCACCCTTAGACAGATGGACAAACTGAAGTTGTGAACATAAGTTTGGGAAACTTGTTGAGATGTTTAGTTGGAGATAAGCCTGCTAATTGGGATTTGATTTTGGTACAAGCAGAGTTTTCATATAATAATTCAGTGAATAGAAGCACTAAGAGAACACCATTTGAGATTGTTGCTATATTCCATCCTAAGGGAACCACAAAGTTGATAGATTTACTTATTGAGATAAGAATGAGTGCTGAAGCTGATCATTTTGTAGAATACATGAGAGCTTTACATGATGAAGTTAAAAATAATTTGGAGGACAACAATCTAAAATATAAACAGAGAGCGGACAAGAGAAGGAGACATAAATCTTTTGAATTTGGAGATGAGGTTATGATTCATTTGAAAAAGAATATATTTCTAGTTGGTACCTACAACAAGCTGAAAATGAACAAGTTTGGACCTTGTAAGATTCTGAAGAAGTTTGACAGTGGAAATCCTTATGAAGTGGAATTACCAGAGGACATGGATATATCACCTATATTCAATATTGCTCATATATTTGAGTACTTTGAATCAAATGATGAGATTGAAGATGATCTAGACTATCCTAAGAAGAATAGAGACAACATTGAAAAGATCTTGAATAGTAGAGTTGGCAAGAGTACAAGAGGAAAAGACTACATGGAATATCTAGTTCAGTGGAATAACAAGCCAGTTGAAGATAGTTCATGGATTACACAAGATGAGTTGGATCTTTATGATTTAGGTTAGAATAAGAGGAGTGCCTGATGTGGACATCAGTTCTTTATTTACCCCAGGTGTCTGATGCAGGAGCATCTTGGGTCTTTGAGCAATCTTGCATCAACCAAAAACATTTCCTGATTTCTGTACCTATTTTCTATTTTTTTCTTTATAATATTTTCATTTGATGGTTTCATGGTGTCTGAAGCTTACATGATGCTAAGGACCTATTTGGGAACCTTCTCCTATGGTTGCATGAAGATTGGATGGACTGTTTCAAAGTTACAGTTGTTTTCCTTGCTGTCGAAATAGTATTTTCTTACAGTTTTGGTGTTGATTGTGCGTAGTGGGACCCATGATCCTTAATGATTCAGCCTATACGCCCTTAGATAATTAAAGGGGACCTAAAATAATATCTTTTCCCAAATGCGCATGTCCTAATTCATTATGATTCAAAAGTTATGACCATTTTTCTTAGGGACCTATTTTTTGGCAGTTTTCAAGTGAAACGTGTGGTGTTTCTTCTTGCGTCGTGCCGTGTGATCAAATGGGGCCTTGAGAAATTAAAGGAAGTTTATTGGGTCATGTGTGGACTTAAATCCTAAGGAACATTATGTGGTGATCACTCTTTCATTTATTTTGATTTAGATCTTCCAAACTGGACCTATATTGTAATTAAATGCCTGACTGGCTAACTTGTGGCTTTGCTGGCTATATAAGGAGTCTAGATTGATGTAGTAGGGCATCGAGAGGTATTGATAGATGGTAGAAGGATACTAGAAATATTTCATAGAAATTTATATGCTCACATTAATTCTAATTGCATAATTCTTATTGTATAAGGCTGAAACCCGGAAGGCCTCACAGCCGAACATGTTTGATGAAATAAGATAAATTCTCAGTTGTTGCTGCCAGTTGATTGCCTCATAGCCATTATGTGTTCACTTATTTCATGTGATTTTATATTTCTTCCATTGTGTAACTCTGAGCAGGGCTTGTTTGTGGATTCAAGTGGTTTCAATTCTGTTTGATTCTGCTTGTATCTACCTTGCCCCTGCATCAATTTTTTAGTATCTATATCGTTGGAAAATGGAAGCACTTCTATTTAGGATTGGTTTAGCCCTCTGAGTAGGTGGTTTTTGGAAATGTAAGATGCCTTCATCATATCTGTGACTTGGATCATGGTTTTCTCCTTATTCTGCACTTTTCTCCTCCTCTTTCTAGCTCGTTCCTTGCACCCAGACTTGAAACCCTAAGATTCTTGACCTCAGGGTAAAGGTCAACCTTCTGGGTTAAGCTTGACCTCAACCTTGACCTAGGTCAAAGTCAACCTTGACCCTTACCCTAGGTCCATATTTTAAAATCCATAATTTTCCAAATGTTGAGTTTCAGAAAGTTTTATTTCTCGCTTCTAGGTTGGCTGTTTCAGATTTCAGAATGGTAAACTCTTAAATTATATTTAATCTAGGTCCATTTCTAGGGGTTAAGGTTTAAATGGGAATTTAATTATCCTATGCCATCCTCTCTAGAATTTTGTGCCCTAGACTAGTAGAAAAGGAAGCCTTCCTCTCTCATTTCAATCCATCTTTTCATCATCAATCAAGTGTGAGCTACATCCATGATCAAACATATTTTTCAATCAAGCACTCCATCCTTCAAGCAAGCATTTTCTAGGAAGCATTCAAGCCATCATCTACATTCAAGCATTCAAGTTTTCCACTTAAGATCAAGGATTCAAGCATTTGAGCTTTTGGAGGGATTTGGTTCAAGCATTCAAGATTCATCATTAAAACCTTAGATCTATCCATCATGATGGCGTGATCTTCCTTCAAGATCCTTTGTTCATCTTCACAATTTACTCATTCTCCCCTCGAGGTGGATTCCAATCATACAATCATGGAGGTTTTAATTTACATTTGTTAGTGTTGAGTTTAAGCTTTCATATCAACATACTTGTTTACATTTCAAATACAATTGCATATCTATTGAATATCATAGCTTCATTGTTAGATCTACTTCTACTACTTGATAGCATTCTCTATTTCAATTCCATTTTAATGGTTGATTCCAAATTAGGGTTTGACCAAGGAAAACCCATCATCCAAACATCAAACCATTTTTCTTGTAGGTACAGGTGCGGGATAGTGAATTATAGTTCAGATCTGAGTACCCATTTCGGTGAACTTTTGAGATCGGCGAACATAATTTCTGTCGTAACAGTGCAGGTCAAGGTTGACTTTTAGGGGTAAGATTGTGCCTCGAGGTAAGATCTTACCCCTATTTTGGATCAAGGTCGACCTCACTTAGAAAGACAAAAGGTTTCTGGGTTTTGTCTATTTCTGCATTTCTAGGCTAGATTCGATTGCAGAATTTCTTGAAACTGTACACAGACACCAAAAAATAGTGATTTTTGAATCTGATCCTTTTCAAGATAAGTATTTATGTTTTATTAAGTTTGGTATGTCCACAAAATTTTCCATCACACACAACACAACACATAAACCCCCACACTTCAATCATAGATATAAATAAAAATATATCTTATACATATATTTTTATATCTTACATTTTGGTGAACCCGCGATAAACAACTCTTTCTTTTTGGTGTTAGATGCTTTGCCTTATTTCCATAAGATTAGATTTCTTTTAAGCTCTTGCATTTTAAAAATTCAAAAAAAAAAAAAATCTATATATTCTATAAAATACAAAAATATTTCTTGCATTTCATTTGCTATGAAGATCTTTAAGATGCTTTGGTGTATGGTTATTTTCTTTATTAACCTCCTCTTAGCATCCCTTTATCATACTTATGTTGTTTATGAGGGTATCATACATTTTTTTATTTTTGTCACTCTTCATCTTTCACTTGTCTATTCTTTTGTGAGATTGACAAATACTAGTCTTCCTACTTTCAAAACTTTCATTAAAGATTTATGAGGCAGACTTATTACTCTTTTGGATTATGTGAAGAATTTGGTAGATGATACACCATCTTCTTATCTTCCTAATCCTAATCCTATCATTCCTAATCTAGTTCCTAATCTTCCTAATCCTAATCCTATCCTTCCTAATCTAATTCCTAACATGCCTAATTCTTGATCTGCTATTCCTAGTTCTTCCCATACTTGTCATCAAGTTCAAACTATGGTTCATGATGTAGATGTACAAGAATTATTGGATTTACCTTCCCCTTCATATCTGATCCAAGATGATATTAAAGGGAAGAAAAAATAAACTTCTTCTAAACCTATTATTCCACCTTATACAACCTTTACTCATGAACATGATAAAAAATTACCTCATGTAGAAGCTTTAGATGATATGTACACTACATGATATAATATGATGACTAAATGAGGATATAAAGGTTTAGGGCTTGGCATTAATGAGCATGGTATTAAGTATTCAGTTCATATATCCCCTAAACAAGATATATGTGGTGTTGGTTTTTTGCAATCTCAATTAAAGGTGGTTGATTTTGATCATCATCATCCTCTTCATGTTCTTCTCCCTACACCTACCTTAGATTACCCTGATACTCCTCAAGATGTGGCTAAGAAGGTGTATGTTTAGTTAATGAATTCAGAGAAAGAAATCTTTAGACCTATGCCGAAAGATGCTCTATCCAAGTACAAATGTCCTTTTCATTATAGTAATACACATTTACTTGCTGATTGTGTGCATTTCAAGTTATATGTTAGAGAAAGACCCACTTTAGGAATTATATCTCATTCTCATACACTTTTACAATTCTTTCATAACTTTGATAGCGAGCATCCCCTTGATTTTTCCATAATATAGATTTTTAATCCTTTTGTCTCATGATTGGGGGGCAAGAGGTATTTAATTCAGTCTCCTAGTATCCATTAGGCTCTTAGCATATATGTGGTCTTGAGCTTAATTGGTATTCTTTCTTTCTTTCCTCCCTATGGTTTTGTATTATCTTATAATCATCCATAGATTCTATTTTATATTCAAGATATATTTTCTAAAAACATTTGTTTTGCAAAGGTATCCCTTGCTTTAATCCCTGGGGGGCAAGGTCTTCCTTATTTCTCTTTGTCTAGGGATCTTCTTTCCCTAGCTTAGTGGCATTTTTTTTATCTTGCAACATTATTTCATTATACCGATTGAGGTTTGGCTATGGACATCCTTTTATGTGAGAGGTTTTTTTCCTAGGTCATCACCTCTTCTTTATTCTACAAATTATGTTCTTTATAACTTCTTGCCCTTGTTGTAGGGTTAGAGTTTTATTCCTTTCTTCAATGATTCCTCTTCATCTTGATTATAGGGGGCTGGATGATTGAATCTTTGTTTCTTTCTTTGGAAGATGATATTTTATCTAAAGCACTCCTCTATGGTGGGGGTATTTTTGATAAGATCTTTTTTCTTTGAGGATCCTTTTTCCATGAGTGACATCTCCTTTTTACAATTATCTATGCTCTTGGATGTAAGGGTCAATACCCTTCACTAAGAATATAGTGTACATTGTTGTTAATAGGATATCTCCTTACTTTGTGAATTACGTATCCTCCTTCTTTTCCTTATCATGTCTATAGGCAACCACAATAAGGAGGGGGGCATATATAGGGTCTCCCCTATGCCGCATTTTTCAATTTTCAATATGCTAAATTCTTGGAAGGTAACACACATAAGTTGCTAAATCCCGAAGAGACATGTATTTTTCAATTTTCAATATGCTAAATCCTCTGAAGGTAACACACATAAGTTTCTAAATCCCGAAGAGACACACATTTTTCAAAATTTAATATGCTAAATCCCCAGAAGGTAACGTGCATAAGTTGCTAACTCCTGAAGAGACACACATTTTTCAATTTTTAGTATGACAAATCTTGCATAGGTAACACACATAAGTTGCTAAATCATGAGGATACACACATTTTATATTCATAGTGATACAAGAAGGTGGATCTATGGGTATTCCAAAATTTGTCAGAAGACGCATTACAGTTTCAAAGAACATTTTTTGGGTGAACTATCAGGTTTTTCTATCTGTTGGGCTCTCCCTCCTTGGTGATTCATGGTAAGGTGGGCATCTTACTGGGTGAGGAAATTGTTATCTCTACTTGAGCATTGAGGATTATCATTAGTATTAAAAATGGCCAGTCAATTACCTATGCTATCTAGTTGGTAAATGGAAGTACTACAAGCTATACATGCTAGTCAGTTAACTATATAAGCCTTCACATAGAGTTATCTCAAGGTAGTACCGAGAGCAAAAAGACAATAGTTCTAACTAAGCACCAGAGTAGTTTTTTCGAGCATCAATGTATACCGATACCGAGCGTCAGTAAACACCAAGCAGACTGGACACCAAGCACTAGTATAACTACCAAACAGTATTGTTAGTATTTACCAAGCAATTCAGAAAATGACACAGTAATCAATTTTAGCACATCTATCTATGCAGACAGTTACAGCATAATCATAAAATGTTTTACCAAGGTCGAGGATCATTTATTATGGATATAATCATTAATTATGATGATGATCTCTATGTATTTGCTAGATCTAGGTTATTTTTGTACATCGTAGATCTTAGGGTTTTTCCTAAGATATTGTAACCTAATTTTGTTAAGTGGCAATAGCAGTATGTTATATATTTGTATTTCGTGACATTTTGACATATGCATGATAAGGATGAAATGTTTGGTATGAACAAGCAAAGGAGATCTTGAAGCAAGAAGCCAACTTCAAGAAATTAGTTATAAGACAAAGAAGAGCAATATATAGGGACATTCAGATTAGGTAGAATCAGACAAGGCTATCGAGCAGCTCAGAGATAATATTTTCACATATCAAGGTGACATTTATTCAATATTTCATAGATCTATTTCAAACAAGGTTAATTTTTCATTTGCAGATACATCTTGTTATTCTCTAATCATTGTAACTGAGTTAGCAAAAATCTCTTAACAGAGTAGACCTAGCAGTATTTATTGAAAATATCTTAACCGAGTACACACTCAAGTAGAGTTGTTAAAATCATTTAACTAGGTAGATCTAGCTGATCTAATTGTTACTCCTAATAGGGTAAGATCACCAAAAGTGATCACAACTTGTAGCCCTAACATGCAAACTTTATTATTTGCAGTGGTGAAGAATTTGTGGGTGTCATCTCCACCGCAATTTTTACCTTCTAACAAGGGTTTCTACGTAACCGAAATACTTGTGTTATATGATTGAATTGTTTTTACCTTCTAACAATGGATTCAATTGGGTAGACTAGTATACTACTCTTTGCAGATTGAGTTTCAAGTTAAAAAAAAATTTGGGCACTAATTCACCCCTCCCCTCTTAGTACCCTATCTTTCCATTCAAACAATTGGTATGAGAGCATAGATCTCTTATTGGATGGTTTAACCACTGAAGAGTAAAGATCTAACCATGGAGAGATATAAGTTGGATAAGACAATAGAGAATTAGAAGATTCAGATGCAGATGTTCATAGAACAGTAAAAACAAGCTAAGGATGCATTTAAGAAATTACTGGTTCAGAGAAAGAACCTGGCTATTCTGGAAAATGAGACTAGTTACCATGAAGAAGAGATTGATGAATTATTTCATAACATTGTATCTAGTTCAAGAAGTATTTCTTATGGATCTAAAAGTGCAATCTCTGATTTGTCTAAAAAGAATCCTCACTTGACTGAACAAATGAAAGCTCTACAGATCGGTCAAGAATCATAGATGGTGAGAATGATTTATGTAATGAAAAATACTATACAAGCTGAGCAAGAAAGAAATCTAGTTGTTGAAGACTGAAGACAGATGACTAAACAACTTCAAGAAAAATAAACTGAGATACAAAGACTTACCGAGCATCACTTTGAAATATCAAATCAAATGATGATTGTAAACCAGGAGATCAAAAGAGTAAATGGTAAGTTATCAAGAAAAATTGAAGATATTGGAGTACTTAGGGAAGAAAATGAAAAACTGGGAAATGAAGTAAAGATTTATCTATAACACGATGAAATGATGAAGAAAGCTGAAGACAGTTCTAAGAAGAATGATGATTTTTGATTAATCAAAGAAGGTTTGGAAGCAAAAATGGATTAGGCTATACCAAACAAGGAGAATCATCCAAACATGTTGAAAAAGTGAACAAAAATCAAAATCAAAGACCTAAGACACTAACATGATATCACTGTGGCAAACCAGGACATACTTCACATGTTTGCATGAGTAAAGATCAAGGTAAACCTAAAGTCACTCTTAAGTTTCATGGTTACTATTATTATTGTGGTAAATTTGGACATCAAGCATATGAGTGTAGAGCTAAGATGAATGAGACTTCAAACAATCCTACCATGGAGAAACTATGTTACACTTGCAACAAGAATGGACATGCTTCACAAGAGTGTAAGGCAAAGATGAAGCAAGTCTAGACACAAAAACAAAAGAATAAACCTTATCAACTAAAGAGATAAGGTAATGCTTACACTTGGGATTACAACACATGGGTCAACAACATAGTATGTGGAAGGTATGGACATATTGTAGTGAATTGTATGAGAAAGAGATGGGCTGGAAAATCATGAAGATGGACAAGAACTGGTATGGCATGCTTACATTGTCATAAATTCAGTCACCTAAGAAAGGATTGCAGAGACTGAGCCCTAGAAGAAGGACATGTATTTGAGAGTGGAAACACTATTGTAGATATCATGAGAATTAGAAACACTATGTGGAGAAAGGCATCAAATGAGAATGTTGAGTCAAGAAATGCAGTCAGTGAAACCTCATCCACTAGATTGAGTGACATCGATACCTCCACCTAAGGTAAAATAGGTATGCATGGAACTGATATTCCAAATTGATCATGTCTTATATACAGTTCCTTATATTTGATGTGCACATACCAAATCTGCATGAATTAAGATGCATTATGGTTTATAAATCTTTGAGCTAGCAAATTCATACAGTCGATATAAGCAAGACCAAGTAGAGAGTTACCCGTTGGTGACTATTATGAAAGGTTAATTGAGTATTAGTATCAACCAAGTGGAAAGTTCTATGTTAACTAAGTTGTTGATGTTTTGTGGTAATCACTGAGTTGACAGTTGTCATCAAGTTGGAAGTAGGTCAAGCATTTATGACAAGTATTTTTAGCGAGCATTTGAAAATGGCTATAAATATACAAAAGATTTAGTTCATTCTTCAAAAAGAAATTTCAAAGAGTGATAATATTCCTAGAGCCAATTTGAGCTGAGAGTTTTCAGAAGCATTCAAGTCAATTTTAGATCAAACCAAGTGCATTCTACATCATTTCCTAGTAAGTACAACTTCTACTGAGCACATTCAACGTATTTGCCAAAACCCTAAATTGTTTATAATGGCATATGCGTCCAAGGCAAACACAATTAAGATAGTAGAAGAGGAAGTGAACCTAATTGTTTCAGCTAATTGTGATGAACCCAAGTACAAACTTTATCTAGAAGTTGCATCTAAGATTGATTCAACGGGAGCTTTCTCAAGCATCCCACCTAGGGTTCTGTTAGTTGAAGATGTCAGATCTTACATCCACTGCAAAATAGGAGAAATATCAGATTTAGAGATAACTGTAGCTTATCAGAAGCTTTGCAGTGATGATGGAAAACTAAAACTGGAATTCAAATAGTTTGAGAAGATTGGTCTTACAAATGCCCTAAATTTCCTAAAAAAATTTAAAACTAAATGGATGAGGGTTGTACGTAGTTGGTATCATGATGGGATATTTTGGTTGGATCAACCGGTCAAAGTTATAAAGAATATGATTCATAGGGTTACCAGATATCCAACAATTGACAAGTCCAAGGCTTTTCGCAATGCTTCAAGGGTTGACATCAAAAAGAATATATGCATAGCATGGGATGGCCAAGCACTAAAAATTGATACAATTGAGGACCCGAAGGTTAAGTTTGTAGTACATGTCATCGGCTATAAGATCTATCAGTCGAGAAGACTAAATAGTGTACCATGTGGAGCTGTCGACATTGCATATAAAATGATAAAGAAGAGTTTTCAGTCTAACCTTGCTGAGCTTCTTCTAAAGTAGATTGAAGAAAATATGAAGACTATCTGGTCAAAAAAGTTGAATACTTGTAAGTTCGGATCACTTCTAGTGTGCATAATTTTCTATATACAATAATTTTTCCCTTTTGTCAGTAATGTAGATTGGTCTACCAACAAACCAATCATTGTGCAAATTTCTAATATGATTAATGCCTTGGGAAATAATCTAAACAAAGTTCTTGATGATTATTTTGAGAAGTTTAAAGTTAGGAGGAATTCTTGGAGTAGAATTCCTAATCAATTGGTTGAAGAATATGAGATGGATATTTGTTTTCTTGTGGACACCGACCACATAATGATAAAGGCTGTGGAGCCTAGGATTAAATGGCTAGCCCCTATGGGTTATGAAATGGACATTGATTTTGCTTCAAAATCAATCAAGGGTTTGTTGGCCATACCGAAAGACAAAAAGGCAGAGAGATTTGTAATATTTGAGGAGGCCAAGACAAGGATAAAAATAGGTTTGGTTATCAAAAAAATGACTAAGAATTCAAGAAAAATGATGAAAACATTAGCTAAAAAGTTTGGAGATGATTTTGGATCATCTAATAATTCACTAGTTGAAGTTGCAACCAAAGGTCAATTAATGTTAACTAATAAACCACATGATAGTGAAGAAACTGAGTCTGATAAAGGATCAAAATCTATACCAGTTTCCCCTTCATCAACTCCAAAGAAGGGGCAGTTAAAAGTGCAATCTAGGGCACGAACAAGGTCAAAAACTATAGCTTCACCACCATTAAAAAGAGATTTGTGAAGTTTACAAAACAAAAAGAAGCATCACCTAAAAAACATATACACAAAGAGGAACAAAAGCTAAAGCAGAGGCACTGAGGAAAAGAAGAAAACTGATAAGAGGTAAGGAAGACTTAGAAGATGAATAAAATGATAACAATTGTGTGCTAAAATGTTGACACACTTCTTTGAGTCATTAAATCCAAGATTGCTCAAGAATGAGATCTCAAATGGCAACTCATAGCTCTCTATTCATGGAGTGGAAGGGTTTGTAATGGAGGCCCTCAAATTAGACCTAGTTTGTGCCCATGCAAGTACACCATAAAATGAGAGATTCAAAGAGGAAAAGCAAGAATGTTAATCTCCATCATCATCAAGTATGCATGCAAATGAAAATGGAAGCTATTCTAAATGATAACAATGCATAAAATCAAACTAATCTATGAAAAGAAATGCTTATGCAAGATTATTCTATGAAAGGAAATATGAATCTAATCTAATATGCAAGTGCAATATTAATCTAAATGGATTGTCATAAAGGCACAAGAGAAGAAGACAAGTAAATAGAAGTTGCAATATCCAAGCTCAAGTGCTCAAAATCTTCTCCAAAATCGCTCTCCAAACCTAAAGCATAACAATACAAAAATCTTCTATATCTAAATGAGAAGGAGAGGGCTCCTTATAAAGGATTTAGAAATGAATGGACGATCAAGATTAAGAGGCAAAAAGAAATGAGCAATGGTGGAGATTAAATCTTGGTTGATCCATGTGCTCAAAATTCTCAGGAGGAAAAATCAATGGACATGATTAAGAGGCAAAAGGAGATTCCACTCATCTTGGAAAGTGTGCATTCAATGTGTAGACCAAAAATCTTTTTCTTTTATTATTTATTTATTATTTTTAGCAAAGCAGTTTCCATTAATTAATTAAAAGATTTTTTTATTTATTTAAAAGAGATTTGTTCTTTTAATTAAAAGTGGCTTAGGATAAGGTGATTTTATTAAAAAAAAAATTATTTAATTAAAATAGATTTTTATTTAACTAAAAGGGATCATGTTCTCTTAAATAAAACTTAGGATAAAATGATCAAACCTTAGGAAATATTGAAGTAATTGAATTAATTATGATTTGATCAAGGAAATTGATTTGAATTGAAAATATTACAAATCATTGATTCAGGAAATGATAAATTGATGAATGGGGGCCCAAAGCGTAGGCAACCATTTTAGGGTGCATACATTTACCCATTTTTGGGTAATGTGTGATATTTATGGGAACACATGTAGTCAAAGAATGAAGTTGAAATGTGAGATCAATTTGGGATCAAAAAATAACCCAGACGTGTGATCGACGGATGAGAACACATCAGGACAAAGATAAGCTGATTGAAAAAGACAAGGCCAACACCCTTGTAAATAGGTAATTGTCAAGTCTCAAGCAAGGTTGCCCCAAGCGAAGAAATTGATAGGATTGATAAAGATGAATCAAGAATTGAAGTTTGATAGGTATTGCCCCGTTGTGATCAAAATCAAAATGAGATAGAGGAGAAACAAAAAATTGATAAATTTGATCAAATCAAACTAAAAATAAGGTTCTTGATGTAAGATGAAAGATATAAGGATCATAGAACCAAAGTAGATCATCAAGAAAGATTATGCCCCAAGGTTGAATTAGAAGAAAAGAAATGGGGTGAAAGCTAATGGAAGATATAAGTTTGGAAGAGGTGAAAGAAATGGAGAGAAGAAAAGAGAATTTGCCTCAAGAAAGAGGATGCATCAAAATCAATCAACTGTTTAAGATAGAAAATTTTGATTGAGATCACGAAAGAAGATAAGGAAATGAAGATCAAAACATGATCACAGTTGATTAAAAGTCCAAAAGAAAGATGAAGGAAAACCCTCTCAAACACATAATGCAGCCTAAAAATGTAAATTAACATGAAGTCTAATAATGCAAGCTACATGAAAATGAAAAGGTGTACTTGCAATAGAGCAACTGTAACATAGGATTTTGTGTTCATCATTCATTAGAGAATGTTAAGGAACTGATTTTCATCATTGGGCCATTATTAACTATCATCGGAAAATCACACAATCATCACTAGTCACAAGCACAACTATGAATATATGAATGTGATTTATATTGGATTGGAGTGTGAAAAGATGATAACATAAGCATCAAAGACATAAAGGTCAAGATGACTTCGATGTTAGCTTACCCAATTTAATGTAACAAAACCACACTCGCATCAAGGCATAGATGTCGGGATGACCATAAGAACGGTTGTCCAAAAATAGTCAAGGATGATGCCTCAAATATCCTAAGTGTTTCAAGGGAACAACAAGAGACACTTAAGAGCTTCAAGACCACACCCATAAGTAGAAAGAAAATAAAAACATGCCCCATGTCCCAAGTCCTCTAGCTATGCATCCCAGAGAGACTTATTAGACAAGGACACTCAACAAAAATAAATAACAGTTAGTACATAGAGAAAATATCATGACATATCTCAAGCATTAAGTGTTGTGTTTAAAAATTTAAGTGTGTTAACTGATATTGAGTTCCGAGGATAAGGATTGAATTCTTGCAAGTAGGCAAGATCACATAAAAAAAATGGGTAAGACCAAATTGATAAGTGTTGAAAAACACTCGACATCAGGGGTTGTGTTGAAAAACACAGTTGGGGTGGTGTTTAAAAACACTGTTTGCGAGGTGTCCTAAAGACTAATGCATCCAAGAGACCAAAGCTAACACAGTTATGCCCCCTAGACAAAGACAAAGACCAATTCCAAACCAAGGCAACAAGGACAAGGCATGATGGAGAAAGGCTAAGTGTCGAGGATGTGTGCTAAGAAACAGGGGTGCAAAGGCCTCAAGTAGTGCCTATTTCCAGGTTTTCACTACTTCAATTTTATTACAAATTTTTTCTTTTTTTTAGAATGTTTTTTATAATTTTTTATATTTTTGCTATCAAGGCGCCTATTTCCAGGTGTTCACCAAGGCACTTTTTCTATTTTTTTTGAATTTTTGAATTTTTTTTTTTTTTTGGTATTTTTGTAATATATAATTTTTTGAGATACATCAAAGAATCTATTGCTAGGTTTTCACTAAGATGATCATTTTTTCAAGACATTTTCTAATTTTTAGAATTTTTGACAATATACCATTTTTTAGATTTTTTCAGGATCAATAAGTATGTACAAAAGATGCCCCAAGATAGAATGGGCATCAAACTCCCAAGAAAGATCACATCATGTAGTCCCAATGTCTAGCAAGGTAGAGAACAAGAGAGATTAGCAAGTTGGTGGAAGAGATGGAAGACAAGAGAATGAAGGAGAATGAAAGGAAGAAATCCTCAAGGGAAAACTCCTCAAGAGTACCCAAGCTAGGGAAAAATTGTCATGTAAAGCACATTTGGACAAGCAATGAAAGGCCAGCATAGGATAAGTCACAAAAGTGTAATGCAAAAGAAGGAAAGGATGCAGTCCAAAGGAGTAGACATGTCAAGAGGCTTCATAGCATCGTGTTTTACTCTTTTTTATTAGATCAAGACCAAAGGGGAAAAGGATAGCAAAAGGATAGAATGAATGGAGGAAAATAAATATAAAGGCTAAAAATGGATGAAATGCAAGTGAGATTATTGTAAGATAGCTCACAAGATAGCCAAATGTTCGTGTATAGATCAACATTGTCAAGATCAAAAAGAAAAGATGGAATGGATGAAATATGTAGAAGAACTATACATGATGCCTGATTGCCAAGTTTTCATCATGGTACTTATCCAAGGCACCACAAGGGAGTGGTTTTCACCATAAGAAGAATTTATTTCTCTTTAATTTTTTTGCCAAGGCACCTGTTTCTAGGTTTCCACCAAGACACATTTTCAATTTTTTAATTTATTTTTGAATTTTTCTATTTTGTGAATTTTTTTATTTTTTTTTTGGAAGAAGGAAAGCTTTTTAGATAATGCTCCTTGAAAGGATAAACCATGATATTCCAAGGATTCAAAATGATATGCTCAAAAATGTTGATAGGGAAAGGAAGATGGAAGAGAAAAATGGAGGATAAGGTTTTATGTAAAGCAAGTGAGGTTGGAAGATAGGAGGAATAGGCAAATGAGGAAAAGGATAGAAGGTAGAAGGATAATGAATGGAAGGATTGTGAAAGGGTAGATGGAAAGGAAGGAAAGATCAACATCAACACACATCTTGAAGGGTGGAGAGAGGATGGAGGAAATGTGAATGAAGGAATATGTAAAAGAATATGGTGAATGGATAGCAGAGGTTGCGGTATGGTGCATGGAATGGAAGAATGTTTCTAGAAAAAGATGAAGTGGAAGCCTTTGGAAGCTTGAATGTCAACTTCACTTGTTGCTCAACATCAGAATCTTTCAAGAGAGACTTTGGAATCCATATAGTCGTAGACTTTTCATTTCTTTTTGATAATCTAGAGAGAATATCTTCAATGATGGATTTTAGAACCCATATTTGTCTTGTAGTCTTTTTCTTAGATATCTCTTTTGACTTTATGCCTCCATGTCGATTACAGGAGACATGGTGATCTTCTTTTTTTGATGGATTCTTGTATTGCTTCTTTTTCTTGTATTGAACATTCAAGTTACATCCAAAAGACTTGGGACTTGTGGAACAAGGAGGATATGATTGGTTTAGATGGGTGGGTGGATGAAAAGGATTCAAAGGTATGCATCTATGTTGATCTTGAGGAAAGATAGGAGATGGAGGGATGTAAGGTACCAAGATGGATGGAAGATGCGAAGCCCTTAGTATTGGTGGAGGAGGTCCAAGGATGGACGTAGAAGATACAAAAGGATAATCAATAAGTTCATCAACATCTATATGACAACCAAGGACATCAGCATCTTTAGAGTGAGCATTAGGATTTGCAATAGGATCATGAACATCTTGAATAGGAGAAAATTCTTTGATAGGATTGTTCGGAGCTTGAAAAGACTTAGGAAGAGTCGAAACTGGAAGCGAACATGGAGTGGTAGAACAAGAAGATGGAAGACTTTGATCTTGATAAGGAGCTTTGGATAGCATAAGTGTATAATTTTTCTCTTGATTTTCAATAGGATAAAAATTGGAAGTAACAACACTATTTTTAATAACCTTAATGGAAGTATCATCTTTGAAAACCGTAAGTGTAGTAAGGTTATTTTGATTGTCAATAAGCTCAACGGTGTAAGTAGTAGCTTGATCTTGCTTAGGAGAAGACTTAAGACATGGTGGAATGAATGAAAAAGGGCGTGCAAGATCAAAAGAACCATGAAATGGATAAGAGACATCATGAAAAGGATTGGATGACATGGAGGGTTCTTGATCTTGATCTTTCTTTATGTTCTTTTCTTTATCATTTTTAGAGTCCTCTTTACATGGAGCCACACTAAAGACAAGGAAGCATGTTGGAATTGTATGGAAGACTTTGGAAGAGATGGTGAAGGACTAGCTGAATTAGGCATTATAGCATATAAATGATTAGGCTCTTTAGGTTTAGCATTATTGAAAGTATTTGCAGCCAATTGAAGGTTAGCTTGAGTTTCTTTAAGAGGTAGCCCTTGAGGAAAACTATAGGGAACCGCATGAAAAGTATTAGGACCTTTGTTGGATGAAGGATTTGTGAAAGATTTGAAAGACTTGGAAGCTTTAGGAAATGTATGGGTATTGGAGGAAGTAGGGGATGGAAGGGAACCATCACAAGATAAAGGTCCATCATTAACATAATCTTGCTTGAGAGTGTAATCTTTATTTTCAGCATGAGAGTTCTTAGAGGAGAGATTCTTATAGTGTTTATGTTTATAATCAACGTGGAAAGCTTTCTCTTCCTCAATAGAAGTAGATGTATCATCTAGGTATTGTTCACAAAAATCATCAAAGTCTCTTTCAAAATTAGAATCATATGGATCACCATCATGATCTATCCAATGTGATGACCCATTTCTAGTAAGCATGAGCACATGACTAGGAGGACTCTTAGGAATAGAGGTGTTATAGGTATCACTACATCATCCATCATCATAGTCATCAAAGATGGGCATGTCACTCTTTGTGGAAATGGTATCACAAGGATTGTCATGTTTCTCATTATGGTATGTCTTGAGAAGAGAGGTAAGACTCTTGGGAGAAGTAGAAGAGGAACAAGATCGTGAAGAAGAGGAAAGTAAAGACCTAGTGGAGGAAGAAGACTTCGATAATGAGGAATGCAAATAATGTCTAGAAGAGTCATGGTAAGACTTGGAAGATGAGGAAGGATGAGAAGACTTAGAAGATGAAAAATGTTTGGAAGAAGGAGGTCGTGACAGGATCATGTGTATGATCCTAGAAAAGGCGTCTGATTCAATCAATTTTTCTTTTATTTTTGTCTTAAGTTTATCACCCATGCAATATCTAGAAGGACTATTGGAGTAATAAAACTCTTCAAATTGAGCAATGAGTTCGAGATCATCTATTTTCAAGAGAGGTTCCATAACAAGATACTTGAAATTCATGGTTCTAGAAGAGGAGGAATCAAGCATGGAAGTGGCAAAAGAGATGAATAAAAGAAGGTAGACTAGATAATAAGAGGAAAAGAATCAAGAAGACGTGAAGAGTTTAGGAAGAAGGGGAAGAAGCGTGAAGGAAGAAGAGAAAGGATGGAAATGGGAGACTAGGAAGACATGGGAGATGTGGAAGAAAGAATACCAAGAGTCATTTTGTGTAACTTGATACCATTTAAGTTCATTTGGATGTTGAGAAACATGTCATGGCACTTTTGGGGAGATCTTTGAAGTTTTTATCACTCGGGAATTCAGATTTGTTTGTTTTAAAAGGTCAATCTAGATGCATCAACATATTTTTATCATTATTCAAGCACACAAGATAGAAACCAGGGAGTTCAAGCAAACAATTATCTTTAAACAATGAGCAAGGGACAAAGCAACCTTGCACATGAACAAGAATAGTGACTTAGTATGCTACTCCTTAAAGATTCTACTTGTGTATGTTCTCAAAATGTTTTTCCAATCACGCACATAGTCCTAGCAAATAAAAATTTGGTTGCACTATGGTTCTTAGTAATGGTTTGACTCAGCAACTTTTTCAATCTCAAGAGGGAGAACTCCAATCCAGACACACTAAGGTTTTGACACATTCTGAGAATTTAATCAATCAGAGATGCTGAGGAGATCTGACAACCCGACAAGAAACTACACCCGTAGAGATTTATTCCACAAGGACATTTATATAGAGGTTGTTGCTACCATAGTGAAAATGGCTATTACCACTTGAGGTTCCGTCCACATGGTTTACCCAATGAAGGGAGTGTCCACTAGGGTTAACCCTCTCTAACAAGGTGACTCACAAAAAGGACCACATGGGGACTTGGTTTAGATTCAAGGATATGAGTTTCTAATACTACCCAAAAAGGGAGTAGAGCATAATCTTCTAGCCTCTTCACTTCACCCAAATATAGCAAGCAAGTTCATTGACACGCTAAGATTGAAAACCACCTCACCAAGTTTCATGATGTAAACAAAAATGTCTACCGAGCTCTCTAAAAGGGTCCAAGAGAGAATGTACCAATAAATGTTGAGGACTAAACCAAGTAAGACTGTGAGATAGTAACAATATCCTCCCTACCTATAAGGGGCTCTATCATTAAGAAGAGCTTCACAAGAGACCCACTCTCTCAAGAACACCACAAATAGTGTTAATAGGGCCTAATTACTATGTGAAACAAATATGCTAAAAGTGAATCTATGTTCTTTTTAGAGTCCAAAATTGAACTGTGATCTATGAAAGCAAGAAACACTCAAGCTAGACACATGAGAGATTCATTTTATATTCCAAAATCCCAATGTTATAAGGATTGTAGCAACTCACCTTAGGTCCAAAGCTCTACAATCTAGTGCTATGCTGCCTCAATAATCAGAATCAAAGCAATAAATCACGACAACCGTTAAATGTCAGAGAATAACAATCAGAAAGTAAATATGAAAATTTTAGGTCTTTTTTGTCAAAAGTTTGCGTGAGCCAGAACCCTGTTCTGTGCGAGAAAGTACATAGAGCTGTGTGAGAAAACACCTTTGTCGCATGAGGAATCATTGATACCAGTAAATCTTTGTGTGATACAGTGAGAAACCTTGCACAATAATTAGTAATAGAGACGTAAGAAAGTACAGACAAGGCAAAAAAATCATCAAAAAAATAAAATAAAATAATATGAGGCAAGAAATGTGATATTATGCCCCACAGTGGGTGCAAAAAATGTATGCTAAAATGTTGACACACTTCTATGAGTCATTAAATCCAAGATTGCTCAAGAATGAGGTCTCAAATGGTGACTCATAGCTCTTTATTCATGGAGTGAAAGGGTTTGTAATGGAGGCCCTCAGATTAGACCTAGTTTTTGCCCATGCAAGTACACCATAAAATGAGAGATTCAAAGAGAAAAAGAAAGAATGCTAATCTCCATCATCATCAAGTATGCATGCAAATGAAAATCAAAGCTATTCTAAATGATAACAATGCATAAAAGAAAACTAATCTATGAAAGGAAATATGAATCTAATCTAATATGCAATTGCAATATTAATCTAAATGGATTGTCATGGAGGCATGAGAGAAGAAGACAATAAAATAGAAGTTGCAATATCCAAGCTCAAGTGCTCAAAATATTCTCCAAAATCGCTCTCCAAACCTGCAACATAACAATACAAAAATATTCTATATCTAAATGATAAGAAGAGCACTCCTTATAAAGGATTTAGAAATGAATGGATGGTCAAGATTACAAGGAAAAAATAAATGAGCAATGGTGGAGATTAACTCTTGGTTGATCCATGTGCTCAAGATTCTCAAGAGGAAAAATCAATGGACATGGTTAAGAGGCAAAAATATGTGTGGAAGAGATTAAGAGGCAAAAGGAGATTCCACTCATCTTGGAAAGTGTGCATTCAATGTGTAGACAAAAAGTCTTTTTCTTTTTCTTTTTATTTTATTATTTATTTATTATTTTTAGCAAAGTGGTTTCCATTATTTAATTAAAAGATTTTTTATTTATTTAAAAGCAAATTGTTCTTTTAATTAAATGTGGCTTATGATAAAGTGATTTTATTAAAAGATTTTTTTATTTAATTAAAAGGGATTTTTATTATTTAAAAGGGAGCATGTTCTCTTAAGTAAATAAAACTTAGGGTAAAATGATCAAACCTTAGGAAATATTGAAGCAATTGAATTAATTACGATTTGATCAAGGAAATTGATTTGAATTGAAAATATTGCAAAGCATTGATTCAAGAAATGATAAATTGATGAATGGGGGCCCAAAGTCTAGGTGACCATTTTAGGGTGCATACAACAATCAATTCAAAGTAGTTAGCAATAAAAATAGAACAACTGATGAAGTTGCTGAGGATATCATTGAGAATGGTGAACTCACTAACCTTGAAATTAGTCGGTTTGAGCACATGTCAAATGAGGATCAGAACACAATAGAATAGGCAACCATCCAGATGATGATTCGGTTTAAGAGAGTTCCACTTGAATTTGCCAAGCAGTTACCTGATGCATTATAGGAAAGGCTAAATCAGAAATGGTCCTATGCCTTAGACACCAAGAAGAAAATGAGGGAACAATCCCTTGTTCTGGCAGTTCCTAACTTGTCTCCTTCTTAAATTAAAGAATACATGACAACATACTCTAGGAGATTCAGAGTAAAAAGTCAGGCATTGCAAATACTAGATGAGAATCTAGTAGACATAGATGAGTCAAGCCAACTCATCTGCACCTCAATAGTTTCAATCCGAGAGCAAGCTGAACATATGGCATTTATCAACTTGTCCAAGAAGAGACATAAATCAAAAGGTAAAGACATTCATATTGAAGATGCAGACTTGGAACTGAACCAAGAAAAGGTTGATATATCAGATACCGAGGTACCTGATACCACATATGCCATCAAAGACTTAACTATTTCACAGGATGCACCAGATCAGGTTGAGATCTAAATTGTTGATAACCATGCACTAAGTGTACTCATTGAGGACATCACAAATGGTGATCCTGATGAACAAGATGATGATGAGGATGTGAACGTTGTTGGAGGCACAACACAAGAAGAAGGTACTTTTACCAAGCTTGCAATCACATCATTACTGAGTGAACTTCCTATCTTGATGGAAGCTATTGAAATTGCAACCAAGGAACAACCTGATAGATCAAACCTCGAGCAATCGATGGATACATCAGGGGAACAAGGAACTAGAACACCAACAGAAACAAATAGGTATGAAGTGAAAGAGGTAACAAAGACAGCTACAAAGGGCCAAGATGACCCCAAAGAAATCAAGGCTACCCCACCTGACACAACATCAGAGGCTCCATCTCAAACAACCAACACACAGGTTACTGAGGAGAAGAAACAGGAGGACAAAGTGTCAACCGGGCAAGACACACAAAATTTTGAGGAGAAAGAAATAGTATAATTTGAAAAGAGCTCACCTCAAGAGAAGAAGAAGAAGAAGAAGAGAAAAGGAAAAGGGCCAATCACACTAGATGAAATCATTGTTATACCTAATTATGACCAGAGAAACCTAAGCCCCGAAGAACTTGGAAAATATGGGGAGTTGTGTACAAGGAAAGAAACACAAGAAAAGCCGAGAATGGAATGCAAGAGAAAGGAAATACTAGAAAATATAAGAGACATCTTACAATAGGTCATACCAAAGCTACAAATTAATTAAGACACACCTATAATGGACCAACTTTCAACCCTTGCAGAAGAAATTAATGCCCCTAACATTGAAGCTAAGAAAAGAATTGAAGAAAGGGCAGAGTCAAAGATACAGGATAAACTTGCAGAGAAAATCAGCCAGGAAGTGACAATAAACAAGGTGAAATTATCTGAGGTAATAACTAACATTCAATCTATTACTCAGTTAATTAGTCAGATATTGATTAAACTTTGCACTATGGAGACCTTCACTGCTAAGATCAGTGAGAAAATTAAATAACTGGATATCAAAATCCAAGCCAATGCACAAGCAGCCTTAACTAAGCCCGATTCTTTTGCTAAGCATATATTAAAGGTTCAAGAACTTAGGTGGTTAAGAGAAGATCTGAGGAAGCAGGAATAAAGGATAAGTGATCAGATCACCGAGCTACAAACCGAGTTGCTTCCTTATTTAAATTTTTTTAGAAACACATTGTCAAAGCGCAAACACTTGTTGCAACACCAAAAATTTATGTGTTGGAAAAAATCTTTGACATGCATGCACAAATCGGTCTTGAGCACATTTCTCTAACCAACTTGAAAGAGGAATGGAAAAACCTCTTGGATTCTTTAAAGAAAACCCATCAACACAATTTTGATAAATTGTATGTATACACTTTTGTATTTGGTATTAATATCAAAAAGCGGAAAAGCTAATGTATATGCCAAATTATGTAAATATATGATAAGTATACTACATACTACCAGGAGCATACACTGAAGGGGAGAATTTTTTAAATTTTGTTAAGTTATGGTATCTATGTATATAACAAAAATTTAGAACAATTTTGAGACATTAGGTCTATATACATTCAAGGTTTTGATACTAATGCCAAAGGGGGAGATTGTTATCTCTACTTGAGCATTAAGGATTGTCATTAGTATTAAAGATGGTCAGTTGGTTACCTATGCTATCTAGTTGGTAAATGGAAGTACTACAAGCTATACATGCTATTCAGTTAACTATATAAGCCTTCACACCGAGTTATCTCTAGGCAGTACCGAGAACAAAAAGACAATAGTTATAATTGAGCACAAGAGAAATTTTTCTGAGAATCAGTGTATACTGATACTAGGCATCAGTAAACACCAAGTAGACTAGACACTGAGCACCAATATAACTATCGCGTAGTATTGTTAGTCTTTACCAAGCAATCCAAAAATGACATAGTAATTAGTTTTGGCAGGTCTATCTATGCAGATGGCTACAACATAATCATAAAACATTTTACCAAGATCATGGATCATTTATTATGGATATAATTATTAAATGTGATGATAATTTCTATGTATTTTCTAGATCTAGGTTATTTTTGTACATCGTAGATCTTAGGGTTTTTCCTAAGATGTTGTAACCTAATTTTGTTAAGCGGTAATAGCAATATGCTATATATTTGTATTTCATGACATTTTGACATATGCATGATAAGGATGAAATGTTTGGTATGAACAAGCAAACGAGATCTTGAAGCAAGAATCCAACTTCAAGAAATTAGTTATCAGACAGAGAAGAGTAGTATACAGGGACATTTAGATTAGGTAGAATCAACCAAGGCTACCGAGCAGTTCAGAGATAATATTTTCACATATCAAGGTAATTTTATTCAGTATTTCATAGATCTATTTCAGACAAGGTTAAGTTGTCATTTGTAAAAATCTCTTAACTGAGTACACACTCAAGTAGTGTTGTTAAAATCCTTTAACTAGGTAAGATCACTAGAAGTGATCACAACTTGTAGCCCTAATAGAAAAACTTTATTATCTGCAGTAGTGAAGAATTTATGGGTGTCATCCCCACCATAGTTTTTACCTTCTAACAAGTGTTTCTGCGTAACCAAAATACTTGTGTTATGTGACTGAATTGTTATTTTTTTTCCATGCAATTTACATTTATAAGTTAATTGAATGAATTATGCACACAATGGATTCAATTGGGTAGAATAGTGTACTACTATTTGCAGATTGAGTTTCAAGTTAAAAAAAAATTTGGGCACTGATTCACCCCTCCCCTCTCAGTACCCTATCTCTCCATTCCAACAATAATCACTTTCTCTTTCTCTCTTTTCTCTTTCATGCTAGTAGGATTAGATCATGAAGATATGTTATTTATAGTGTTTCTCTTCTCTTTCTTATGTAATCATTTATTCTTTTATGATAGATTTCCAAATATGATATTAGTATAGGAATCATTTCTTAACAAGGTTTCCTTTACTGGTTGATTTGGGTTTGTTTTTGTACTAACCCCTCTTTTTACATCTTTTAGTTTTCTCTTTCTTTTTGCACCCTCATGCATGTATGTTGAGTTATAATCCTTAGCTTGGGGGCTTGTGTCCTTAACTAAGTGATATTCTATCTTTTTGTGAATCCACTAAGATCCTTCTTCTCATTTACCAAGAGTTTGTATTGAGTCCATACTCTTGCTAAAGTGGGGGCTAAATGTATCGTCTAAAAATGGAAGAACTTCCATTTAGGACTGGTTTAGCCCTCCAAGTAGGTGGTTTGGGGTCATGTCAAATGCCTTAATGGGATCTCTGACTTGGATCATGGTTTTTTCCCTATTCTACCCTTTTCTCCACCTCTTTCCAGGCTGTTCCTGGAACCGTGGCCTGAAACCCTGAGATTCTTGACCTCAAGGTCAAGGTCAACCTTCTTGGTCAAGGTTGACCTCAACCTTGACCTAGGTCAAGGTCGACCTTGACCTCAACCTAGGTCAAGGTTGACCTTGAACTTAACCAAGGTTAGAGTCGACCATGACCCTAACCCTAGGTCCAGATTTCAAAATCCAGAAGTTTCTGGATGTCGGGTTTTGGAAAGTTTAATTTCCTACTTTTGGGTTGGTTTTTTTGGCTTTCGTAATGGTAAACTCTTAAATTATATTTAATCTAGGTCCATTTCTAGGGGTTAAGGTTTAAATAGGAATTTAATTCTCTTATTTTAGCCTCTCTAAAAGTTTGTGCCTTGGATTAGTATAAAAGGAAGCCTCCCTCTCTCATTTCAATCCATCTTTTCATCATCAATCAAGTGTGAGCTACATCCATGATCAAACATCTTTTGAAATCAAGCACTCCATCCTTCAAGAAAGCATTTTCAAGGAAGCATTCAAGCCATCATCTACATTCAAGCATTCAAGTTCTCTATTGAAGATCAAGGATTCAAGCATTCAAGCCTTTGGAGGGATTTGGTTCAAGCATTCAAGATTCATCATTCAAACCCTAGATCTATCCATCATGGTGGTGTGATCTTCCTTCAAGATCCTTTGTTCATCTTCAAGATTTACTCATTCTCCCTTCAAGGTGGATTCCAAGCATACGATCATTGAGGTTTTGATTTACATTTTATAGTGTTGAGTTCAAACTTTCATATCAACATACTTGTTTACATTTCAAATACATTTGCATATCTATTGAATATCACAACTTCCTTGTTAGATCAATTTCTACTACTTGCTAGCATTCTCTATTTCAATTCCATTTTAAAGGTTGATTCCAAATTGGGGTTTGATCAAGGCAAACCCCTCATCCAAACAACAAACCATTTTTCTTGGAGGTACAGGTGCAGGACAATGAATTACAGTTCAGATCTGAGTACCCTTTTCGATGAACTTTTGAGATACACGAACATAATTTTCATTGGAACAGTGCAAGTCAAGGTCAAATTTTAGGGGTAAGATTGTGCCTCGGGGTAAGATCTTACCCCTATTTTGGGTCAAGGTTGACCTCTCTTAGAAAGACATAAGGTTTATGGTTTTTCTCCATTTCTACATTTCCAGGCTAGATCTGATTGTAGAATTTTTTAAAACTATACACATACACCAGAAAATAGTGATTTCTGAATCTGGTCCTTTTCAAGATAAGTATTTATGTTTTATTAATTTTGGTATGTACACAATAGTTTCCATCACACATATGACAACACATAAACCCCCACACTTCAATCATAAATTTAAAAATATATCTTATACATATATTTTTATATCTTACAGTATCTACACCAAATCAGTGTTTAGGGTTTGAGTAGTGACCTTGGTGATCTTATACCTTAGTATCTTCAATCGAAGTGATTTCATTAGGATTTCTATTGCATCCACTAATTTTTTGCATATATATGGCATGTGTGTAAGCCTACTTCTCTTATGTGCATTCTATTTTGTTGGACCATGTGACTATCTGAAAGCATGATGGGGTGGGTCTAAGTTACCACATGGTTAGGTGACATGAAATATCATTTTTGGGGACCGATATATAGGTGGTGGACTAGATTAAGTGGTATAGTATCACACATCATATGATACTGTCTAGACTTATTCTTTTACTTTTAGTACTTGTGCTTATGTGGCATCATGTTCGGTTGATTAGTGTATTTTCATTATTTTTTATCATATTGAGTGTTTTTGGCCTTGTTTTTGGGTATTCATTACTCCTTGGTGTTGATTTTGTCTATATTTTTTTGTGTTTTGGTGTCAAAAACTTTTTTTTATAATAATATTCCATGTTTTCCAAGTTCCTATACAAATTTTGTATACTTCAGTGCATCCATAAAATTATGTTGTACATTTTTTAAATCCTACTACACATTATTGTTCCATGTCTATGCATTTATACTTGTAGTCCTATACATTATGGAAATTTAATGATGTCAAGGGTCTAGGTGCAAAATAGCTAGGGTTTTGGATACCCATTACTCTTGTGGTAATTTTTTTCTATTTACGGTCCTCTATTAAAATTTTTATGTTTATATTTTATTTGGTGCATTAAAGTAAACTTTTATGTAGTTAGTTTCAAGGATTGACTTAATCTCCTCTTATGTTAGCTACAATTTATCATCTGGCTTGGTCTCATATAACTTGTTAGACATTGTCCAAGCTCTTGTGAGACAAGATGTGGAATGTGTGTATTATGTTTCTGAAGCATATTTTGGGTTTTCATGAAGGTCTTGGAACTGTGAAGAATTTTCTTATGATATATGAGCATGTACGACTCATAGTATTTATTCTTATGTTGGATTCTTTGTAATCTTGTTATGCACATGACCTAATATTGATTCAAAAGAGTTGTGTATGTTTTATGCTATGTTCTAATCTTTCCTTGGTAGGGAATTACATGATGTTCATGTCTGCCATGTGTAAAATCCATAATGGAAACTATTACAACTATCTCAGGTGTGTGCCAAGCTTTGCATCATTATTGTCATTTCACGTGCATAGTATGGGCATCACCTATACTTTTTCAACTTCCTCACCATAATGAGTAGGTAAATTTTCAATCCCTCTCACAATGATTAGTCTTCTTAAGTGTGTAGGAGTGGTTTTAGTTTTGGATCAAATATGCCTTGAGATGTACCATTGGATGAGAAAGTGACATTTTTTCTTGAAGGGTGTGGGCCCCATAGGATCATTTATCAATGTGACTATAGCTTGGATATTTATCACATGGGCATAGACTTTTGAAACTTCAACATTTAAGCTTGTGTTGAACTCATGCAATGCCAAAAATGTGGCAACTAACAGGATTGCTTTGAGATTCATCTTTAGTACCTTCAAAATTAAGCTCTACACTGACACATGTCCTATTTCTACATAGGATGAAGAGGAGGAGATCCCATTCTTGTTGGAAACTATGTTGATTTGGTACTTGGCGATCCCAAATTAGAGGGGTCATAAATCATTGCTCAATGCTCAAAATTCAAAACCCCTTACATTGTTGGAAAGGTCTTCAAGAGATCTCATTTTTTCCTGTTAACACCATACCTTTATAAAATTAAGTTAAGGGATTGACACAGTCAAGGATGGTGGATCCAATGAAGGACAGTCCAACCTTGCAGCCAACTACCAACACGGCAGAAATACACAAAAACAAAATGTTTTAACTCAATTTTCATTAACATGCCCAACTGTAAGGGCCAATTACAAACAATAGTAATTATGCAAGATCCACAAAGATCCAATCCAACTCCAGCTAGTCCAATTCTGAGATAGATTAGCAACTTATGGAAACCCTAAGGTAGATCTAAACTTGAGCTCACAAGCCACCAAGAAATCTCCTTGTCTCCAAGCAAGCAAACCACTAGCTCTACTATGAAAACTATCAGAATTCAATCTGATCTGCTAGATCTCATAGGATCCAAGTCTACACTATCTTTTCCACAACTTCACTTTTCATCTGCCACTCCAGACGTACTCTAAAAAACTACCCAAACACTCCTTAAATACTAATCTTTAGCCACAAGTCGACTAGATGACATAATTAACTCCTACAAACAAATATTAAATAAAATACAAGTCAGCTCACAAATAACCTTACAATTATTTGATTCTCCATGTCAGCCTCTAGATCTTCATAGGAGAATAAAACAAAAGATACCAACAATAAATGCACCACATCGACCAACCAAATCACCAAGAACTCTAGTCGGTAAACTAGAACTACTGAGCACCAAAGAAACAACTGAGCACTAGTGAAACAACTGATCAAGCTGAGCAACACCGAGCAACATAGGCATCACTGAGCACAAGTTCCACCAAGCTCCTTCAGTGATCGAGCTTCCTTCAATAACTGAGATCCTTGGTTAAAGCTACAACCGGGTACCACAGAACCAAAACAACACACCTCCATGCAGATTCACCAAGTACCCTAGAATGCCCCTACATCAAACACCCCAAGTTCGAAAAGATGTTCATATGTGAGAAGAACATGTTTTGGGATTTAGCACAAAAACCCCAAACTAGTTCTTCACATACAAGTCCTCCAACTTTTCACTTTGCATACTCTTCCACTTCAGCCTCCTCTATCTCTTCAAGTCTTTCCTTGATAACACACAGGCTTGTTCTCCATAATGATCATCCATACCTTCAGGATCCACCAACTCAACTCAGCTACCAATACACAGAATCCTCCTACCGAGTGTTGTATCCAGAAAAGGCATCAAGGAAAACTTCATGTCATCCTTCTCAACAGTAAACACATTCTTGACACAATCATACATAGCTCTACAATCATATTGCCAAGGTCTATCGAGCAATATGTGACAACTATTCATCTCCACAATATCACACAACACAAGATCCTTATACTGGCCAATCTGAATATCAACAAAGCACTGTTCTCTCACTTTCAAAGCATGATCATCTTGTAACCAACCAATCTTATAAGGATAAGGATGTTCCATTCTATTCAAACCAAGTTTTTGAACAATGTCCTCGCCAACAAGGTTATCAGTGCTACCATTTTCAACAATTACATCACAAACTTTACCTCCATACATGCACCTATGTTTGTGAGTTTGTGACTTGTAGCACAATGCTTCAATAAGACATTATATCACTCGTTAGGAGGATTAATCAAGCAAATTCAAGAAACTAGAAAGTGAAGTCATCTTATTGCTCTCTAGTTAGTGCAAATGTGAAATAAGGGTTGTTAGCTCATAGATTTAACCCTTAAACAGTGATAGTATGACACTAAAATGAAAGATTCAAGTGCAATATGTATGAAATTAGCTAGATCTAGAAAATACTTCTCAATTATGCATGAAACAAGAATTCTTTACCAAATAACCCAATTGAGAGATTTCCTAATTAGCTAAAGCATGAAAACATGAGAATAACTATCAAATTCAAATTATTAAGAGTGAAAACATTAGCAAGAGGGTTCACAATCCAAAGATTATGAAGCCTCCAACTCCAAGATAAGCTCCAATCTTCAAGAAATTAAGATGAGAGTTCTCAATCCAAAGATCAAGAAGCCTCAAGAGTTCACAATATCCATATGCTAGAGCCAAAATTCCAACATGAAGGAGAGCTAGAGAGCATGAAGCCTTTGAAAATCATCTTTTATAGATTGTGGGAGGAATTGAATAGTTGAGATGCATCTGTGAGGAGTGGTTGGGATGCACTCATGCTTGATCCTTGATCCATGTGAGAGCCTCTTAATGATTAAGGTGTGTTTGTTTGATTTAAGAGGTATTTATGATTTTCTTTTAATTAATAACTCTAGCCATGCTTTTGGTGGGATTGAATTAATTAAATAGACCTAGAGTTATTTGACTTGATTTTTCTTGAAACCTTGGTGATAAGTGCTTGATTTAGGATTTGGTTGATTTTATTGAATTTTTGGGATTTATGTTAATGATCGAGAATCAAATTAACATAATCAAGGTTATATACCGAATTAAGGGAAAATAGGGCCTTAAGTTCTATTAGCCCGATTTTACATGATTACATTTGCCCCTCTTTGAATTGCTTTGTGAACAGCACAGGGATTCAAAGAAAATCTGATTCAAAGCATGATCTAGGAGATTTAGAGAGCGGTGAGGACCACTTTGAACTCAAGTGATTTAGAGAGCAATGAGGACCACTCTGAACTCAAGTGATTTAGAGAGTAGTGAGGATCACTCTGAATTTAAGGAGATTTAGAGAGAAGTAAACCTACTCTAAGAGATTTTAGAGAGCAGTAATGAGAACTACTCTGAAAGATTTAGAGAGTAGTAACGAGAACCTACTCTGAATTTGAGAATTCTGAGCTTGATCAGATGAAATCCTACTTGATTAGAAACTATCAATTCTGGACTTGGTTGAACAAGAATTGACACTATTGATTCTGAGCTTGATTGAATGAAAACTGATAGTAGATTTTGAAAAGAATTTTTAGTTAAATTTGATCATGCTGAGAAGTAACCAATTTGATTTGAATCGATGAAATTAATCAATGTCGTAAGGATTAATAGCCTCAACTTGCTTGAAAAAAATTGTGAATGGTATTATTATGCCCCCTCAGGACCGAAATCAGAATGAATTCCAATAAAATCATTAGTTTCAAGCATTTATGAAGAATCATCTGAATTAGACCGGATTAGGATCAAGCGTAGATCGATTTGAAAGAATTATCAAGCCATTTAGATCAATTTTAATGTGCCAAAAGCACTATTTGACCAAGTTTGACCAATAATTTGAGAGAGTTGACCAAGTTTGACTAATGTTTAAGCAATATCCTGACATAAAAATGTGTATCTCTAGTGAGAAAATCACTTTCTGTAGCTTCTGACAAGCTTTCTGTGCATTAATTGCATTTTGTTCAGCTTTGATTGAATGTGTTTGACTAAAGTTTGACTTTTGTTGACCATTGATTTGATTGAAAATTATTACTGCACTGATTTTCCTTGCTTTCGGTATCTTTTCTACTCAATTTGCCCCTGTTTGACTACAATTTGACCATGTTTGACTTCTACATTCTGAAGGTTGACCTTGCTTTGTAACTCTATTTTTACTGCATCTGGGTGATATAAATCACCTATTTTGATTTTGGTCCCGATATTAAGCCTCTGTGATGTCTTACTAATAAGGTCCCTTAGGGTTTCGGAGCTCCCAGAAGGCTCAAGTAGGTCAAAAAGACCATTTTTACTATTCATTTTCACTTTTACCCTTTAGATTTTTATCGAGCTTTGAGCGACAATGGTCTTTCCAGCAAAGAAGCATCAATTCGAGGTGGCTAGGTGACATGATTGACCATGACATTATGCACCACCTATGAGTACTTGTTAACAAACCCTATCAATTTAAAAATTTGAAATTTCATGCATTTTTAGGCATTTTATAGCTAGTTTCTTTTTCAATCGCATTCGATCAAACTCATGTTGCATCCTGCATCCCGGATCGCATACGGGATTTCCTAGATCACACCCTAGTGGGTCACATCCTATTTTAGGATCGTATCATAGATTTCTTAATCTGCATTTGGGATTTCTAAGTCGCTTTTAATTTTTCTTGATTTCTGAGCCAAGTGTACTTATTTTTCTGAACTTTGAGTAATTTTTCATTCAATTTCTTTTGTCTAATGCTGACATAGTGCCCTTATTTTCTATTGTGCTGACTGATTTTGATGTCATGTCTTTTAGATCCCTCAGGCCTATTCAGGTGTTAGCCCTACATATTCAGTTGAGCCAGGCAGATCAGCATGTAGTTCTATGGTGCAGACACTAAAGCTTGGTGTATTTACTCGACATTCAGGTGAATCGCAACCTTCTTAAAGCATTGGCAGAGCGATGGCAATCTAAGCATAATATTTTTTATTTACCCACAAGTGAGATGACTGTTACACTGGAGGACATGTGGCAGATCTTGCATGTATATGTGATGGGTACTCGTATAGAGTATGAGGCATCTCGGTCGCCAGGGATCGTAGATGCCCACAAATTATTTCAGGATGACACTATCATGGGGTGATATCTAAGTTGGTACCACATGGTCACCAACTATGCCCCTCTTCCTGTACACTTAGATGGTTTGATAGGTGGCATGTTGATGCCTGATCAGGGTCAACACAACTTTATGTGTGACTGGTCAAGAGTGATTAGTCAGATGATCCAAAGCCCTGGGAGATATGGCTGGGGTAGTTTTATTTTGTCTCACATGTATAATGAGCTTCATCAGATCATTTATCAGCACTCGTAGTCCATGACTATTGGGAGTGTAGTTCTGTAGATCTAGGGTGGGAGCACATCCCCGTGACTCGACCCATAGTAGATAGGCACCATGACGTCAATCTTCCTTAAATATTCATGTACTCTAGTCTCATTCAACAGCCCCATCTAGGTAAGTTGGAGTACTAGCATCATCTTTTAGATGATGTCATTGATGTTGTATGGCGCCCTTATCTAGACTGTGAGGCATGGCCATCAAATGTTAGGCAGATGCCTTGTTTCTTCCAAAGAAGATATCTTGTTAGCTGCACTAGATATGTTGTTGAGTGGTTTCTGATTACTTGAGTATGCCAAAAATATGGCTGAGTATAGGTTATGTCTCATGAGACATGCTTATATGGTCATATCAGTAGTGAGGAGGCCTAGTGGGTTGCCCGATTGGTATTTGATATAGCAGTTCATGAGATCTCCTAGATGGCTCATATCAACTAGAATTATCAGGCAGATGTTCATGATGTAGGAGTGATAGATGAGTATCATGCTCATTATCTTAGACATCCATATCCAAGATTCACTGCTCTAGAGGAGGCTAGTCTACATATCAAGGACTCACTTCATTATGACCATGAGGATGTTGTTGGTGGTCAGGGTCAAGTTGCATGAGGTGGTGATAGGGGGAAAGGGTGAGATGGAGGGAGGGATGGACAGAGAGATGGATCCCATGAAGGTAGAGGTGATGGAGATGGAGGAGATGGAGGAGATGGTACTAGTGGGGGTGGAGGTGGAGGCATAGGAAGTAGCAGATGGCAGGCCTTTAGGGGGGGAGTCTAGTCAACATAGACAATAGAGAGTGTAGGTTACTCCTCCTGAGAGGGATATAGGGCCTTTATTGTAGAGAGATGAGCATGCCTAGAGAGCTGCAAGGGGAGGAGACTAGGATTAGTAGTAGCAACAGGCACCTCAGGATCAACCTATAGGTGGTGATGGATACAGATTATCATAGTGTGTGTAGGAGAGAGCTACATTGAGATTAGAGTTGGCAATCCTTCGAGCCCAGTTGTCAGAGTGGGATGCATAGTTGGTGCTTTAGAGGGTAGAGAGGGACACACAAATGGCATAGTTGAGAGTGGATAGAGATACCTAGTTAGCACAACTAAGGACAGCTAGTGATACATAGATAACACAGCTGAGGGCACGCAAGGATACTCAGCTAGCCTAGCTGAGGGAGGAGCATGATAGATATGTGCACATGGCCACTCACCAGGGATAGAGGGCCACATATTATTTCACCTTGTATTGTGATGTGGTTCCTGCTGCCCATAGGGCTCTTCTGTATTCAGTTATAGCACAATAGTCTGAGGGAGCCATGCCTCCTCCATCACCACCTGGTAGAGCAGATGCACCCTCTCCCAATCCCTCGATAGAGGATGAGGGGGCCATTAAGGTGTAGACATCTTTTTTTATTCATATTTGTATCTTTGTACATATTATACTTTATTGGATATCTTGTACTTCTACCATTTTTTATCGATGTACTTGCTCATGTCTGATGGACTTTATACTTTTTGATACATTATTTCATATTCTAACATACTAATACTCTGATACTTTGATGCTTTCTAGTGGACATTCTTGATACTCTTGTTATGGACATTTCTGATATTCTGATATGATGATATATTGATGCTCTTGCTGATTTTGATATGGACATTTCATTTGACATTGTTGTTACTTCATGCGATGTTTTCAATTTCTATACATGTGATATATCTAATATTTATCTTATGCTTTGGACATTGATGTGATGGTCATACTTGGTCATTATTAGATTAGGTGATGATAAAATGACATCATTATATATTTCATTGATATATGCTCATGTTTTTGTCTTTTCAAAGATTTTATGAATGCATGGATGTATGAGATGTATTGCGATGTGATGTATGGACATATCACTTTTATTTATGTATGGATGCATAATGCAAATGGTTTTATGATATGAAATGAATTTATGAATGCAAATGGATATCAGTGATTTATACTCAATCATTTTAGTTTTAGCTCCTTTATGATATTATGATGTACTTGGTCACACATGAGAATTGATTTAGATGCTTTCAAAATTTTTAGCTCACATCAAAATGTTTTAGATAGATTTTTAGCTTATATAAATGCTTTAGATAGTTGCATCCACACATTCATGCTTATGAAACCTAAAATGAATGCAACTATATTAAAATGAATGTAATTTAAAATGAATTTCAATGAAACTAAGGACAATAAAATGCATCTAAATGAACTTAATGCAAATAAAATGAACTCTAACACAATTAAAATGAAATGCACTTAGACTAAGACACCTAGGACAGCTACTGTTTATTAAGAGTGGGTTGTTTATCATCATAGAGCCTTTGTTAGCGGGACCTCACTAGGATAGTACAATTTGATGAACTACAACTGATTTGAATACATTGTATAACTTGAAGATCTGTGATTTAAGATCATTGAGTTGCTTATTAAATATGTAAGATGATTAAATCAGTAATATGTTGTCATTGATGTCAACTAGTTTTGACAATACTTATCTTGTAAGTTACTATACCCAAACATCTATAGAAAGAATAAGAAAAGAGATGAAGAACATAGATATCTACATGGGGAAGATGGATATGATAGATAAGGATAAGGAATACATTAGGTAACTTATGGATGAGTTAATGACCTTATGTTATTGACTTGATTATGTTGCATTCATCTATGATGAAGGATAAGAGAAAAATGCACAAGGAAGTGTTTTCAGTTAATGAACCATTTCAGTATACACCAACGCAGTGTAGTGTATACCGATCATAGTACAAACTGAGCTTGTGTTCACCAACACATTTCTTTGTTAACCGAGCAGAAGAAAAGAACTAAATGACTAGTTTAGCTGATGGAAGTTGATGAGCTATAAAGTACCTTGAAATCAAAGATGAAGATAATGTTTGTTACAAAGATCGACAACTAACATAATTCAAAGAAGATCTAATGGATTGAAACAAAATGTATTACTAACACATTAGCAGAGGAAGGTTTAAGCGACAAAATCAACAAAGGAGATTAGGTGGCAAAATATGATGGATGAAATTAAAACAATTTACTCGTCTATTTAAGAGATTAGGATTTCTTGATGAAATCATGGTGAAAGAAGGAGACTGTAGAAGATATAGCGTGAACAAGCTTCATGCATGCCTGATCAAATTGGTTAAGGAGAACCAAATTTCAAAGATTACCAAGCATCAGAAAGCTATTACCGAGTGACAGTAAGTTACTGAATATTGATTAGAGGATTTGAATTAGCTTAACATAGATCTAATAATTTGTAATTGAAGTTGTGTTGTAATTAGATCAACTGCTATTACATTTTAACCATTATAAACAAAGAAATATCCTAACAGAGTGGACTAGAAATTCTTGTAATGTCATTCATAGAGTGTACATTTGTTATCCTGTCAACCCCATAGTGAATGTTGGTTGGACAATAATGCTTGGTCTAAAATCCTCTAACAAGGTCACACCTCATAGTGTGTTTGTAACCTTTAACAAGGTTGGGTCTTCACCGACCTCACTTCAGAAGAGTGAACAAATTTTGGGTTGCCGGTCCTAGGTGGTTTTTCCCTTCATAGGGTTTCCACATTAAATCTCTTGTGTTCTGTGTTGATTGTGATGATTTTTTTTTATCATACTTTACATGTTTCATATTAGATTTGATTAGCAATCACTATATGTTATTAACTGGTAATTGGTAAAAGCATAGACAGAATACTATTTTAGTTTACCGACCTGCAGAAGTTTTAGTAAATTGTTTTTGGATATATATTTTGTGATTGGGACTATGGATAATTGATTCACCCCCCTCTCAGTTATTCTAACAATTGGTATCAGAGCGTTGGTTGCTTGGAATAGAGTTTTAAGGACTTCAACACAAAGATCTCAAAATTTATAAGAGAGAAGTGTCAAAGCTAAACAAGGATAACTTCACAGTATGGCAAAGCTGAATGAAACTGCATGTATCTGGGATTGGGAATTCTTCCCTAACACTAATAGAGAATGGCTACATTGCACCACCCACTGGTCCCTTGACCCTTGATCAACTAAGAGACAGGCATGAACATAATGTTACTATGATGGAGATTGTTGTTTCCTATATCGATGCTGAATTTGAAGATATTAAAAATTTCACTACTGCTAAAGGTATGTGGGATAAAATTTCTCAAGTTTATAGTGGTGATGTGAATGTCAAAAGAGCAAGAGCTAAAAGCTTAAGGAGTAGATTTGATGATATGAAGATGAAGGAAGGAGAAAATATTATGTAGTACATAAATAGAATAAAAGAGGTAGTACATACTATTAGAGCATCTAATGGTGTTATTGACGAAGAGACAGTGGTAAGAAAAGTTCTCAGAACCTTATTGCTAGTTTATGCAATTAGAATATCTGCAATTCATGAAACAAGGTCTGCATCTGGTAAGAACCTTAGTCTTGATAATCTGATTGGTAAGCTTACAACCTTTGAATTGAATAACTTTGTCAATAGTGTTGTACTATCTGTTGAATCTTCTTTTATGTCTTCTATGAAGATTGGTAAGTTTAGTAGCAAAAATAAGAATGATGATAGTGTTAGCAATACTGATGATGAGCTTGATGAACTTGAAGCTCTTATGGCCAGAAGGTTACCTAAAGGTAAAGGTAGATATAGAGGTAAATTACCTTTAGCATGCTTTAATTGTAAAGAGGTTGGTCATATTACTGCTAGATGTCCACATAGGAAAGATGATGATAGAAACAAAGACCGATCTAGTGAAGGAAGCTATGGGAGAAGAGGCAACAAAAGTTATCGACACTACAACAGAGACAACTGAGACAATAATGATAAAGGCAAGAAGGTGTGCTACATTGCAGAAGAAGATGTCACCGATACTGACACTAATGAAGATGTGGAGGTAGTATTTTTTGCAATGAAGGATGAATTAGAGGAAGATGAGAGGTATGTAGAGACAACACTTATCTCTAAGGTTAATAAAAATGATACATGGATTATAGATAGTGGTTGTACACATCACATAACTAGTGATGAAGAGAAATTTGATCATCTTGAAGAACACAATGGAGGATCTATTAGAATGGGTAGTGATGCACCTTGTATGGTTAGAGGAAAAGGATCCCTGATGATAAATGATAAAATTAGATGTGACAATACTTATTGGGTAAAAGGTCTAAACTATAATTTTCTAAGTGTGACACAGTTGAACAATTCAGGCCACCGAGTTGTTTTTGAGGGCAAGAAAGTGAAGATATATGATGATGGAGGAAGACTTATTGGAACTGGAACACAATTGAGAGGTAATCTGTTTTATCTTGATAATGATCAATCTTCTTGTTTAATGATGAAAGATGAAGATGCATGGTTGTGGCATAAGAGGTTATGTCATGTGAATTTTTATAACATGATTAAGATTAGTAAAAAGAAAAAGGTTAGAGGTCTGCCAAACTTATTTAAGCCTAATCATGTTATGTGTCATGAATGTCAAAAAGGTAAAATGACAAAATCTAGTTTCAAAAGCAAAGATTATTCAACAAAGAAATTACTTGAGTTAGTGCATACTGACCTATGTGGTCCTATGAGAACTCAAAGTTACTATGGAGACAAATATTTTATTCTTTTTGTTGATGATTATACTAGATTAATGATAGTCATGTTCTTGAAGGAAAAATCAGAGGCATTTACGATGTTCAAGTGGTATAAAGAAAAAGTTGAGAAAGAGACTGGTAAAGAATTGAAATGCTTAAGATCTGACCAAGGTGGTGAATTTATTTCTGATGAATTTACTAAACTTTTTAATGAGCATGGTATTAAAAGACAGGTCTCTGCATCGAGGACACCACAACAAAATGGAATAGCTGAAAGGAGGAATAGGTCAATAGTTGACTATGCAAGGACACTGATGTTACAAAAGAATGTTTCTCAGACATATTGGAGGGAAGCTATCAACACAGCTATTTATGTTCTGAACCAATTACAACTAAAGAAGGACACTAATAAGACACCCTATGAGTTATGGTTTGGTCACAAACCCACTGTAAGTTATTTCAGGATTTTTGGAAGAAAATGCTTTATTCTAAAAGATGAAAGAAATGGGAAGTTTGACTCAAAAGGTGATGAAGGGATATTTCTGGGATATTCCACTAAAATTAAAGCATACAAGTGTCTTAACAAAGTAACTAATAAAATGATTGAAAGTACTAATGTTCGATTTGATGAGTTTGATGCTAAGAATGTAGAGGGAAGCACAAAGGAACCAGAAGACTATGGTGGATCTAGTTACATTGAACAACCAGAGTACCTACCGATGTAGGAGATAGTAACAACTAGTCCACAAGAAAACAATACCAAGGAATAGGAAAAAGAAACCAAAGAGCAGGAAGCATCCACTGAGCAAGTAAATGAACCTGCATAAGATGAATAAGAAAGAAGAGATTGGATAGTAGTGAAATTTGTCAGAAGACATCATCCTGAGACACAAATCATTGGAAACAGACAAGCTGGCATGCAAACAAGAAGTAAAGCAAGACAAGGTACATGTCTAGTTTGTGAATATGAACCAAAGAATGTAAAAGTTGCATTAGAAAATGATGAATGGGTTAATGCAATGAAAGAGAAAATAGAATAGATAGAGAAGAAAAAAACTTGGAGTTTAGTACCAGACCTAAGGAAAAGAATGTTATCGGTACTAAGTGGATATTCAGAAACAAACTTAATGAGAATGGAGAGGTAACAAGGAACAAAGCTAGGTTAGTATGCAAGGGATATGCACAGGAGGAAGGAATAGATTATGGTGAGACATTTTCACCTGTTGCTAGATTAGGAGTCAAAATGTTACTTGCATATACTACACACAAAAAGTTCAAAGTTTACCAAATGGATGTCAAATCAGCTTTTTTGAATGGGATACTTGAAGAAGAAGTCTACATAGAACAACTTGAAGGGTTCGTTGATCTAGAAAACAAAGATATGGTATGTAGATTACATAAATATTTATATGGTTTGAAGTGAGCACCGAGAGCCTGGTATGAAAGGCTGCATAACTATTTGCTGAGTATTGGATTTGATAGAACAAGTGAGAATAGTAATCTATACATGAAATGAAATTCTGATGATACTATCTTGATTGCTGAGATATTTATGGATGACATAATATTTGGAGGACAAGATCAAATCTGTAGGTCATTTGCTGATGAAATGAGAAGTGAATTTGAAATGTCTATGTTTGGAGAGATTAAGTTCTTTCTAGGCTTACAAGTGATTCAGTAGAATGATGGTATATTCATCACACAATCTAAATATATAAAGGAAGTCTTGAAGACATTTGGCATGGAAGATGCTAAACCTATGGGAACACCGATGGCTACTGGATGTAAACTGACTAAAGAGGATGGAACTACTGAGGTAAATCAGACATTGTACCGATCCATGATTGGTAAGTTAATGTATGTAGTTCATAATAGACCTGATATAGCACATGTTGTTGGAATAGTTGCTAAATTTTCTACAAACCCTAGAGAGTCACACATGGTTTCTACAAAGAGAATCTTAAGATACCTAAAGAAAACTAATGATTATAAACTATGGTATCCTAAGAAAGGCAAGTTTGAACTAAAGGTATACATCGATGCTAATTGGGCTGGAAATATGGATGATAGAAAGAGTACCATTGGAGGAGCATTCTTCTTTGGTGAAAGACTTGTTACATGGACAAGTAAGAAATAGGCTTGTATTTCTCAGTCTACAGCTAAAGCAGAGTATGTTATTGCTACCACTAACTGTTCAAATATTGCATATATCAAGCAAGTGTTAGAAGGAATGAATGAGGTAATCACTAAGCTAGTGATTATATATTGTGATAACACTAGTGCTATTAATATTTCAAAGAATCCTGTGATGCATTCTAAAACAAAGCATATATCAATTAAGTATCACTACTTAAGGGAAAAAGTACAAGAGAAGCAAGTGAAGCTAGAATTTGTTACATCAAAAGAACAACTTGCTGACATATTTACAAAAGCTCTACCAAAGGATACATATGAATACTTGAGGACTAGACTTGGGGTCCGTCCCCTATCTACCGGTCACTAAGGTGATCTGGAGGTTACATTAGTCTAATCTTATCAGAAGATCATACATGTTGATGCAATAGAGTTCACACTTTGGATTTCTGTCTAAAGTTGTGAAAGGTTGAAGTACTAAAATAGATTTGCATAACAATATTCTGAGATACAGAGAATGCATCAAACAATAGAGAGCTACATGGCTACTACAGAGTTGTATGTTTGTATTGTTCTTTGACATTGCTATCAAAGGGAGAGAGATCAATATGAAGAATATGGGGCCAAAGACAAAGGGAGAGAGATACAGAAAATAGAGCTGAAAATATCATATCTACAAAACTTAGTCTGCACTTGCAAATGCTTTTATGTAACATAGTGATTAAACAAATTAAGCTAGGGAGAGCTTGTACCAGTATAGCATTTATTGACAGAGTTGTGGAATACATGTTTAGTATGTGTATGGAATATTTCATATTGCTTGTGTTGCCATCAATGCCAAAGGGAGAGATTGATGAACTACAACTAATTTGAATACATTGTATGACTTGAAGATCTGTGATTTAAGATCACTGAGTTGCTGATTAGATATGTAAGATGATTAAATCAGTAATATGTTGTCATTGATGTCAACTAATTTTGATGATACTTATCTTGTAAGTTACTATACCCAAACATCTGTTGAAAGAAGAAGAAAAGAGATGAAGAACAAATATATCTACATGAGGAAGATGGATATGACAGATAAGAATAAGGAATACATTGGTTAACTTATCGATGAGTCTATGACCTTATGTTATTGATTTGATTATGTTGCATTCATCTATGATGAAGGATAAGAGAAAAATGCACAAGGAAATGTTGTCGGTTAATGAGCCATTTTAGTATACACTGACATAGTGTAGTGTATACCGATCACAGTACAAATCAAGCTTGTGTTCACCGACACATTTCTTTGTTAACCGAGTAGAAGAAAAGAACTACATGACTAGTTTAGTTGATGGAAGCTGATGAGCTATAAAGTACCTCGAAATCAGACATGAAGATAATGTTTGTTACGAAGATCGAAAGCTAACATAATTCAAAGAAGCTCTAATGGATTGGAACAAAATGTGTTACTGACACATCAATAAAGGAAGGTTTAAGCGGAAAAATCAACAAAGGAGATTAAGTGGTAAAATCTGATGGATGGAATTAAAGTAGTTTAGTCATCTATTTAAGAGACTGGGATTTCATGATGAAATCATGCTAGAAGAAGGAGACTACAGAAGACATCATGTGAACAAGCTTCATGCATGCCTGATCAGACTAGTTAAGGAGAACCGAACTGCAGAGATTACCGAGTGTCAGAAAGCTATTACCGAGCGACAGTAACTTACTAAATATTGATTGAAACAGAATTGATATATTGATCAGAGGATTTGAATATGCTTAACATAGATCTGCTAATCTACAATTGAAGTTGTGTTGTAATTAGATCAACTGCTGTTACATTTAAACCATTGTAAATAGGGAAATCTCTTAATAGAGTGGACTAGAAAGTCTTGTAATGTCATTCATAGAGTGTACATTTGTTATCCTTTCAACCCCATAGTGAATGCTGGTTGGACGATAACGGTTGGTCTAAAATCCTCTAACAAGGTCACACCTCACAGTGTTTTTGTAACCTTTAACAGGGTTGGGTCTTCACCGACCTTACTTCAGAAGAGTGAAATTTTTTTGGGTTGCCGGTCCAAGGTGGTTTTTCCCTTCACAAGGTTTCCATGTTAAATCTCTTGTGATATGTGTTGATTGTGATGATTGTTTGTTATCATACTTTACATGTTGCATATTAGATTTGATCGGTAATCAGTGTATGTTATTAACTGGTAATTGGTAAAAGCATAGACAGAATACTATTTTAGTTTACCAAGCTATAGAAGTTTTAGTAAATTGTTTTTGGATATACATTTTGTGATTGGGATTGTGGATAACTGATTCACCCCCCTCTCAGTTAATCTAACATAATTTTCACCGATAGATTTAGCAATCCCAAAAAATATGAATATATCCTTTTTGTTTGTCATGTTGAAAGATAATCTAAACATTATATCACGAAGCTAGAATGTTCTGTCAATTACTTCCCTTTTGATATAAATTTTTTTTCTTTTATGATACAAAATATGTAAGTATATACCTGCAATGACCTTTCACTTTATATTCATATCCTTGGGCATAATCCAATTTACCATGTACCTTACTAAGAAGTAGTTTATCATTGTTAGTTTTTAAACAGGCAAGGAAACAAATATGACCTCACTAAGGCTTTCATAGGAAACAGGTCGAGATATACATGGTGTTCCAATCATGATGGAGGGACTTATAGTAGACACCCATTCCCCATGACTACCTTAGATCATCGAATTTATTACCACAAACATAAGAGAAAGAAAATGTTATGCCCCTGGTCCTTGTCTCTCTAGTCTGAAAATATCATCAAGTCACTCAAGGGAACACAACAATCAAAAATTGATAATAAGAACAATTCATTATCCTTTAGCATGATTTTTGTATTTGCATAAAAGAAATAGACAGTTGTGATTATAGTATTTAAAAACACTTTTGATTAATCTTGCAAACATAGGCATAAGAATTATTATCAATCGAAGACTATCTTTTATCCAACAACTATTTTACCTATTTTTAGTGTTTAGAAACACTCTTTTCATCATGACGTTGTGTTGAGAAACACATTTTAGTCCAACTAGTTGGCATTTAAAAATACTATTTTTTGTAGCTTATTGTCAATTGTGGACGAGGGTGGTATTGAAATATACCATTGTTCGTAGTTTATTGTCAATTGCAGACTCAATATCCTATCAACAAATGCGATCTTGATCAAATGCCCCCTAGGGAAAATAGTTTACCTAGGACCCTAATGTGGACAGATTCCAAACTTAGGAAGGCACATTTTTTTTGACAGTTCTCTTAGGAATTGGCACGTCATGAAAGTGACTGAAGGATATATAAAAACTGATATTTACAAAGGCCAAATGCGCAAGTGTTGTCATGATAGATAGAGCGTTGATTACAAGTAGCATCTGTTTACAAGGTTTTCACAACTTGGCCACAATTTTATTCTTATTTTGCTATCATTGGCGCTTGTTTACTAGGTTTCACCAAGACACTTTTTATCTTTTCCAATTTTTTTGTTCTTTTTTATTTTCTATTTTTTTTGTATTTTTGTATTTTCTATTTTTTTTAGGACTCACCAAGGTGCCTATTTTATAGGTTTTCACCAAGACAGTCATTTTTCATGAATTTTCCATTATTTTTTATTTTTTGTAGGATCCATATTTGTTGTTTTTGAACTTTTTTCAGGACTCTTTTCGCTGTATAGGAGCTACCTCCAGAATGTCAGGCATAAAACCTTTTCATATGTAGAGTGTTGATTGGATCTAGTAAAACATCTCCTTTAGGCGTAGCCAATTGATAGGCTCCTAATCCAAATGTTGTTGTAATGACAAAGGGACCCAGCTAGTTGGGTTCAAACTTCCCCCTTTGTTCTTGATTCTGTTGGTTCTTAGGATTTTCTCTTAGAACTAGATCTCCTACCTGAAAACTTGTTGGTTTCACTTTCTTGTTGTATCCTCTTGAAATTCTCTTTTGGTAAGCTTTGAGATGATCAAATGCCTATTGCCTAAGCTCATCTAGCAATTCTAATTCTTGTAGTTGAGAGATTCTATAGTCCTCATCAGTGACTAGATGTTTCAATGACACCCTCAGTGATGGAATCTCTACCTCAACTGGTAATACTTCCTCTAATCCATAAACTAGTGCAAAAGGACTTGTGCCAATTGTTGTTCTTATGCTTGTCCTGTAAGCCCATAATGCTAGATTGATTTGCAAATGTCAATCCCTTCCTGATTTGTTTACTGTCTTATGCAAGATTTTTAGAATGTTCTTGTTTGATGCTTTAGCTTGTCCGTTATGTTGAGGGTAATAGATTGAGGAACATTGTTGAGTGATTTTGAATTACAGACACAGCTCATCTATGTCCTTTTTTTTAATTGACCCCATTGTCAGTCACAATCACAGAGGGTATACCATAATGACAGATGATGTAATTCAAGATGAGCATTGAGATTTTTTCTCAAGTTGTATTGGACAGTAGGATAGCTTCCACCCATTTCATAAAATAGTCAGTTGTAGTGATGATATGACCAACCAAATCAAAGGTCCACTACTGAAATGGCCAATGTGTTATGAAGGAAATCAACTCTCTAGCTGGTGCATGTATCAAATTGCCATGATTCTGGCATTTTTTACAAGTTTTTGCAAATTGGATGGCGTCTTTCTCCATAGTGGGCCAATAATATCTGACCCTTAAGATTTTTTTAGCTAATGAAAAACCATTCGAGTGTGATCCACACACACCTTCATGAACTTCTTTTAATACATGATTAGACTCTTCATGTTCTAAACACCTACGAAGTGTTCCATCTAGACTATGTCTAAACAAGTCATTAGCGATGATTACGTAATGTGATGCTGATCTTATGAGGGATCTCTTTTCAGTTCTAGAATAGCCTTCAGGAATTGTTTGGTCTTTAAGATAGGAATAGATATGGGTGTATCTAGATAACACTTGGGTTTCTAGGGCATAAACAATTTGAGATTCAGGTGAGTCATAAGCTAGGAAAGGGAGTTCTTCCACCAGGAAGTCATAGAGAAATTGGTGCTCCTCTAATTGTAACATGGATGCTAAGGTAGCCATTGCATCAGCTACCCTATACACTGCTCTCAAAATTTGTTGAAATGTAATGAAGACAAAGTACTTTTTCAAGTCATCCACCATTGTTTTTTAGGGCATTAATTTATCATCCTTCATCTGATAATCACCATTGACTTGATTGATAATGAGTTGTGAGTCTCCATAGATGTGTAATTTAATAACTTTCCACTCTATTGCAAGCTTGAGCCCATTCACAAGAGCCTCATACTCTGCTATATTATTGGTTGATGGAAAAATCATTTTGTATGCGTTGGGAATCTTATATCCTTGTGGTGTGATGAATAAGCATCCAACTCCTGAGCCTTGTTGTGTGAAGGAACCATCAAAGTACATTTTCCACAAATGTTCTATTAAGTGCATGATAGATTCATCTAGAAACTCCACAAGTAATGGCTTGTCATTAGTTAATGGTGTCTCTGCAAGTTGATCAGCAATCACTTGTCCTTTAATGGTTTTTTTGTCCACATATTCAATATAAAATTCACTTAGGATTAGGACCCACTTAGGTAGTCTTCCTGTCAACATTGCTTTGTTCAACAAGTATTTAAGTAGATCAATTTTAGCTACCAGCTTCACCTTGTGTGCTAACATGTAGTGTCTAAGATTTTGAGATGCAAACACCACTACTAAGCATGCCTTTTCAATCATTGAATAGTTCAGCTCAAATGTCACCGAATTTCTACTGATGTAATATATGGCTCTTTCTTTCTTTTCTTCATCTTCTTTTGTGAGTAAGACACTAAATGATGTATTCGTACCTGAGATGTAGACCAATAGAGGTTTCCCATAAATTGGTGCCATTAGAATCAGAGCATTTATCAGATATTTCTTAACTTTGGTAAAATTCTCTTCACATTGTAAATCCCAACTAAATGTGGTTCCCTTACGCATCAACTTGGTGAAAGGTTGTGCTTTGTTTGCCAATTGAGAGATGAATCATCTTATGGATTGTATCTTGCCTTGAAGTGTTCTCATTTGACTGATATTCCTTTGTGGTTGTATCTCTAGAATAGCTTTTACTTTCGCTGGATCCACTTCAATTCCCTTAGCTAAAACTATGAATCCTAAAAGTTTTCCAAATGACATGCCAAATGCACACTTTTTAGGATTAAGTCTTAACTGGAACTGTTCTATTCTATCAAAGATCTTGGGTATTCTATGTGTGTATCTCTTATCTTTGACTTAGCCAAGGTTTCATCTATGTAGTCCTCCATGTTATTATGCATCATGTCATGGAATATAGTGGTCATTGCTCTTTGGTAAGTTGCACCTACGTTCTTTAGACCAAATGACATTACATTCTAGCAATAGGTCCCCCAAGCACATGTGAATGTTGTTTTCTCTTGATCCTCAGAAGAAATTTTGATTTGATTATATCCTAAAAATTCATCCATTAATGAATACATTTCATAGCCTGCTGTTAGGTCCACAATCATATGAATGTTTGGAAGTGGAAAATCATCTTTAGGGAAAGCATTGTTGACATCTCTAAAGTCTGTGCAAACTCTGATGGACTTATTTTCTTTAGAAAAAGGAATGATGTTGGAGATAGTGGATCTCCTTACAAGAGTAGCAACCTTTCATAGGAAATAGGCTGTCCTTCTACTTCTTCTTCATCATCTGAATCTCCTGATCTATCAAATATAGGACCACTTTTTGCTATAGGATGAAAAATTGCTTCTCTGAAACCCAATCTAGTCTTGTCTTTAGGATTTCTAAAATCCATGTGTAGGGGTTCCACTAGTCCTTTTTTGAGTTTTCCCAATGGTCCTTTCCCTTTGTAACCCATCTATTTCATGATTTTGTATCCCTTTCCATATTTGTCAGGAGCTATTTCCACATGTTTTACATTTACATCCTCTTCATTTTCTTTGTAAAGCCATTGCAAAATAGCCTTTTCTTCATTTTTCTTCAAGGGATATTTTTTCTTTCACCATTCTGGTTCCTTCATGTATAGTTAGAGCATTGTCATTGGAAGGTGTAAATGTTGATGAAGGTCTTCCTTGTGTTCTAAGAGATATGGGAAGATCTGTTAAAGACATTGTGGGGTCTATCTTGTATTCTCCCATGGTTGTTTCTTGGATGTTGATATTTTTAGAAAAGCTTTTCAAAACCATTTCTTTGAATGTTTCCACTTTTGGAGAGCTTTCCTTGTTATGAGGAACCATGCTTTCTGTTTGCTTGAGATTGTTGCAAGAGTATGTTGTATCTACCGGAATATTGACCTCCACTTCATTATGAGGAAATTTAAGGCATTGATGGTAAGTTGAAGGCACAACTTTCATTGATTGTCTCCATGGTCTTCCGAGAAGAATTTTGTAAGCTAGGTGTAGATCGAGAACTTGACATAAGACATCTTGCTCCATTGGTCCCACTCTGATAGGTAAAACAACTAATCCTTTGGATGATCTCTCTTCTTCATCATAAGCCTTGGTGGTTATCTTTCTTCTAGGATCAATTGCATGTTCTAAGAAGCGCAATTGTTTTATCAAATTGTATGTGCAAATTTTCAAACCAGTGCCTCCATCATTAACCACATTCTTGTTGTTCTTGTTTCCATACTTGTATTTATCCTTGGAGGGATAATATTTGTCTTTATTCTCTTTGTGGATGGAGATTTCACCTTTCTTGATCAAGACCTCCTCAATCTTGATTGCACTATCTATCATTTTATCAAAACTTGGTGGTCCTTGCAATTGTATAGGAAAGTTTATTCAAGAACCAAGTTATTAACGAAGATGTCCATTTTTTCATTTTTGGGTATCTGCCTAGCATATCGTGCAAATATTGTTCTCCATCATTGTTGGAAGTTGTAGGAGTAGTGTTGTATGAATTTTTGCATGATTTCATCAAATGTCATGATTCCTATGGGTAAATTTGAGAACCAATCCATAGCTTCTCCACCTAAACTTCATGGAAATAGTCTCATTAGATATGTTTGCTCATGCATGAACTCCATACTGATCATGCATAATTCCCTCACATGATCTTGAGGGTCTAAATTTCCCATGTATTTGTCATATGTTACCTATTGTGATGTTTTTGGGAAATGGAATCATTTTGAGTCCCTTGTCAAAAGGGAAAGGACATATGTGCTCCAAGGAGTATTGTTGTTTTGGTTTGTCCTTTTCTTTTTTGAGTTCTTGGATTTTTGTAGGTGCTTTTAAATTTTTTTCAATGCTCTGTGCTTGTTCATTTGGGGAGGATTATCTAAATTTGTATTTAGGACACACCAAGTAAACATTTTAATCAGACACACCTAACCTGCCTTATACTAGGTAGAGATTGAAACCACTTGTTCACTGACTTATGAACACACCCAATGAATCCAAGGAATATGGCAATCCAATAACACGCAATGGATATTGGAGCCCATATTATCTGAGTAGTAACATCAATCAGGGCTCAATATGGTGAATGTCTTGGGGCAATTAATATTTACCTCGCACAAGTGATAACAGGCTTTCAAGGGTGATCCGGGTAGTTTCTAACATAAGGCTTTTAATGATGGAATCCATTTACAACCATCTCCCATAGTCCCGTAAGTAGGATTGAGGCCGTAAGCCCTATAGGAACATGAAAGTGTGTATTCTCACAAGCAAGATTTAAGCAGCTCCACTCTACACAAAATCCAAGTCTGTCATTGGGATTGCTCATCAATCTCCCAAGAAAAGATAGATCGTGTCTCCCAATGATTTATCCTCAAGGAAGCGTCAAATTTTATAGTGAGGTGGAAGAGTTGGCATAAGACTTGTCCCCACTTGGGTCATTCCTGGGAGATTTTTTCCTCAATCGGCAAGCCCTCTAAAAGTGTACAATAAAGAAAATGGATAAATGATAGTGAGGTCTGGATTGATGATTCTCCAAAAAGGAGAAGAGCATAATCTCCTATCTCATACCAAAAATTCCAAAAACATCATGCATATTAAGATCCAATTACTCCAATTTGATGCCAAATAATAAGCCAATGTTTGAGTTTCTGATTCTCCCTCAAGGGGAAAAGAGCATAATCCTTTAATTGATTTGTAACTTGATGTCAAATTATTTTAATATTCCTAGAAAACTAAGCATGAAGTTTTTATATTTTCTCTATAGAGGCAACCTGCATGACAAGCATTAGTAATCTTTTGTTTGATATTGTCTTGGACAAATGACCTACAAACCACCTTTAGGCTTTTCAAACTCAAACAAAAACATCAAGTTCACCTATTAGCTTGTTAGCTTGTTAGAAATCCAAAATTCAAAGAATTCTCAAATGATAATGATTTAAAGAAAATTGAATATGCAATTGTTAGCATTCATTCCTCAATTTAACTCCAAAGTGTAAGCCAATTTTTGAGTTTCTAATTTTCTGTCAAGGGGAAAAGAGCATATTCCTCTGATTGATTACAAAGTGAAATAAAATTGCAATTAAATGCTCAAAAACAAAAGTATAGAGTTCATTTTATCTTCTTAAAGAAAATCATAAACAAGGGTTAACATTTGGGTTTCTGTCTTTGGACCTGCAAAGCACAGTTAAGCTATCAAAAACTAGAGAAATCAACAAACTAAATTGTCAGGGGTCTAAAAAATAAAAAATGCAATTAATTCCCCCAGATGCAATCCTAATTTTTACCACATGTGATCCTATTTCCCAAAAATGACTGAATTTATTGAATGCATCCCAGATCATCGAATGCGATCATGGATTTTATCAAATGCGATCATCCTCCCAGATACGATCCTCGAATCCAGGATGCAATCTTGGAAATGTGGTATGCGACTATGCTTCCTAGATGCGATCCTTTGACATAAAAAGGCATGGCAAAAGTTAGTTTAAAATGCTTGAAAATTAGGAAATCTAGGCCTAGGGCCCATGGTGGGCGCTAGAAAAGTGTGTGAGTTTATGACCTGTAGCACCACACTAACATAAGACATTATATCACTTGTTAGGAGTATTAATCAAGAAAATTCAAGAAACTAGCAAGTGAAGTCATCTTATTGCTCTCTAGTTAGTGCAAGTGTAAAATAAGGGTTGTTAGCTCTCAGATTTGACCCTTAAATAATGACAATGTGACACTAAAATGAGAGATTCAAGTGCAATATGTATGAAATTAGCTAGATCTAGAAAATACTTCTCAATTAAGCATGAAACAATAACTCTTTACCAAATAACCCAATTGAGAGATTTCCTAATTAGCTAAAGCATGAAATTAAGCATGAAAACATGAGAATAACTATCAAATTCAAAGCATTAAGAGTGAAAAAATTAGCAAGAGGGTTCACAATCCAAAGATTATGAAGCCTCCAACTCCAAGATAAGCTCCAATCTTCAAGAAATTAAGATGAGAGTTATCAATCAAAAGATCAAGAAGCCTCAAGAGTTCACAATATCCATAAGCTAGCCAAAATTCCAACATGAAGGAGAGCTAGAGAGCATAGAGCCTTTGAAAATTCTCTTTTATAGATTGTGGGAGGAATTGAATGATTGAGATGCATCTATGAGGAGTGGTTGGGATGCACTCATCTTGATCCTTGATCCATGTGAGAGCCTCTTAATGATTAAGGTGTGTTTGTTGTGTTTGTTTGATTTAAGAGGTATTTATGATTTTCTTTTAATTAATAACTCTAGCCATGCATTTTGTGGGATTGAATTAATTAAATATACCTAGAGTTATTTGACTTGATTTTTCTTGAAACCTTTGTGATAAGTGCTTGATTTAGGATTTGATTGATTTTATTGAATTTTTGGGATTTATGTTAATGATCGGGAATCAAATTAACATAATCAAGTTTATATACCAAATTAAGGGAAAATAGGGCCTTAAGTTCTATTAGCCTTATTTTAGGTGATTATAGCACCGAGTCCTAAACAAGTTACTCCTCTGACAAGGTTCCTCCTTTGTACCAAGCAACATTTGCCAAACCATCAAGTTCTTAGATTCGGGATCATTCTGAATGTTCTTATTTACCACAATAGTTTGTCGATCACCAAACTTCTTCTGTGTACACTCAAAAGAAGGGTGTCCTTCTTCACCACATTTATAACAAGTACCCTTAAAGATAACTCTACCTATCTTCTTCTTCGGTTCTACAGGTTTATGTTCATCTTTTGCAGTTGGTTTATCCTTCACCAAGTGATCAATCTTTTCCTTCCCTCGGGGATTACTATGGTGTTTCCTTTTAAAATTATTTTTTCCTTTAGAGCATATTGATAAGAATCTTCAATAGAATCAATCTTTAGCATAGCAAGCTCATCCTGAATATTGAATCTCAAAGCATTCACATACTGAGCTACCTTTTCCTTACTAAGTTCTCTATGTCCAGACCGAATAGTAAGCTTGTAGAACTCCTCGGTATAATCTTCAATAGTCAAATATTTTTTCTTCAAATTCTACAACTCCCTAAACAAGTCAATCTCATAGTTAGCAAGTATGAACTTAGCTTTCAATTTAGTCACCATCAACCTGCACCGATTGATCTTCACTTAAACTTCATCTTCTCTATCTCTTTGTAATTCTTTCCACCAAAGAGCAGCATGTCCTTTCAATTTAGTCTGTGCCAATCTCACCCGAAGAGGATCTTCAATTTCTTGGAGCTTAAAGAGATCTTCTAATTCACCAATCCAGTCAATCAAGTTCTCAAGCTTGAAAGTACCAGAGAAAGTAGAAACTTCCATTCAGTAACTATTACTTAACTAAGCTCCATAACTATGTAATCGAGCAATTTTGTCTTCACCAGATCTGTCCCTCCGGTCATCACCACTAGATCTAGTAGCTTCAAAGTCTTCAGAAACTTCCTCATAACCATCCTCAATACCTACATTTAGAGGTACACCATCAATAGCTCTCATGATCTCAGTGATCATGTCATTCTTCATCAACTCCATCTCAAATCTAAAATCAGATTTCACCTTCTCTGTAATCTTTGATTCCACAACATCATAGAAATCTGCAATCGCTCTAGGGTCCAATCTTCTCGGAGGCATCCTTAAAGATAAGAAAAACCAAAGCAAAAAAACCCTACACCGACCACCTTGTGACAACCTCCAAGTTGTATGCAATTCAAACTAGCCTGCCACCTTGCATGAACAACTAGGTCAAGATTCCATAAGTTCAGTGCCATGGATCTGCAACTCAAATCATACATTTTCTTCACCAACAAGATCAACTTTGTAAGATCATCCTTCCTAGGTCAACCTTCACATAACAAGATCAACTCAGCTCTAATACCACCTGACGTAGTCAAGGATGGTGGATCCAATGAAGGATAGTCCAACCTTGCAACCAACTACCAACACAGCAGAAATACACAATAACAAAATGTTTCATGTCAATTTTCATTAACATTCTTGACTATAAGGACTTCTTGGTTAGGGCCAATTATAATCAATAGTAATTCTGTAAGATCCATAAAGATCCAATCCAACTCCAGCTAGTCCAGTTCTGAGATAGATCAACAACTGATGGAAACCCTAATGTAGATGTGAACTTGAGCTCACAATCCACCAAGGACTATCCTTGTCTCCAAGCAAGCAAACCACTAGCTCTACTATGAAAATTATTATAATTCAATCTGATCTACTAGATTTCGCAAGATCCAAGTCTATACTATCTTTTCCACAACTTCACTTTTCATCTGCCACTCCATACTTACTCTAAACAACTACTCAAACACTCCTTAAATACTAATCTTCAGCCACAAGTTGGCTAGATGATGTAATTAACTCCTACAAACAAATATTAAATGTAATACAATTTGGCTCACAAACAGACTTACAATTATTTAATTCTCCATGTCGGCCTCTAGATCTTCATAGAAGAATGCAAAAAAATATGCCAACAATAAATGCACCACATCGACCAACCAAATCACCAAGAACTCTAATCAATAAACCAGAACTACCGAGTGCCAGAGAAACAACCGAGCACTAGTGAAACAACTGACCAAGCCAAGCAACACTAAGAAACACATGCATCATTGAGCACAACTTCCACCAAGCATCAGAAGTTCCACCAAGTTCCTTCAATGACCGAGCTTCCTTCAATAACCGAGACCGTCGGTTAAAGCTGCAATTGGGTACCACAGAACCAAAACAACACACCTCCTTGCAGAGTCATCAAGTACCCTAGAATGCCCCTACATTAGGGATCGATGGCAGTTTTGACTCCAAATTCCACTCTGAAGGCCTTGAAAATGCAAATTGCTAAAAATTAAAAAAATAGTGATAATTGGATTTTTAAATTTTCACTCATCTCTGCTCACTCCTTCACTTTTGCACAACCTCAAATCTCCTTCAAAATTCTTTGGGTGAATTCTTGATGAAGGGTGCTCCCCTTAATACCACAAGCACATAACAGAAATAGAGAAACAACAACAATAATATGCAAGAACAGAAAATTGGCTTCTTAATATCTCCACAAATGTGGAATTACAAACTTTCAGAATTACAATATGCAAAGCCACATGGGCATTCCCTTACAATATTCTGTAGGACAAAGCCTTGAATCAATACCCAGATCTACTACCCAGAACTGCCCTAGACAACACTATGGGCCTTCTTTATATAGGCAATTTCCACCGACCGAGAAGGTTCTAGAAATTTAGCCCTTAGGGCCGACCAAACTTAGAATTATTTTATTTTACAATTTATTACATCAAAGTCAGCTCAAAATGAGTTTTGAAACCCAAACAGAAATTTTGAAGAAAAATTATTTTCTGCCATTTCAGGTGACCCAACTTCCGAAGACCATAAGTCATCGCCCGTTGACCCGATTGGCTATTATAACCCCATTTTGGAAACGCCACGAAGCACTCTACAAGCCTAACCAGCACAAAGCACTTGTCACCCAAATTTTCAACCTCATCCAGGGCCTCTAAAGCCTTCAAAACTGAGTTTAAATTTTCTGTACCCTCCTGCCAATACCGAAAATCTTCAATATCTTCAAAACTACACCTGATCTAGCCATGAAACTTTGCTGGCAGGTTCATATGACTGAGATGAACCTCCATATATAAAATTAGACATTCTAAGATCGTAAGACCAACTTACTAAAAATAGAAAGTTTCCATAAATAGCAACTCTGCACAAGATAGCCCTTATTGAATACAAAAACATAAATATTTTTGGGTGATGCAAGATGCTCCTGCATCAGACACCCGAGGTAATTTGAGAAGTGACCTTGTCATGACTCAGGTGTACAGAGGAAAACCAAGACGGCTAAACTCCTCCTTTGTTAGCCATGATGAATCTTCAATAGGTCATCCTTTCCATTTGACCAAATACTCTTCATATGTCCTGTTCCTTGTGCTTTCACCAACATGACTGTCCAGTATGTCTTCAATCTCCTTGATATCTGAACTGGTTGCTGGAATACTCCACTGTGCTGCTGCAACCTCATCTTCAACACCTCCTTCATGATACTCTATCAAATCTAAAATGTTAAACACTAGTGAAATATTCAGCTCAGTAGGCAATCCTACCTCATATGCATTTCCTGAATCATGCTTCTTCAGTATCTTACATGGTCCAAACTTCTTCATTTTGAGCTTGTTATATGTACCAACTAGAAACCGCTCCTTCCGCAAATGAACCATGACTTCATCCCCAACCTAAAATTCCTTATGCCTCCTTTTCTCATCTACCTTAGTCTTATACTGCACATTCATCTTGGTAATATGCTTCCTCACCTCCTCATGGATGTTCTTCAAATGTTCTGCAAAATCCTTAGCTTCAGAACTACTTATTTCTCTTTTATCTATCTTTCTCAACTCAGATGCATTTCTTGGACTACTTCCATATACAATATGGAATGGTGATTTACCAGTGCTCCTATTGACAGAATTATTGTATGCAAATTCTGCTTGTGGTAAAATCAAATCCCATCTTGTTGGCTTATCTCCAACCAAACATCTCAACAGATTTCCCAAAGTTTTATTCACCACCTCTGTCTGTCCATCAGTCTGTGGATGATGTGATGAACTGAACTTCAAATCTGTCTTCAACTTCTTCCATAATGTCCACCAGAAATATCCAACAAACTTAGTATCTCGATCTGAAACTATGGTCTTTGGAAAACCATGTAGTCTCACCAATTCTCTGAAAAACAATTCTGCTACATGAACAGCATCATTAGTCTTCTTGTAGGGAATGAAATGTGCCATCTTCAAAAATTTGTCAACTACTACAAAAATTGAATCATGTCCCCGCTATGTCCTCGGTAAACCAAGAACAAAGTCCATACTGATATCCTCCCAAGGCTTCTCTGGTACAGGTAATGGCTAATACAACCCTATATTTTGCTTCACTCCTTTCGCCATCTGACATACTCTGCAACTCTGTACAAACTTCTTCACATCTTGTTGCAATTGTGGCCAATAATAATTCTCACCAACCAAAGCAAGGGTTTTATCACGACCAAAATGTCTAGCCAATCCTCCACTATGCTTCTCCTTGATGAGATTCTCCCTCATAGAACTTCATGGAATGTACAACTGACTCCCTCTAAATAGCATATCATCTTGGATGATAAAATCCAGCCATTTTGTCCTGTCTAGAGTAACAGGTTTTGTACAAGCTTTCCAAGCTTCACCAAAATCAGGATCCTCTGGATACAAATTCTTGAGTTCCTTGAACCCAACCACTTCAATTTGCATCTCTGTCAGCAATAGTTTCCTTCTTCTAAGAGCATCTGCAACCCTATTAGACTTTCCACTCCTGTGTTTCAAAATAAATGTATAACTCAGCAAAAACTCAACCCATTTCAAATGCCTCTAATTCAACTTTCCTTGACTATTCAAATATTGCAACGCTTGATGATCAGTATACAAAACAAACTCCTTAGGAAGCAGATAATGTCTCCACTTCTTTAATGCTTGAACTATAGCATAAAATTCCTGATCATAGATAGAATATTTTCTCTTGGCATCATTTAACTTCTCACTGAGATAAGCAACAGGTTTACCTTCTTGGCTCATAACAGCTCCTATTGCAGTACCACTAGCATCACAATCTACTTGAAACACCTTATTAAAATCTGGAAGTGCTAAAATAGGTTGTTTTGTAACTTTTTGTTTCAACAATTGAAAACTCTTTTCTGCCCCATTAGTCCACTTAAACTCTTTTCTATCCCCTCTCATTGTTTCAGTCAAGGGTCCACAAATACTGCTAAAATTTTTGATAAACTTTTTGTAAAAGCTAGCCAAACCATGAAAAGATCTTACCTCAGTAGCACTCCTTGGAGTAGGCCATTCAAGGATAGCCTGTACCTTCTCTGGGTCCATTTTTAGACCTTTTGCTGAAACTACAAATCCCAAATACACTAACTCTTTCTTCACAAAACTGCACTTCTTCAAATTAATCAACAATTTCTCATCTCTCAACTTCTCAAACACCATACGAATATGCATCATATGTTCCTCCAATGTCTTGCTAAAAATCAAAATATCATCTAGGTAAACAATGACAAACTTACCCAAAAATTCTTTCAGAACCTCATTCATGAGCCGCATGAAAGTGCTTGGTGCATTGGTTAGCCCAAAAGGCATGACTAACCACTCATACAGTCCTTCCTTTGTCTTGAAGGAAGTCTTCCATTCATCTCCTTCTCTGATCTGAATCTAGTGATATCCACTCTTCAGATCTATCTTTGAGAAATACACAGCCCCACTCAAACAATCCATAATATCATCCATTTGTGGCAATGGAAACCTATACTTGATTGTGATCTTGTTTATTGCTCTAAAAATCTATACACATCCTCCACTCTCCATTCTTCTTTGGTGCTAATACCACTGGTACAGCACAAGGACTTAGACTCTCTCGAATCAACCCCTTCTGTAATAACTCCTGTACTTGTATGTTCAACTCTTCACTTTCTGCTGGTGTCATTCTGTGTGCTGCCTTGTTTGGAAAACTGGCTCCTGGAATCAAATCCATCTGATGACTGATCTTCCTTACCGGTGGTAATCCATTAGGTACATTATCAAATACAATATCCTGAAACTCATTCAACAAACCTGCAACCTCTACAAGTACATCCTCTACTTCTTCTTTACCAACTTTTGGAATTAAAGAAAAACACACATGCTCATGCCTCATACCATCAAGGAATTTTCTTCCATCAACAAATGTTATTCTTGCATTACCACATACCTTTTCTTCAGTCTCCTTTAATAGCTTTAGCTTATGTCACACTCCATCCTTTGTCAGGGAATAGGTATTTGCATGACCATCATGTACAGCACATCTGTCAAACTACCACGGTCTACCCAACAACATATGACATGCATCCATAGAGATGATATCACATAGTACCTCATCTTGGTACCTACCAATCTTGAACTTTACTAGGCATTGTTCACTGACCATGACCTTGTGGTCATCCTGCACCCAGGCAATCCGATATGGATGTGGGTGTTTCTATCTCTTGAGCTTCAACTTTGTCACCATCTCTTCTGACACCAAATTGTCAGTGCTTCCACTATGGATAATCACATCATAGCATTTACCCAAACACTTGCATCTAGTGCGAAACAGGCTCCTCCTTTGTTCAAGTTCATTCTCACCACTCAGCAAGATTCTTCTGTTAATTAGCATTTCTCCTCTTTCAGCATCTTCAGAATTTGATGATCGAGCATCTTCATCTACATGTGCAACTCTGGCCTAGCCTTCATTTCTCCTGTCTATTCTACCTTGGCGTTGAGGACATTCAAATGCCCTATGACCTTCTTCTCCATAGTGAAAACATGTTCCACGGAAGCCTCCTCTTCCAGATCCTTGTCCTCTTCCTCTTCCTCTCTAATCTCTATTACTCTGATTTTGGAAATGATTAGAATTATTTCCTCTCTGATTCTGACTGCTACTGGCCTCATCCTTCTTTTTCAGATCTTCATTTCGGTCACCATATGACCGTCCACCAGATCTTCCACCATGACCTCTTCCATTTTGTCTACTCTCAAACTTCTTGTTCAGCTTTTCCTCTACTTTTAGGGCAAACTGGTATGCCTCCTCAATACTGTTCATTCGAACCAGATTCAACTCCTCCTGAATGCTTGGCCTTAACCCATTAAGGTATCGGGCAACTTTCTCCTTATCAGCTTCTGCATGGCCTGTTCTGATGAGGAGTCGATAGAACTCTTCTGTATACTCCTGAATAGATCTTCCTACTTGCTTCAAACTTTGCATTTTCTTTAGTAGGTCAAGCTCATAATCAACAGGAATGAACTGTCACTTCAATTTATCCACCATCTGATCCCATCTTATGATTTTATCTTTCCCTCTTCTATTTTACTCCAATTGAATTTCTTGCCACCAGATCTTCGCATGACCTTTCAATCTGGCCTTCGCAAATTTGACCCTATCAGGATCCTCAACATCTTCATACTCAAAATATTCCTCACATTCATTGATCTAGTCGATCAATTCCTCTGGGTTAAGATTTCCAAAAAATGTAGGAACCTCAATCTTAGGTCTTTTCCCAATCTTGGAAATCACCCGAAAAAGTCTTTCTTCCTCCTGGTTAACAATTTCAGCTTCTCCTTGATATTCTTCTTCGGCTTCATCCTCGCTTTCATCTCTAACATTAAGATTCATTCCTCTATGAATCTCTTCTTGAAATGCTCGCACTTGTCTCTGCAGCTCTCTAACCTCAGGTGTCACAACACCAGCTCTTCCGCCACGTTCTCTTCGTGGAGGCATTTTCACGATGCGCACTAAAACCCTAACCACAGTCTTGGTGCAAACTACCTCATAGTCGGTGATCTGTTTACACACTCAAGAACTCCTGCTCTGATACCACTTGATGAAGGGTGCTCCCCTTAATACCACAAGCACATAACAGAAATAGAGAAACAACAACAATAATATGCAAGAACAAAAAATTGGCTTCTTATTATCTTCACAAATGTGGAATTACAAACTTTCAGAATTACAATATGCAAAGCCACATGGGCATTCCCTTACAACATTCTGTAGGACAAAGCCTCGAATCAATACCCAAATCTACTACCCAGAACTACCCTAGACAACACTACGGGCCTTCTTTATATAGGCAATTTCCACCACTTGAGAAGGTTCTAGAAATTTAGCCCTTAGGGCCAACCAAACTTAGAATTATTTTATTTTACAATTGATTACATCAAAGTCGGCTCAAAATGAGTTTTGAAACCCAAACAAAAATTTTGAAGAAAAATTATTTTCGCCATTTCAGGTGACCCAACTTTCGAAGACCATAAGTCATCGCTCGTTGACCCGATTGGCTATTATAACCCCATTCTGGAAACACCACGAAGCACTCTACAAGCTTGACCAACACAAAGTACTTGTCACCCAAATTTTCAACCTCATCCGGGGCCTTTAAAGCCTTCAAAACTGAGTTCAAAGTTTCTGTACCCTGCTACCAATACCGAAAATCTTCAATATCTTCAAAACTACACCTGATCTAGCCATGAAACTTTGCTGGCAAGCTAATATGACTGAGATGAACCTCCATATGTAAAATCAGACATTCCGAGATCGTAAGACCAACTTACTAAAAATAGCAAGTTTCCATAAATAGTAACTTTGCACAAGATAGCCCTTATTGAATACAAAAATAGAAATATTTTTGGGTGATGCAAGATTGCTCTTACACCCAAGATGCTCCTGCATCAATTCTATGGTAGATAACATCTACACTTTTTAAATAAAATGAACATTCTTCACCTTCAACTTCAAAATTATATATATAATATACAATACATTGTTAATGTATTAAAGTAAATAGATACAAATATTCAAAATCTTTTTGTAATAATTCTAAATAATAGAAACTTTTTACTAATATACTTAATTTAATTTAATTATTATTTTTATGTAGAAGATATTTCGTTTAAGAAATGACCATGTTGTTTATTGAAATCCATGGTTGTGAATTGTAAAGAAGAATGCAACATGATACAAATAATCTTTGACTATCTTATTTTACTTTTCATGTGACTACTTGAACACAATTCAAAATTTATCCAAACACACTTGTAGAATAGAAGTATCCAAGTAGACCAAATTGATTGAAAATAAGATGGACAAAAATTCTATGTTCAAGTTATTGCTACAAACATTTTCATTCCTACACATTAGCAAAAAGAGGGAGCTAGAATGTGTAGAGAAAGTCATTTACTATATCATTAATAGTACCTACAAATAATCCATGTGATTAATATAGAGCATCATAAAGGGAAATCAATTAGATGACTGGTTAACTATGTACATAAATGCCTTATGTTTCCACTAATCTATCTACAACCATAAACTACTTTACTTAACAATAACTGCTATATGTAGCATTTATAGGATGGAACTTGATGCAATGCCTTTTGTTACTTTCTTGACATTCAAACTCCTTATTCAGCTTAAAATGAACTCTTTAAAGGACAACCTCAAGAAACTTAGTATTGAGTTCAATTATATGAACTCAAAAGTATTAGCCATCAAATTATATAGAAAGAGATCATAACATATAATCACAAGTTCTACACAAAACTAAAGTTTTTTTAGTCATGGGACAAAATGATTATGACTTATAAGTCTCCTTTACTCAAAAGGGATAGCTAAAAATTCTCATCGCTACCTTTTTTTGTTAGTCTAAAATTAATCCAAAACCTAAATCCTTCTTTTTTCTCTACTTCTCCCTTTTCTCTAGGGAGAGATGGATCCCTCAAAGGTAGAGGTGATGGAGATGGAGGAGATGGAGGAGATGGTAGGGGTGGGGGTGGAGGTGGAGGCATAGGGAGCAGCAGATGATAGTCCTCTGAGGTGGAATCTAGTCAGCATAGACAGTAGAGAGTGTAGTTTACTCCTCCTCAGAGGGATACATGGCCTTTGTTGCAGAGAGATGAGCATGCCTAGAGAGTTGCAGGGGGACGAGACTAGGATTAGCAACAACAATAGGCACCTCAGGATCCACCTGCGGGTGGTGATGGAGACAGATTATCACAATGTGTGTAGGAGAGAGCTGCATTGAGATTAGAGCTAGTGACCCTCCGAGCCTAGTTATCAAAGCGGGATGCATAGTTGGTGCTTTTGAGGGAAAAGAGGAACACATAGATGGTGCATTTGAGAGTGGATAGAGATACCTAGTTAGCACAACTGAGGACAGCTAGTGAGACATAGATAGCATAGCTAAGGGCACTCAGGGATACTCAAATAGCCTAGCTGAGGGCAGAGCGTGATAGATATGTGCATATGGCCACTCACCAGGGATAGAGGGCCACATATTATTTCACCTTGTATTGTGATGTGGTTCCTACACCCAGAGGGCTCCTTTGTATTCAATTATAGTACAATAGTTTGTGGGAGACATGCCTCCTTCACCACCACCTGGTAAAGCAGATGCACCCCCTCCTGATCCTTTGGTAGAGGATGAGGGGGCCAGTGAGGTGTAAACCTCTATTTTTATTCATATTTGTATCTCTGGACATATTGTACTTTATTGGATATCTTGTACTTCTACCATTTTTTATCGATGTACTTGCTTATGTCAGATGGACTTTATACTTGTTGATACATTATTTCATATTCTGACATACTAATACTCTGATACTTTGATGCTCTCTAGTGGACATTCTTGATACTCTTGTTATGGACATTTTTGATATTCTGCTATGATGATATATTGATGCTCTTGCTGATTCTGATATGGACATTTCATCTGACATTGTTGTTGCTTCATGTGATGTTTTCAATTTATGTACAGGTGATATATCTGATATTTCTCTTATGCTTTGGACATTGATGCGATGGTCATACTTGATTGTGATTAGATTAGGTGATGATAAAATGATGTCATTATATATTTCACTGATATATGCTCATGTTTTTTTCTTTTCAAAGCTTTTATGAATGTATAGATGTATGAGATGTATTGTGATGCAATGTATGGACATCTCACTTTTATTTATGTATGGATGAATATGGATGCATAATGAAAATGGTTTTATGATATGAAATGGATTTATGAATGCAAATGGATATCAGTGATTTATACTCAATCATTTTAGTTTTAGCTCCTTTATGATATTATGATGTACTTGGTCACACATAGGAATTGATTTAAATGCTTTCAAAATTTTCAGCTCACATCAAAATGTTTTAGATAGATTTTTAGCTTATATAAATGCTTCAGACAGTTGCATCCACACATTCATGCTTATGCAACCTAAAATGAATGCAACTATATTAAAATGAATGAAATTTAAAATGAATTTCAATGCAACTAAGGACAATGAAATGCATCTAAATGAACTTAATGCAACTTAATATGATATGAAACTAAAATGAACTCTAATGCACTTAAAATAAAATACACCTAGACTAAGACACCTAAGACAACCACTATTTATTCAGAGTGGGTTGTTTATCATCATAGAGCCTTTATTAGTGGGACCTCACTAGGATAGTACAATTTTTACCAATAGATTTAGCAATCCCGAAAATATGAATACATCCTTTTTGTTCATCATGTTGAAAGATAATCTAAACATTAAAGCATGAAGCTAGAATATTTTGTCAGTTACTTCCCTTTTGATATAAAACCATTTTCTTTTCTAATACACAATATGTAAGTATATGCCCACAATGACCTTTCATTTTATATTCATATCCTTTGGCATAATCCCATTTACCATGTACCTTACTAAGAAGTAGTTTATCATTTTTAGTTTTTAAACAGGCAAGGAAACAAATCTGACCTCACTAAGGCTTTCATAGGAAACAAGTCAAGGTATACAAGGTGTTCCAATCATGATGGAGGCACTTACAGTAGACATCCATTCCCCATGACTAACTTAGATCATCGGATTTATTACCATAAATAGAAGACAAAGAAAATGTTATGCCCCTGGTCCTTGTTTCTCTAGTCTGAAAATATCATCGAGTCACTCAAGGGAACACAACAAACAAAAATTGATAATAAGAAAAATTCATTATCCTTTAGCATGATTATTGTATTTGCATAAAAGAAACAGACAGTTGTGATTATAGTGTTTAAAAACACTTTTGATTAATCTTGCAAACACAGGCATAAGAATTATTATCAATCGAAGACTATCCTTTATCCAACAACTGTTTTACCTATTTTTAGTGTTTAGAAACACTCTTTTCATCATGATGTTGTGTTGAGAAACACATTTTAGTCCAACTAGTTGGCATTTAAAAATACTATTTTTTGTAGTTTATTGTCAATTGTGGATGAGGGTAGTATTGAAATATACCATTATTCGTAGTTTATTGTCAATTGCGGACTCAACATCGTATCAACAAACATGATCTTGATCAAATACCCCCTAGGGAAAATAGTTTACCTAGGACCCTAATGTGGACAAATTCCAAACTTAGGAAGGCACATTTTTCTAACAATTCTCTTAGGATTTGGCACATCACGAAAGTGACTGAAGGATATATACAGACTGATATTTAAAAGGCCAAATGCACAAGTGTTGTCTTGATAGATAGAGCGTTGATTACAGGTAGCGCCTATTTACTAGGTTTTCACCACTTGGCTACAGTTTTATTCTATTTTTGCTATCATTGGTGCCTGTTTACCAGGTTTTCACCAAGACACTTTTTATCTTTTCCAATTTTTTTGTTCTTTTTGATTTTCTATTTTTTTGGTATTTTTCTCTTTTTTTATTTTTTTTTGGACTCACCAAGGCACCTACTTGCTACGTTTTTCACCGAGATGGTCATTTTTCAAGAATTTTTCCATTGTTTTTTATTTTTTCCAGGATCCATATTTGTTGTTTTTGAACTTTTTTCAGGACTATTTTCGATGTATAGGAGCTACCTCTAGAATGTCAGGCATAAAACCTTTTTAGATGTAGAGTGTTGATTAGATCTAGTAAAACATCTCCTTCAAGCATAGCCAATTGATAGGCTCCTGATCCAAATGTTGTTGTAATGACAAAGGGAGCCAGCTAGTTGGGTTCAAACTTCCCCCTTTGTTCTCGATTCTATTGGTTCTTAGGATTTTCTCTTAGAACTAGATCTCCTACTTGAAAACTTCTTGGTTTCACTTTCTTGTTGTATCCTCTTGACATTCTCTTTTCGTAAGCTTTGAGATGATCAAACGCCTATTGCCTGCACTCATCTAGCAATTCTAGTTACTGTAGTCGAGAGATTTTATAGTCCTCATTAGTGACTAGATGTTTCAATGATACCCTTAGTGATGAAATCTCTACCTCAACTGGTAATATTGCCTCTGATCCATAAGCCAGTGCAAAAGGAGTTGCGCCAGTTGGTGTTCTTATGCTTGTCTTGTAAGCCCATAATGCTAGATTGATTTGCAAATGCCAATCCCTTCTTGATTTGTTTACTATCCTATGTAAAATTTTTAGAATGTTCTTGTTTGATGCTTCAAAATGTCTGTTACCTTCAGGGTAATAGATTGAGCAACATTGTTGAGTGATTTTGAATTGCAGACACAGCTCATCTATGTCTTTTTTTTTTTAATTGACCCCATTGTCAGTCATAATCGACAAGGGTATGCCATAATAGAAGATGATGTAATTCAAGATGAACATTGAGATTTGTTTTCCTGTTGCATTAGATAGTGGGACAACTTCCACCCATTTCATAAAATACTCAGTTGTAGTCATGATATATTTATGTCCATTAGATGAATTCAGGTAAATATGACCAACCAAATCAAAGGCCCACAGCTAAAATGGCCAATGTGTTATGAAGGGAATCAACTCTCTAGCTAGTGCATGTATCAAATTGCCACGGACCTAGTATTTCTTATAAGTTTTTGAAAATTGGATGGTGTCTTTCTCCATAGTGGGCCAATAATATCCGACCCTTAAGAGTTTTTTAGCTAATGAAAAACCATTCGAGTGTGATCCACACACACCTTCATGAACTTCTTTTAATACATGATTAGACTCTTCATGTTCTAAACACCTAAGAAGTGTTCCATCTAGACTACATCTAAACAAGTCATTAGCAATGATTACATAATGCAATGCTAATCTTATGAGAGATCTCTTTTCAGTTCTAGAATAGCCTTCGGGAATTGTTTGGTCTTTAAGATAGGAATAGATATGGGCATATCTAGATAACACTTGGGTTTCCAATGCACAAATAATTTGGGATTTAGGTGAATCATAAGCTAGGAAAGGGAGTTCTTCCACCAGGAAGTCATAGAAAAATTTGTGCTCCTCCAATTGTAACATGGATGCTAAGGTAACCATCACATCAGCTGCCCTGTTCTCTCCTCTCAGAATTTTTTGAAATTAATTTTTCAAGTCATCCACCACTATTTTGTAGGGCATTAATTTATCATCCTTCATCTGATAATCACCATTGATTTGATTGATAATGAGTTGTGAGTCACGATAGTTGTGTAATTCAATGATTTTCCACTCTATTGCAAACTTGAGCCCATTCACAAGAGCCTCATACTCTGCTATATTTTTGGTGCATGGAAAAATCATTTTATATGCCTTGGGAATCTTATAACCTTATGGTGTGATGAATAAGCATCCAGATCCTGAGCCTTGTTGTGTGAAGGAACCATCAAAGTACATTTTCCAGGGATGTTCTATTAAGTGCATGATAGATTCATCTGGAAACTCCACAAGTAATGGCTTGTCATCAGTTAATGGTATCTTTGCAAGTTGATCAGCAATCACTTGTCCTTTAATGGCTTTTATGTCCACATATTCAATATAAAATTCACTTAGGATCAGGATGCACTTAGCTAGTCTTCCTGTCAACATTGCTTTGTTCAATAAGTGTTTAAGTGGATCAATTTTAGCTACCAGATTCACCTTGTGTGCTAACATGTAGTGTCTAAGCTTTTGAGATGCGAACACCACTACTAAGCATGCCTTTTCAATCATTGAATAGTTCAGCTCAAATGTCACCAAATTTCTACTGATGTAATATATGGCTCTTTCTTTTGTTGCTTCATCTTCTTGTGCGAGTAAGACACCTAATGATGTATATGTAGCTAAGATGTAGAGAAATAGAGGTTTCCCATAAATTGGTGCCATTATAATTTGAGGACTCATCAGATATTTCTTAACTTGGGTAAAATTCTCTTCACATTTCTCATCCCAAGTGAATGTGGTTCCCTTACGCATCAACTTGGTGAAAGGTTGTGCTTTGTCCGCCAGTTGAGAGATGAATTGTCTTATGGAATATAGCTTTCCTTGAAGTGTTCTCATTTGACTGATATTCCTTTGGGGTTGCATCTCTAGAATAGCTTTCACTTTTTTTGGATCCCCTTCAATTCCCTTAGTTGAAACTATGAATCCTAACATTTTTCCAGATGACATGCCAAATGCACACTTTTTAGGATTAAGTCTTAACTAGAACTGTTCCATTCTGTCAAAGATCTTACTTAGGTCTTCTATGTGTGTAGCTCTTATCTTTGAATTAGCCAAGGTGTCATCTATGTAGTCCTCCATGTTCTTATGCATCATTTCAAGGGATATAGTGGTCATTGCTCTTTGGTAAGTTGCACCTACGTTCTTTAGACCGAATGGCATTACATTCCAATAATAGGTCCCCCAAGCACACATGAATGTTGTTTTCTCTTGATCCTCAAGAGAAATTTTGATTTGATTATATCCTGAAAATCCATCCATTAATGAATACATGTCATAGCCTGTTGTTAGGTCCACAATCATATCAATGTTTGGAAGTGGAAAATCATCTTTAGGGAAAGCGTTGTTGAGATCTCTAAATTCTGTGCAAACTCTGATGGACTTATCTGCTTTAGAAATAGGAATGATGTTGGAGATCCACTTTGCATAATCAATAGCCCTAATAAACCCAGCCTTCAATGGTTTTTCCAATTCTACTTTTACTAGCAACACCACATGTGGATTCATCTTTCTAAGTTTTTTCTTTACTAGTTTTACAATATGTGAAATAGAAAAGTGGTGCATGATCAAATATGTATCCAACTTAGGCATGTCTAAGTAGGACCAAGAAAATTTGACCCTCTTTTATTTGAAGAAATTGGTGATTTGGATCTTTTCATCTTCTGTCAATGACTAAGCGATGTGAACTAACTGAGGAGCTTCTATTGTTTCCAAATTAATAGGTTGTGTAGGTTCAATCAAAATTGATGATCTTTCTTGAAAGTGATCTCGGAGGATATCAAGAATCCCATCCTTTGGCACCTCAAGGAGGTTTTCACATTTGGATACGTCTTTTTCTTTTTCTCTTTTAGGATCTGATACTGCCACTAGGTGGTTTTCACCATCAGACCTCTTATTCTTTTTGTTTTTCTTTTTGAGATTGAAAAACTTGATATCCTCCTTAGTCATGATTTCACTCCTTACGTTGGTGGGAGAAGGGAAGGGTTCATAAGAATTAAGGTAACAGGCTATGGACTATTCATTGTTAAAGGATAGCAAGCTTGCGGATGTGGGCTCAATCCAATCTATTAGGTCAGGGTACATTAAGGATATAGACTCAGTAGGTTCAAGAGAAAAAACTACATTATTATCAATGTTATTAACATGTAAGACATCATCCTTTAGGTTTTCTTCTAAATAAGTTTTAGGATTATTAGAGTCATGTTCCTTATTATTAGAGTTCACATTAGTGTTATGCAAATTTAACTCTAGTGATCTAACATTTGAACTTTCTCCTTCTTTAGTTAAGATTCTAGGTACAAATTTGTGTATTACATCCACTTCTATATCCATGGTAGCATCAAATAGAGCATCCCACTCATACTCATGTGAGTCCACTTGACTGTCATCTGAAACTCCAAAGAAATGGGCAATAGTCATGGGCACTCCTTCCTCTTCAGGATCATGATTCTCTTCTTCTTGTAGTATTTCTTGCGGAGGTTCCTCATACAAATGAGGTGTGTCATCAATAAGACTCTGTTGTTCTTATTCTATGCTAGGCTCTCTTATTTTTTCTTCTTCTAGTTCTTGTTCAACATTGGTACCAATTTCTGATAGTGGATCTCCTTGCAAGAGTAGCAACCTTTTATAGGAAATAGGTTGTCCTTCTACTTCATCATCATCTGAGTCTCCTGAGCTATGAAATACAGGTTCACTTTTTGCTATAGGATGAAATCTTGCTTCTCTGAAATCCAATCCAGTCTTGTCTTTAGGATTTCTAAAATCCATGTGTAGGGGTTCCACTAGTCCTTTTTTGTGTTGTTCCAATGGTCCTTTTCCTTTGTAACCTATATATTTCATGATTTTGTATCCCTTTCCATATTTGTCAGTAGCTATTTCCACATGTTTTACATTTCCATCCTCTTCGTTTTCTTTGTAAAGCCATTGGAAAATAGCCTTTTCTTCATTTTCTTCTTCAAGGGATATTTTTTCTTTCACCATTCTGGTTCCTTCATGTATAGTTAGAGCATTGCCATTGGAAGGTGTAAATGTTGATGAAGGTCTTCCTTGTGTTCTAGGAGATATGGGAAGATCTGTTAAAGACATTGAGGGGTTTATCTTGTATTCTCCCATGCTTGTTTCTTGGATGTTGCTCTTTTTAGCAAAGCTTTTCAAAACCATTTCTTTGGATGTTTCCACTTTGTGAGATTTTTCCTTGTTATGAGGAACCATGCTTTTTGTTTGCTTGAGATTGTTACAAGACTATGTTGTATCTGTTGGAATAGTGACCTCCACTTCATTATGAGGAAATTTTAGGCATTGATGGTAAGTTGAAGGCACAACTTTCATTGAGTGTATACATGGTCTTCCGAGAAGAATTTTGTAAGCTAGGGGTAGATCGAGAACTTGACATAAGACATCTTGCTCCACTGGTCCCACTTTGATAGGTAAAACAACTAATCTTTTGGATGATCTCTCTTCTTCATCATAAGCCTTGGTGGTTATCTTTCTTCTAGGATTAATTGCATGTTCTGAGAAGCCTAGCTATTTTATCAAATTGTATGTGAAAATGATCAAACCAACACCTCCATCTATCAAGACACGTTTGACCTGGTGTTTATGAATAAGGACTTCTAAATGTAGAGGTTGGTTATGTGGTTGGCTCAATGATTTTTCATCCTCTTCAGAAAAAGATAGCTAATGTGGGGAATTCAAGTGACCAACCATATCTTGGAATATATCCAAATCTAGATCTTTTGGTATGTTAGTGCTAATTAGGGCTTGATCAAGAATCTCCCTATGACTAGGGGAGATTTTCAACAACTCTAGGATAGATATTTGAGCAGGTGTCTTTTGAAATTGATCCACAAGATTAAACTTTGGTGGTAGCACCACTTGTTTAGATGTTGTTGTGGTAGTAGCCAATTCTTTAGATGTTGAAGCCCCTTTGAGAGTGAGCTTAGCTTGAATTCGTGTTACAACATTAGAAGATTCAATTTTTTTTAACTCCTTTTAGTGTGATCATATTGATGGAATATTCGCATGGTTCCACCATATGAATTACATTATCATTATCAGAATATGTGTAGTTGACTTTGTTACTCTTTGAAGATTCTCCTTTCTCATAGTTAGGTAATGGTGTTTGAAATGCTTTATGATCATTGTTTGTGTGATGTCCCATCTACCTTGACTTTTCTTTCTTCAATCAAATCTTGGATGACATGTCTCAACTTCATACAATTGTTGGTCTTGTGTCCCTTGTTACGATGAAAATCACAATAACCGTTATCGTTCCACCACTTGGGTTTTATTTTTGGTTCCCAAGGTTTAGAATTAGGGATCATGATGATTTTGTTGTCCATGACTGATTTCAAGACCACTTCCAAGGTGTCTCCTAGTGGTGTGAATGTCCTCTTTGGTCTTGTTTCCCAAGGCTCTCATCGAGGAGGAGGAGGTTTGTCCAAAGTTTTATTAGCCGCTGGAATCATCATATAATTCAAATTCTTGTTTTCTTGGAGGTTTGTTGTAAGATTAAAGACCTCTGGTTTTGGTTTGACATTAGGAGTGTCAACAACTCCATCGTTAACCATGTTCTTGTTGTTCTTGTTTCCATACTTGTATTTATCCTTGGAGGGATAATATTTGTATTTATTCTCTTTGTGGATGGAGATTTCACCTTTCTTGATCAAGACCTCCTCAATCTTGATTGCACTATCTATCATTTTATCAAAACTTGGTGGTCCTTGCAATTTTATAGGAAAGTTAATTTTAGGAAGAAAGTTATTAACGAAGATGTCCATTTTTTCATTTTCAAGTATCTTCCTAGCATATTGTGCAAATATTGTTCTCCATCATTGTAGGAAGTTCAAGAATGATTCTCTTTCTTTTTGCTTGGTGTTGCACAAATCCAGCATTGTTACTGTGTGTTGGATGTTGTAGGAGTAGTGTTGTATGAATTTTTGCACAATTTCATCAAATGTCTTGATTCCTATAGGTAAATTTGAGAACCAATCCATAGCTTGTCCACCTAAACTTCATGGAAATAGTCTCATTAGATATGTTTTCTCATGCATGAACTCCGTACTAATCGTGCATAATTCCCTCACATGATCTTGAGGGTCTAAATTTCCCATGTATTTGTCATATGTTGGTATTGTGATGTTTCTTGGAAATGGAATCATTTTGAGTCCCTTGTCAAAAGGGAAAGGACATATGTGCTCCAAGGAGTATTGTTGTTTTGGTTTGTCTTTTTCTTTTTTGAGTTCTTGCATTTATGTTCATAAAGCAGTTAGTTGCCTTCTTAGAATTGATAAAGGACTAAGGTCTTCCTTTTGCTTGAGTTGACTCACATCATAATCCTTTGGTAATTTCACACCTCAAGAAATGAGTTCTAGGAAGTATTTCTCTTTGTTTTCATCAAAATTTCTCTCAAGGGTTTTGTTGAATTGTTTGTTGTTTGCATCTTTTTGGTATTCTTTTTCAGTGGGATCTTCATCATCATCTTGATATGTTTCACAGTATTGTAACTCTTCTTCTTTTTTATCATGTTCTTCTTGGTTATCTTGGTCATGGTATCTTTCATCCCATTGATAATCATCCTGGTTGTTCATGTTTATTTGTTTGGGTGTCGTTGTATGAGTAGTGCTGGGTGTAGTGCCAAATAAGGGATTGATTCTTAAGGTTTCTCATGTTTCAAATGTGAGAAATTGTACTTTGTCTATGAAGGGGTTCTTTCTGAAATTGTAAGCTTTGTGCCATGTAACAACCATGAAAATTGGATTGAGGAACCAATGAATGTCTTGTGTTTAAAAGTGGGTCTGATTGTTTGCAATGTTTGATTGTAGATCCAAGGATGCAAGAGTGGGTTTGAAATGTTGTTTTATGGATCCAACATTAAAGGGTGTCAAAGTGCCATGTTTATAAGTTGGGAACTAAAGTGCAAGTGGGTCTGATAATGTGAAAGTTTTAGCGTCAAAGGGTGTCAAAGTGCCATGTTTATGAGCTGAGAACTTGGTTGTAGATGATTGGATAAACTGACTCCACAATTGGACAATGTAGATTTGGACCATGCAAGGTGACAAGACATTTTCAAAGGTGACTCTTTCTGGTTATCAAAGGACTGTGTTTTGGCAATAGGAACTTACTAATGGGCCAAATGGGTATCTGAAAATATAGTGACTAGAAAATAATTTGGAACCCTGGATGCGACTCAGGAAATACCGTATGTGAATCAGGAAATGGAATGTTCACCAGATGTGACTCGAGAAATGGTGTGACTACCAAATGCAACTTTGGTTTCAACAAATGCGATATGGGATGCAACTCAAGAACCCAAGATGCGATCTTATGATGTCAGGAATTTTGCAATTTCAGTGTTTTTCAGAAAATGGGTCATGTCTGTGAAATTCTAGTGACTTGTAGGTGCTTGTAAATGCTTTTAAATTCTCTGTACTTGTTCATTTGGGGAGGATTATCTGAATTTGTATTTAGGACACACCAAGTAAATGTTTTAATCAAACAAACCTAACCTGCCTTATACTAGGTAGAGATTGAAACCACTTGTTCACTGACTTAGGAACACACCCAAAGACTCCTCAGAATATGGCAGTCCAAAAACATGAAATGGATATTGGAGCCCATATTATCTTAGTAGTAATGTCAATGGGGGCTCGATATGGTGAATGTCTTGGGGCAATTATTATTTTCCTCGTACAAGTGATAACAACCTTTCGGGGGTGATTCGGGTAGCATCTAACATAAGGCTTTTAATGAAGGCATTTGTTCACAACCATCTCCCATAGTCCCGCAAGCAGGATTGAGGCTGAAAGCCCTATAGGAACATGAAAGTGTGTAGTCTCGCAAGCAAGATTTAAGCGGCTCCACTCTACACAAAATCCAAGTCTATCATTGGGATTTCTCATCAATCTCCCAAGACAATATAGATCATGTCTTCCAAGGATTTAGCCTCAAGGAAGCATCAAATTTTATAGTCGGGTGGAAGAGTCGGCATAAGACTTGTCCCCACTTGGGTTGTTCCCGAGAGATTTTTTCCTCAATTAGCAGGCCCTCTAAAGGCGTACAATAAAGAAAATGGATAAATGATAGCGAGGTCTAGATTTCTAATTCTCCAAAAAGGAGAAGAGCATAATCTCCTATCTCATACCAAAAATCCCAATCACATCATGCATATTAAGATCCAATTACTCCAATTTGATGCCAAATAACAAGCCAATGTTTGAGTTTCTGATTCTCCCTCAAGGGGAAAAGAGCATAATCCTTTAATTGATTTGTAACTTGATCTCAAATTGTTTTAATATTCCTAGAAAACCAAGCATGAAATTTTTATATTTTCTCTTTAGAGGCAACCTACATGACAAGCATTAGTAATCTTTTGTTTGATATTGTCTTAGACAAACGACCTGAAAACCACCGTTAGGATTTTCAAAGTCAAACAAAAACATCAAGTTCACCTATTAGCTTGTTAGCTTGTTAGAAATCTAAAATTCAAAGAATTCTCAAATGATAATGCTTTAAAGAAAATTAAATATGTAATTGTTAGCATTCATTCCTTAATTTAACTCCAAAGTGTAAGCCAATTTTTGAGTTTCTAATTTTCCCTCAAGGGGAAAAGAGCATATTCCTCTGATTGATTTACAAAGTGAAATTAAATTACAATTAAGTTCTCAAAAACAAAAGCATAGAGTTAATTTTATTCTCTTAAAGAAAATCATAAACAAGGGTTAGCATTTGGGTTTCTGTCTTTGGCCCTGCAAACCATAGTTAAGCTATCAAAAACCAGAGATATCAACAAACTAAACTGTTAGGGGTCAGAAAACTCAAAAATGCAATTAACTCCCCCATATACGATCCTATTTCCCAAAAATGACCCAGATCACCGAATGTGATCCTGGATTTTATCAAATGTGATTCTCCTCCTAGATACGATCCTGGAATCCGAGATGTGATCCCATAAATGTGGTATGCGACTGTGCTTCCAAGATGTGATCCTCAGACATAAAAAAGCATGGCAAAAGTTAGTTTAAAATGCTTGAAAATTTGGAAATCTGGGGCTAGGCCCCACGGTGGGCGCCAAAAATGTGTGTGTGAGTTTGTGATCAGAAACACCACACTTCAATAAGACATTATATCACTCGTTAGGAGGCTTAATCAAGAAAATTCAAGAAACTAGCAAGTGAAGTCATCTTATTCCTCTCTAGTTAGTGCAAGTGTGAAATACAGGTTGTTAGCTCTCAGATTTGACCCTTAAATAGTGACAATGTTACACTAAAATGAGAGATTCAAGGGCAATATGTATGAAATTAGCTAGATCTAGAAAATACTTCTCAATTAAGCATGAAACAAGAATTCTTTACCAAATAGCCCAATTGAGAGATTTCCTAATTAGCTAAAGCATGAAAACATGATAATACCTATCAAATTCAAAGCATTAAGAGTGAAAACATTAGCAAGAGGGTTAACAATCCAAATATTATGAAGCCTCCAACTCCAAGATAAGCTCCAATATTCAAGAAATTAAGATAAGAGTTATCAATCCAAAGATCAAGAAGCCTCAACAGTTCACAATATCCATAAGCTAGAGCCAAAATTCCAACATGAAGGAGAGCTAGAGAGCATGAAGCCTTTGAAAATCCTCTTTTATAGATTGTGCGAGGAATTGAACGGTTGAGATGCATCTATGAGGAGTGGTTGGGATGCACTCATACTTGATCCTTGATTCATGTGAGAGTCTCTTAATGCTTAAGGTGTGTTTGTTGTGTTTGTTGTGTTTTTTTGATTTGAGAGGTATTTATGATTTTCTTTTAATTAATAACTCTAGCCATGCATTTGGTGGGATTGAATTAATTAAATAGACCTAGAGTTATTTGACTTGATTTTGCTTGAAACCTTGGTGATAAGTGCTTGATTTAGGATTTTATTGATTTTATTGAATTTTTGGGATTTATGTTAATGATCGAGAATCAAATTAACATAATCAAGGTTATATACCGAATTAAGGGAAAATAGGGCCTTAAGTTCTATTAGCCTGAGTTTAGGTGATTACAGCACCGAGTCCTAAACAAGTTACTCCTCTGACAAGGTTCCTCCTTTGTACCGAGCAATGTTCACTGAACCAGCAAGTTCTCAGATTTAGGATCATTCTAAATGTTCTCATTTACCACAGCAGTCTGTCGGTCACCAAGCTTCTTCTGTGTACACTCAAAAGAACAGTGTCCTTCTTCACCACAGTATAACAAGTACCCTTAAAGATAACTCTACCTATCTTCTTCTTCGATTCTATAGGTTTTTGTTCATCTTTTGCAATCGGTTTATCCTTCACTGAGTGATCAATCTTTTCCTTCCCTTGGGGATTACTATGTTGTTTCATTTTCATATTATTTTTTGCCTTGAGAGCATACTGATAAGCATCTTCAACATAATCAATCTTCAGCATACCAAGCTCATCCTGAATATTGAATCTCAAACCATTCACATACTGAGCTACCTTTTCCTTACCAAGTTCTCTGTGTCCAGACCAAATAGTAAGCTTGTAGAGCTCCTCGGTATAATATTAAACAATCAAATTTTTTTGCTTCAGATTCTACAACCTCTTAAACAAGTCAAGCTCATAGTCAGCAGGTATAAACTTAGCTTTCAATTTAGTCACCATCAACCTCCACCGATTCATCTTCATTTCACCTTCATCTTCTCTATCTCTTTGTAATTATTTCCACCAAAGAGCAGCATGTCCTTTCAACTTAGTCTATGCCAATCTAACCCGAAGAGGATCTTCAATTTCTTCATGCTCAAAGAAATCTTCTAATTCACCAATCTAGTCAATCAAGTTCTCAGGCTTCAAAGTACCAAAGAAAGTAGAAACCTCCATTTGGTAACTATTACTTAACTGAGCTCCATATCTATGTAATCGAGCAGTTCTATCTTCACCAGATTTGTCCCTTTGGTCATCACCACTAGATCCAACAGCTTCCTCATAACCATCCTTAGTACCTACATTCATAGGTACACCAGTAATAACTCTCATGATCTCAGTGATCATGTCATTCTTCATCAACTCCATCTCAGATCTAAAATCATATTTCACCTTCTCTGTAATTTTCAATTCCACAACATCACAGAGATCTGCAATCACTCTAGGGTCCAATCTTCTTGGAGGCATCCTTAAAGATAAGAAAACCCAAAGCAACAAAACCCTACACCGACCACCTTATGACAACCTCCAAGTTGTATGCAATTTAGACCAACCTGCCACCTTGCATGAACAACCAGGTCAAGATTCCATAAGTTTAGTGCCATGGATCTACAACTCAAATCATAGAATTTCTTCGCCAACAAGATCAACTTCGCAAGATCATCCTTGCTAGGTCAAGCTTCACACAAGATCAGCTCAGCTCTGATACCACCTAGCGCAGTCAAGGATGGTGGATTTAATGAAGGACAATCCAACCTTGCAGCCAACTACCAACACATCGAAAATACACAATAACAAAATGTTTCAACTCAATTTTCATTAACATGCCTGACTGTAAGGCCTTCCGGGTTAGGTCCAATTACAATCAATAGTAATTCTACAAGATCCAATCCAACTCCAGCTAGTCTACTTCTAAGATAGATCAACAACTGATGGAAACCCTAAGGCAGATCTAAACTTGAGCTCGGAAGCCACCAAGCAATCTCCTTGTCTCCAAGCAAGAAAACCACTAGCTCTGCTATGAAAATTATCAATATTCAATCTGATCTGCTAGATCTCGCAAGATCCAAGTCTATGCTATCTTTTCCACAACTTCACTTTTTATCTACCACTCCAGACTTACTCTAAACAGCTACCCAAACACTCCTTAAATACTAATCTCTAGCCACAAGTTGGCTGGATGACATAATTAACTCCTACAAACAAATATTAAATGCAATATAAGTTAGCTCACAAACAACCTTACAATTATTTAATTCTCCATGCCAACCTCTAGATCTTCATAGGAGAATGCAACAAAAGATACCAACAATAAATGCACCACGTCGGCCAACCGAATCACCAAGAACTCTAGTTGATAAACCAGAACTAGCGAGCGCCAGAGAAACAACTGAGTACCAATGAAACAACCGACCAAGCCAAGCAACACCGAGAAACACATGCATCACCAAGCACAACTTCCACTAAGCATCAGAAGTTCCACCGAGTTCCTTCAGCGATCGAGCTTCCTTCAATAACTGAGACCATCGGTTAAAGTTGCAACTGAGTACCACATAACCAAAGCAACACACGTCCATGCAGATTCATCAAGTACCCTAGAATGCCCTTGCATCAGGGATGGATGACAATTTTGACTCCAAATTCCACTCTGAAGGCCTTTGAAAATGCAAATTGCTAAAACTTAAAAAATAGTGATAATTGGATTTTTAAATTTTCACTCATCTCTGTTCACTGCTTCACTTTTGCACAACCTCAAATCTCCTTCAAAATTCATTGGGTGAATTCTATGGTAGATAGCATCTACACTTTTTAAATAAAATGAACATTCTTCACCTTCAACTTCAGAATTATATATATAATATACAATACATTGTTAATGTATTAAATTAAATAGATACAAATATTCAAAATCCTTTTGTAATAATTCTAAATAATATAAACTTTTTACTAATATACTTAATGTACTTTAATTATTATTTTTATGTAGAAGATATTTCGTATAAGAAATCACCATGTTGTTTATTGAAATCCATGGTTGTGAATTGTAAAGAAGGATGCAACATGATACAAAATTTTTTATTTTTATAATCTTTGACTGTCTATTTTTTCTTTTGATGTGACTACTTGAACACAATTCAAAATTTATCCAAACACACTTGTAGAATAGAAGTATTCAAGTAGACCAAATTGATTGAAAATAAGATGGACAAAAATTCTATTTTCAAGTTATTGCTACAAACATTTTCATTCCTACACATCAGCAAAAAGAGGGAGCTAGAATGTGTAGAGAAAGTCATTTACTATATCATTAATAGTACCTACAAATAATCCATGTGATTAATATAGAGCATCACAAAGGGAAATCAATTAGATGACTGGTTAACTATGTACATAAATGCCTTATGTTTCCACTAATCTATCTACAACCATCAACTACTTTACCTAACAATAACTACTATATGTAGCACTTATAGGAAGGAACTTGATGCAATGCCTCTTGTTACTTTCTTGACATTCACACTCCTTATTCACCTTAAAATGAACTCTTTAAAGGACAATCTCAAGAAACTTAGTATTGAGTTCAATTATATGAACTCAAAAGTATTAGCCATCAAATTATATAGAAAGAGATCATAACATATAATCACATGTTCTACACAAAATTGAGGTTTTTTAAGTCATGGGACAACATGCTTATGACTTATAAGTCTCCCTTACTCAAAAGGGATAGCTAAAAATTCTCATCACTATCTAAAATTAATCCAAAACCTAAATCCTTCTTTTTTCTCTACTTTTCATATATTCATATATATACTTTATTATTATAATAAGGTTGACACCTATAAAGTGAGAAATCATGTAAACAAAAAACCTCTATTAAGACAAGTTCATCATTATTTTGATGTGAAATGCATATACATATACACTTTGTTGATGCAAACCTTTTCTACAAAAGGAAACTTTTATTCTCTAGAGCATACAAACAATCCAATAGTATTTTTTCAACTTGTGATTGTAAAACTACTCACCCAATCCTTCATTTTATAATAAATAATTTTGAATAATATTATTAATGATATTTACAACCATGATAGATATCGCTTACTAATTTCCTTGTGAAAGAATTAAATGCAAGAGCCACCCACGGCATTAAACCCTAGATACCAAAGATTTTCTTTATAATAAATAAGTTTGAAATCAATGATATTTACAACCATGATAGATATTGTCTTCTAATTTCCTTATACATGTACAAAAATTAAATGCAAGAGGCACCCACTACATTAAGGCTTAGATACCAAAGACTGGCTAGAGTAATCTAGATGTTTGAAGGATACCAAATAATTCCCTTTAAAATAAATGCAAACAAAATTCTCAAAATATTCCTAAACATCTAAAGAAAAGATATTGGAGAGAGGACATTTCCAAATCATCCTTATAAATTGAAACGGAAATAGTACATGTAGAGAACATCCATAAGACATCTTTAAAATTCTCAAATAAAGAAACAAAAAAGCTATTTACAAACTGCTCAAAATTTTCTAAACTAAGAAAAAAACATATATAGATCATTCCTAAAACTCTTAAAAAAAGAAGAAAAATATCATTCTTAAAACCTAAAAATAAAAATAAAAAGACATCAACAAATTGTCTCTAAAACTTTAAAAAAATATTAAATTTAAGTAAAAATTCTCTCATTATAGTTGTCACCATGAGAATTGAGATAGCACCTAAACCCACAAATAAGATTTATATAAAGAAAATATAGGAGGTTTATGAGGTTAACATGACTTGCCAGCTTAAAAGGTCTACAAACTTCTCTAAGACACCATTATAATTAATAATAATAACCACTTTTCTTATTTAATCACATAAAATCAGCTTTCCGAAAGCTTGTTAGGTATTTTTTTGGTAAAACGATAGTGAAATGAAGATCAGACAATTCTCAGTACTTAACTCGTTGTTTTTTCAACTATAAAATGAATTGTACGTCATCTTATTTCAACTAAAAAATTGACGGTGATAGCGCAGTGGGTGAACAGAATCTTTAACAGAAATTTTTTGGATGTTTTCATATTTTGGTTTTAATGTTTGTAATTTATTGATATTTTCTATGGCAGAAGATTATGTTCACGAATTTTATGAATAGGAATAAATCCAAGAAAATTATATCCTCTTGAACGGGTGATTTTAAAGGACTGTACGTTTGGTCTACGTAGAATACGATGTGCACTTTCAAAAATATTGCTTGCCATCTGATTTTTTTGGTCGAAACAAATGAATTAGACAGATTTTGATATTTTTGTTTTTATAGAGTGCAATTCATTATTGTACATAATTATTTACGTGATGGACTAATTTTATCTTTAGTTTTTTGTTTTTTTTTTAAATTCAAATATTTGTAAAAGTCATTTATAAAAATTCTAAGATGTTTTAAAAATAAAATTTAAATATGGAGTTGTTTATTAGTACTTGTCAATAGTCTACAAGTACTATTGCATCACTTTTTTAGATTTCTTTCATTAACTATTGATTAAAACCAATTCTTTGCATCAATTATAATTTAGTATTTTCTTATTTTGTTAAAAATAACACATATTCTATAGTCTAAATGTAAATTTTTTAAGTTTATAATTTGTAAAAAATATTTTTTGATGATATGATTGGCTAATACATTTGAGGTCTTATATGCCACTTTTTTAGGAATAAAGAGCATGAATAGCTTTTTATTTTTTATTTTTTAATTATTGAATATTTTAAAGGTTTTGAAAATTTTAATTGATTTTGTTTTATTTTTTTTACAATTTTTTTTTACCAAAATTTTAATGTGTAATTTGTATCATATTATATTAAAATAATATTGACTATTTTTGTTATATTATAAACTATTGAATATTTTTTAAATTTATTTTAATATATATTATATAAATTTAGATTTAATAGAATAACATTATGATATTGCTGAAAAATAGTTATTTGGCCTAAATATTTAATGTTAAAATTAATTATAAGTAGAACTATTTTATAATTTAAATTAATTACAATTTATATTTTATAATTATTTACAAAATTAAAAAATATTATTAGAACTATAATTATAATAATTTTATAATTATTTATAATTAAATAATTACTTTACATATGAATTAAAATTAAAATTAAACTTAGTTATAAATTATTATAATTAAAAATTTACTTTACATATAAATCAAAATTAAAGTTAAATTTATTTATAAAACTAAAGGCAAGTACTTGGCCACTACGTGGCACTTGTTTTCTTTTCTTTTGATATTTTGTAACAATGAAATATTTTATTTGCATCTTTGACATGTTTTTTATATTAAACCCAAAAGAAGAAGGGTGTTGTTCTTATAAACAACAATCTAAAGGGTGTTGTATCTTTCACATGTTATTTAAGTGCTATTAGATTTCCACGATCCATTAAAATTAAATTGAGAAGCTTCTAGTTTAGATTGTGTATGTGTTTTTAGCATCAAAGATTTGGATCACACTTTGTGATCTGTTGGTTCCTAACAGGGTTTACACTAATGAATAGTAACCAAGTTGATCATCCAATTACCTATGAAGAAGCCAACTCCAATTCTCAATAATCCTTCAACAAATAATCTCATATAAAGGCTAAATAGAGAGGGAGAATGAGACAAACCCTTGATTCATTTCATTCAAAATATAATAGAATTATACAATTCGAGAGAAATGGATCTGAATTGTATTTCTATTAAATTCAACTACTATTTCTGTTATACAAGAAGTTTACAACTTCTTTACTCAAGACTTGCACAAAACTTGGTACTAACTCTTCAATTTTTTGCCCAATAAATGATTTTACAATTGCTCATATTCACTTAGACTCTTACTACTGGAACCTATACCATGCACATCAGAGAATTTGGAACCCTTTCTCATGGGCTTGAATTTCCTTTTATAGAAAATAAGGGAGCAAACAAGCTTTGGGCCAGAGAAGACACATGTCACCAATCCATCAGACCACTCTATCATTACAAAAGATTTCCTCAGGGATGTTTTGGTCAAGACAAAATTACTTTACATCTTCCCCCCTAGCATTTGTTGAAGAAGATAATGAAATGATCCCACGCTGATGCAAGGTTTTACTTCACAAATATAACCACTGCAATATGCCAAAATTTGTTGCCAGACTTTCATATCAAATAATTAATTGGTTAATTATTTGTCTTTTACTCTTCATTCAAATACATCCCCAACCATTTTTTATACTCTTAATTTGTCAGCCAATTGAAACTCATGACCTCATCTACCTTTTTCCTATAAGGATTGTACTTAATGAATACTTGATTTTCCCCTCTCTCAAAAGATTCAAAAAATGCTCATGTACTTATAATTTTATCCATGTTATATTCAAGTGCATATCAATATCAAGGTCTTAACACATTAGATCAACTAGAGAGTTAATCACTCGCTCTGCATGTTCTTTCCATAACTGCAATGGTTTGAGATTTCTATTTTCATCCACAATTCTTGGTAGCAATATATATGATGCATTTCATTAAAACTTGTCAATAACTCTCTGACCTTCTTCTCCATGCTCTCTAGCAACACTTAAAAATCCTGACTTAGCTTCACCAACAAATGGGTTGGCTATGGTGTTGTTATCTTGTCAACATGAAACTTAGAAGCTACAAACATTATTTTCAATTCATTTTCCATTTGCATTCATTTAGAAAACAATGGTGTATCCATGTCTCTATCCTGATCAAAACTCTTCACAACATCAAACAATAAAGAAAATAACAAATGAATATGCACCAATCTTCTATCTACCTTCTAATTTAGATGAGTCAAAACTATACTGACTATTTAATTTTGTTTTAAGGCTAATATTTTTTCTTTATCCACCAAATTATTCTCCAATTCTTTTACTCTATCCACCAATTGAGCCATGGTTGGATCCATAGAACAAGAAGGTTCCTCAATCATTGGTTCTACTGTGGAACTAGTAGGAGAAATATCTATAGGAGACTAAGAGGCAACTTAAATAGGGGTGGAAGGAAGGGTCTTTGATGTAGAAGGGGCAGATATGGTTGCATGATTAGTAGGGGATGCCCCTAATAGTCTTTTCTCTAAGAGTTGAAATTTTAGTACAACTCAACATACTTTTGTTGCACCTTATTATATTCTCCAAAAACATGATCAAACTTAGCTTTGTACTCTTATTTCTCAAGTTCCTCCTTTCTGATATTTTCTTACCCAATTGGGCCACATCTATAGTTAAGCTTGTTGTCTCCACTCCTGACATGTCTGAGACTCTCTTTATTATGAGACTTCCCCTCAAATTAGGGTTAATATCTCCTATATATGGCTTCCTACCTTCCTCTAAAAGTGATCATATAGCCAAAGTGACATAATAATGGCTCCATGTTGATTACTTCAATTTTAACCTAGCCTCTTCCTCTAAGCTATATAGCTGCTTTAATTTCTTGACAACATCAAATGCTATAGCATCAACAATATCCCATTCTGGGAGAATTAAGACTCCTTGATTAACAATTATTTTTCCTTCCTTATGAATGATGGCACTGAATTCTTCCATCATCTCTTTCTTTATTTCCTCTTCATTTTCATGCTCACTTCTTTTAGGATTCTAAGCCTTCCACTCTTTACTTTTCTTTTGTACTCATCAATTTTCACTTTCCATACCAGCTATAAAAATGTCTGACTTTTCACAAAAGTCTCATTATGTATAAAATCATCATAGGCCTCTTTCCTTACATCTCCATATGCTATTCCCTGAATATATAAAGAGGTTAAATCCAATTCAAGTGATCCTCGTGTTGGGGGAATGCCTACTTGAAAATATTTATTAGTAACAGTAATAATATCCTTCTATTTTTCTTGTTATTTCTCTTCAAATTGTTCAACTCCTTGCCTTAGAGGTGAAGTGGATAAAGGAGGTGGTGAAGGGAATCTACCTGGTGAATCCTCTAGATCAATGGTCTTTATTCCCTTATGAGGCATAGGTTGAGACTTATGGGTCTCTTGATACTTCATTTTTGTCTTCTCCTTTCCTCTCACTTCTTCATCACTACCACTATTAGGTTCACCTCTCACCCTTTTATATATTTTGTCAATCACTAAAGGAAAGTGGGTGAGTCTTCCCTCAAGTGGCCTATCTATTTCTTGTGGTGATGGAGGTGTTGCAACTGAAGGCCTTGTTCTAATCTAAGGAATTGGAGATGTTTTCTACAGACTCATTTCACCTACCTTCTCACCCTCCAATATATCTCTTTTCTCCTTAAGAGAAAGCATAAGTTCATTAAAATGATTCACCAAAATATTCATCATCACAAATAATGGCTTGAAAGTCTTTAAAGGATTAGAACTTGGATCCATTTTCTAAAGAATATTTTGTAGCTTTCTATATGAAATCCATTTATCCTTCTTATCATCTTGTACATCATCAAAATTATTTCTAATCAGATCAATGGGGACATTGAATTCATGGAGTAGCAGAGCTCCTTTTATTCTAGTTCTGAACATATTATAGAAACCCTCTAGATCACCATGCCAAGATGAGCCAAGCCCCAAGTGATAACGCTCAAAAACCTTCTCAAAATGGATTCAACCTCCTTTGGTATCACAAAGAAAGGGACAATTGTGCAATCGGGGAAAATAGCACACTTACCTTTTACTGTCAATTATTTCACTTGGATGCAACCAATCTGCCACATCAGTTCACCAAATCTTAATCTAAATTGTACACTATAGTACAATACATGTGATTCCCCAGGAAAACCATATACCCTTAATACTATGTTGACAGGGTAACGTATAACATCTCCCCAATTGTGCTCTACCTTCAGAGTTGGTGTCCTTTTCTTAGGCCTCAAGAAATCAAGAAACTACATAGTGAGAGTCTAGGCAGACTAATGTTTAACATAGCTCTTAGTCTTGATGCAAAAAAATTATCAAATCTCACAAACTAGACTCCTCCCTATCCCATGACATGTCTGTACTCCACATTTTATTTGCATCTCATCTCCATCAACTACTCTTCTCAAATGTATAGACTCTTGAAAGAAGTCTACATTACTATATAAGAACATATGCATTAGAAAGAAATACAAGAATAATTAGGTTTCAAGCTTACCATTCTTGATTTCTTGCAACTTCTCATGTATCTTCTCTTCAAGGTATGAGGCATAGTCATATATTACTGTATCATCTTAAAATGGAAGCACTTCCATGTTAAGAACATTTAGCCCTCCAAGTAAGTGGTCTAGGGTCATGCCAAGTGCCTTGAATTGGTCTTTGCATGGGTCTGGCTTTTTCCCCATGTTCTGCTTCTCTCTCCATCTATTTCCAGCCTTTTTCTGGCACCCCGTCCTGAGAATTTGACATCTGAGACCTCAGGGTCAAGGTCAACCTCAACCCTAACCTAGGGCAGATTTGAGCTCAACTTTGACCTAGGGCAGGGTCGACCTTGACCCTCATCCTGGGTCCAATTTTCAAGTTCTAGAGTTTTTGGGATATCAGGCTTCGAAAAGTTTTATTTTCTCGCTTTTAGGTTGGCTGTTTCAGATTTTGGAATGGTAAACTCTTAAATTGCATTCAATCTAGGTCCATTTCTAGGGGTTAAGGTTAATTGGGATTTAATTCTCTAATGTCAGCCTCTCTAGAAGTTTGTGCCCTATATCACTATAAAAGGAAGCTTTCCTCTCTCATTTTGAAATCCATTATTCATCAAGAGCTCTCAAGGTGATATCCACAAGTTATGCAATCCATCCACTTTTCATGACTAAGAAATTTCATCAAGAAAGATAAAGAAAGCATTCTCAATCAAGGAAGTATTCAAGCCATTATCATCCATTCAAGCATTCAAGTTCTCCATTGAAGATCAAGGATTCAAGCATTCAAGCCTTTCAAGGGATTTGGTTCAAGCATTCAAGATTCATCATTCAAACCCTAGATCTATCCATCATGGTGGTGTGATCTTCCTTCAAGATCCTTTGTTCATCTTCAAGATCTATTCATTCTTCCCTCAAGGTGGATTCCAAGCATACAATCATGGAGGTTTTGATTTACATTTGTTAATGTTATGTTCAAGCTTTCATATCAACATACTTGTTTACATTTGAAATACAATTGCATATCTATTGAATATGATAGCAACATTGTTAGATTTACTTCTACTACTTGCTAGCATTCTCTATTTCAATTCCATTATTAAGGTTGATTCCAAACCGGGGTTTGACTAAGGCAAACCCCTCATCCAAACAACAAAACCATTTTTCTTGCAGGTATAGGTATAGGACAATGAATTGCAATTTAGATTTGGATACCCTTTTCGGTGAACTTCCGAGATCCATGAATAGAATTTCCATCAAAGTTGTTTTGGGTCAAGGTTGAGCTTCAGTGAGGGGTAAGATTGTGCCCCACTATCTGGGTCAAGGTTGACCTCCCTCAGAATTGAAAAAGTTTTCTGGGTTTTCTCTGTCTCGGCATTTCCAGTTTGGATCAGGTTGCAGAATCTCCTGAAATTGAACACAGACATCAAAAAATAGTGATTTCCACATCAACCTCCTTTCAAGATAAGTATTCCTATTTTATTTAGTTTGTATGTCCGTAACATTTTCCATATGGCATATTCCAACACGGGAATATGCCATAATAGATTCCTTGTAAATAAAAACTATTATTCTAAATAACTAAATAAAAAATTAGTTAGGCCAAAATAATAGCTGGCCAAGAATAATAGTTGGCCGAAAATATAAGTGCCCAAAAATATAGCTCACCGAAAATATAGGTGGCCGAAATAATAGCTCGCTAAAAATAATAGTTTTTACAAAAATTATATAATATAGAAGAATAAATTAAAAATACTTTAATAAATTAAAGAAATTAAAAATACTTTAATAGTTTTTTAAAAATAAATTATTTTAATTTTAAAATAATTAATTATTTAAAAATTAGTTTTAAAAAAAAATAAAAAATTTATTAAGGCACGGGGCCACCGGCCCTCGGCCCCCCGCATTCTGAATGGGCATTTGAAACATTTAAAAAAAATTTAATTAAAAATTTTTTCAAAAAATGTCATTAGGGCACGGGGTAACCACATCCCCAGCCCCTGCTGACAGTATTGCCACCGATGGCAGCAGGCAGTCTGCCAAAGCTGTCGTGGGCTCTGTTGTACAGCGGGTCCCACGGTAGCTTTGGCAGGCTGCCTGCTGCCGGTGGCGGCAGTACAACCGCCACTGCTAGCAGGGGCCGGGGATGTGGTGGCCCTGTGCCCCAATAACATTTAATTAAAAAAAATTTATTATCCCTTTCATAAGACACGTTTTCATGTTCTTTAATAATTCGCAGTTACATTCTAATTTATTCAATCATCAGTTACATTGAGAACAGTGTTCGGTTACGATAGAGTTACAAATCAATCATCTCATATATTGTTCATTGTACCATTCATATTTTCATTTCATAGTGTCTGTGACAACAGGTCGATATATTTGCATTTTGCAGGTAATGATCAGCAACCCCTCTTTGTTACAAGTGCTTTACTAATGCTTTTAAGATATTTGTGTTTTTTAAGTTGTATTCCACTCTAGATAATCTGATTATATCATACATTTTAATTTGCAGAAGACTTGCTCTTGATCATCACAGAGAGCAGGAGTATAGATTTTTAGCACGGTAGTTTGCAGGAGAGTTGGACTTCAGCATCGTACAGAGGAGTAGATTGTGTGTGTAGGTATGTTTTTGATTAAGGTAAAATCAGGTTTTATATGGACCCAAAACTAGAGTTTAAAACAACATAAGATAGAGCATTAATGCAAAACAAAAAGGAACCCCTGCTAGAAAACCACAACACCGAACAAAAGACGTACAGTGCAAGAGAAAAACAAGAGATGAAACCTACTGCAAAATATCTACTAGCCAGAACAAGCTAATATTCTTTAATCATTTCCTCCACCTTCTTCTAGAGATCTTACATCTTCTAGATGGTTTCTTGCAGTTCCTTCAGCTCTGTAGGTTTTTCAGGAACCTTTCTCTGAGTGCAACCTCTAGTTCTCGTCCCGGGCCCTATATTTCCAGTTTCCTCTTCAATAGTTATTGTAGTTTTTTCCAGCATGTTTCTTTCCAGATGATTATGCAGCATTTTCAGGTTCATAACTGTCACCTTCAAACCTTCATTGCTATGATTCAGGACACCTCTTATCATGCTATCATGGTAATTAATTTTAGTCTCTAAATTTTTCATCTTTTCTTTAACTTTCTTTTTCAACTTAGCAGTACCATCCTCTATAGACTTTTTATTTTTAACCTTATCCAAAAGCTCATTTTCCATTCTTCCCATCTTGGTCCTCATGTTATTCATAGTTTTTTCCATATCCTGAATATGGATCTCCATTTCCTACATTTCCTTCTTCCAGTCCCTATTCTCCTCCTGGTTCTCCTCTATGTTCTTCTCCTCCTCGAGCATACAATTTTCCTTCTGAAGGTTACCAAAATCCTCTTTGATATTGGCTTTCTCCAGCATGGCCATCTCATCCTTTCCATGCTCCCCTCTAGTAGAGTTCTCCTCTCCGGTATCACTAGCAGAAGGAAAGAAACTAATCTCCTTTCCTTCATTATCTTGGCCACCTGTAAAACCCTCCGAAGAAACATTGTCCACTTTATTAACCTCCTCTCTAGATTTACCTTCCCCCATTTCAGGCCTGGCTTCATTCATTTTATTCTCTAGAGGATCGTTCTAGTAAGAAATTACCTCCTCCATAGTGTGAGTTCCAACCTCCTCTTTCTCAGCACCCTCCATAATAACAGGGGTATCTTTTGATTTTCTTCCAAGGAGTCACCATGGGTTCCTTCTTCTTCCTCATCCACTTCCTCCTTGTCTTCTCCTTCATCATAGCCGGTCTCCTCCTTGTCTTCATTCCCCTCCTCCAGCCACTCGTTCATTTCCTCTTCTTGATAGCTTCCATAATCTTCCTCTTTCTCATTGCTTTTCTCTTCCTCTTTTGTCTCCTTCTCACTGTCTTCCACTAGAACACCCTTCCCACACAATTGGGGATTGAGCACAGACTCCTTCTCAGTTGTATCCTTATCTTCAGAAGTAGTAGAAAGTTTTCCTTTTTTTATCTTTCTTTTCTTGCTAGTCTCAGGTTCCTTCTCCTCCTCAATCTTCGCCTTTCTTTTCTCCTTGATTTTTTTAGGGATAGGGTCTAGAATGTTATCCCTAATGTGCTCAGAGATGAGGAGAATCAAGCCTTCATGCAGCACCGGATTAGAAGCCTTCTTTCTGTGCCTCGTAATGCTACTATTCAGAGAGCTTAACAGGTAAAAAGGAAAAGAGATCCTCCTTTTGTGCCTGAAGTGGTTAGCAAACACAAAATGAAAATTATATATTTTCTAATACCGCCCATCCAGAGTAAAGTATTCAATCATGGCCTTCAGAATTTTAGCCCAGAATTCATCAATGTTAGAAATGTCCACATAGTCCCCCTTCCCCTTAGTCATTAGGGCTTTCTCATCAATAATTATAGGAAAAATAGCATAGGCTTCAGTTCCTAGCTTATTATTGCCTCTATGAAAATGGGTACCATCAACAGGTAAGCCAGTAATTTCTGCTATGCTAGAAATAGAAAGCTTGAACGACTTGCCCCAAAGAAACACCTTACCATTGTTCCATCCCTCCACAAACAAAGTCATGATTCTTTTGTTGTGACCATGAAGCTTCTTCATAAACTAGGTAACCCCCCCTTTTTCAGCTTCTTCCACACATCTTTTTCATGTCTCCATTTATCACAGTCAGAGGGTTCCTCCCTCTTCAGACCACCTCCCATAATTTTCTTGTTTTTCATGTACTGGTTCAGCTTCTTTCTAGACTTCTCCTCCTTACTTCTCAAGTTCACAATGCTTTTTTTGTTATTGAGATTAACCCTTTGTCTGTACCTTATTGTCTATGGAGTAATGCTCCCACACTTCAGCTTACATGCAAGTCACCTCAATAAATGATTCATCCTATTCATCATTAACTTAAGTGATGTATCCTTCATGGTGATTAATTATGTCATACTTGATTAGACTGGAAATCTCACTCTTGAGATTCGCTTCCCCTCTCCACTTTTGGATGACATCAGATAAAGTACCATCGTTAGCCAACTTGTCTGCTAGTTTATTTCCTTCACGATATACATGAGTGACATGGCAATCCTCAAAGGAGTTCATTAAATGTTTAATTTTGTTGATGATGTGTTCTATCATCCACAAACTGACAGAATTCCCTTTTATGGCATTAATTATATTTAGAGAGTCCCCTTCCAGCCATAATTTTGTGCAACCTAAATCTTTCACCATTATAACCAAATATAGAGCCGCCTCTACTCTACCACATGGCTAGTTTGAATTCCAAGAGGGACAACAATCGCTCGTAAGTAGTTTCTAGCATTATCTCTTAATATCCCTCCACCTCCAGCCCTTCTAGGATTACCTTTCGTTGAGCCATCAAAGTTCCCTATAACCCAACCTTCTGGAGGCGTAGTCCACATGACATTATCCTTAGGATTCTAGGACTTTCTCTTCTTTAATCTCTCCCATGAGATCTTATTGTTCTTCTCAGGATGAGGATCCTACTTTTGAAGTTTTCCATAATACTTCTAGCAACAGAATTCACAACCATTGAGGGAGGAGTCTTTTTCTCTCTAAATATTCTATTGTTCCTCTCCTTCCAGATAAGCCAGGTGAAGTGGGGGAGGACAAATTTCTAGATAATCCTTGCATTGTGGTCAATAAAAGGACTCTGCCACTATTGAAAGAAGTCCTGGATAGAGTTAGGTTTCACCCAATTGAAATCAAGGGAAGACATAGTGGAGTCCCACACCTCTCTAGTGAAAGAACAATGGATCATAAGGTGGTTACAATCCTCAGCTTCTTGATAGCACAGGGCACATCTATTAGGCATTTGAAATCCTCTTCTCAAGAGGTTATCCTGTGTGAGGATTTTATTCTGAACAAGTAGCCAGAAAAATATGTTAATTTTAGGAGTAATGTCCTTAATCCATACCTGCGCCCACAAAGGTTTAGCCTCATTAGGGAGGAGAAGCAAAGAAGTGGAAGCAACAGAGAACTTTCCAGATGTCGTCAGGCCCCAGATAATTTTGTCTTCTTCATTTTCTCTTATAAACCAGTTGTTTAGTTGTTTTGTTAGATCTTTAAATCTGATATCCTTCTGCCCCAGGTCTATCCACTCTTCATTTTTCTAGTAATCATAAACCAATTCTCCTATTGTGTTTTTACAATCTTGTATAGCATTCCCCCAATCTTCATTCTCTATTAGGGGCTTCTTTGACATCCATTTATCATTCCAAAAATGAATTTTCCTCCCATTTCCCAGCTTCCAAATAGCACCTTTGCAAATGAGATTCTTACCTTTACTAATACTATTCCAAACAAAAGATCCCTGGATGTCATTTTGAGATTGGAGAATGCCTTCAAGATTATTTAGATGGTATTTCCTTTTCATTATCAAGTTCCATTCTTTCTCCTCTTCAACTATTCTCCAGCATTGCTTTGCTAAGAGAGCTTTATTAGTGTAATTGATACTCCTTATTCCTAGACCCCCCATCTTTTTGGGCCTACAAATCTTCTCCCAGGCCACAAGACTAAGTCTCTTTTTCTCTTCCACTCATGACCAAAGGAACCTTTTTTGGATCTTCTCTATTAAGTCAGCAAATTTTTTAGGTATCTTGAATAAGCTTAGAGCATAGATCGATAGATTTTGTAAAGTAGATTTCAACAATTGAACTTTCCTAGCTTGACTGAGGATCACCCCTTTCCAACCCACCAATTTTTTCTGAAATCTATCAAGAATTTCATTCCAGAAATTAGCCTCCAGTTTTGAGCACAAAGGCAAGCCAAGATAAGAAGTCGGGAGGCTTCCTATCTTGCATCCAAGGATAGCAGAAATTCTATTCATTCTAGATTCAGGGGTATTGAAGAAAAATAGGGCACTCTTCTCCCAGTTTATGATTTGACTAGTAGCATTAGCATACACATTTAGTGCTTTTTTCATATTCCTTGCTTCCTTCATAGAAGATTCTCCCATTAGGATCATATCATCAACAAATTGTTCATGCAAGTAGATAATCCCTCCAAAAGTTGGATGAAGATCCGTAATCAGACCTTGAGAAACCTGATGAGATAGAGATCTCCCCAAACATTCCGCCATTATAGCAAAAAGAATTGGAGATATAGGATCACCTTGACGTAGCCCTCTGGATGGTCTGAAGAAAGGAGAGGATCCCCCATTCACTATCAGTGAAGAAGAGACAGTCGTAACAAGTTGCATAATGATTTTAATCACTCCCTCATCAAAACCAAAAGCCTGTAGAATTTTCATAAGAAACTCCCAATCAACCCTATCATAAGCCTTTGATAGGTCGAGTTTCATCAGGAACCCCTACTTTTTTTATTTCTCCAGCGAATGGATATTCTCATGAACAACCATGATCAAGTCCAAAATTTGTCTTCCCGAGACAACCATTTTGTTGAGGAGAAATGAGATGGGGGAGAATCTTGTACAGTGAATTACAAAGACTAATAGGTCTAAAGCTATCAGCTGTGTTAGCTCCCAATTTTTTTGGTATCAAAGCTATAAAGGTAGAGTTGAGCTCTTTAAGAAAGGATTTAGAGCCATAGAATTCTTTCATCACACCACAAATATCATCCCCTATAATATCCCAGAAGTGTTGAAAGAAAAACATTTGAAACCCATCCGGCCCAGGGGACTTTTCTCCTTCAAAAGACTGGATAGCTTTGGTTATTTCCTCCTTTGAAGGAATAGATTTAAGAAAGAGATTATCCTCAGCCACCAGTAGCATAGGAATGGAATTCAACAAGTTGTTCTGATTACCAAGATTAAGGTCTGGTTCTTTGGTTAGGATCGAAGCAAAATGGCCCATCATGTCTTTCCTTATCTCTTCCTCTTTATTAATAGTGCCCCTTTGGGTAATCAAAGAATTGATTCTATTCATAGCTTTGTGTTTCATAGCTGTTAGATGGAAGAATCTCATATTTCTATCACCCGCTTTCAGCCAAAGAGACCTAGATCTCTATCTCCAGAAAGTTTCTTCTTTAGTTATAATATTGCAGTACTCCGCCAAGATAATATTCTCTTCTTTTCTAGTTTCTTCTGTCAATCCTGTGCTCTGTATTTTATCTTGAATCTCTTTCAAATCAATTTGAATTTTGCTTTTGATTTGGAATATATCACCAAAGACATCCTTATTCCAATGTCTAACTTTAGACTTGATGTTCACCATTTTTTTTTCCACCTAGAACATAGCCTTTCCTTCCACTTTAATACTCCACCACTCCTCAATTTTTTTTTTGAAATCAGGGTGATTCAGACACATTTTCTCCAATCTAAAAGGATAATTGCCTTGACCTTTGAAGGTATTAACTATAAAGGAAATAGGAAAATGATTCGATCCTATTTGATTAAGAGTAGAAAGAGAGCAAGAGAACTTAGCAAGCCACCTAGGAGAAAAAAGGGCTCTGTCAAGCTTGACCTGAATGAGATCCACACCAACTCTCCTATTGGTCCAAGTGAAATCAATTCCTTCCAGGTTAATATCCAATAAACCTTCATTAGATATAAATTTCATAAAATCAACTCTACTGTCCACTTGGGTATTGTTCCCTCCTTTCTTGTCAGTATCTTTAAGGGAGTATTAAAGTCTCCCATCATCAACTAGTTTTCATCTGGGAAATCCTTTCTAAAATCATGAATCCTTTTCTAGAGGTGAAAGCAACCAGATTTAGTATTAGGGGCATACACATTAATCAGGGTCCAGTCAAAGTTATCCTTGATACTGCTAACTTTAACTACAAGGAAATTCTTATCTTCTTTCAATAGGACGTAAGAGAAGCTTATAGAGTTCAAAAAAATGGCCAAACCTCCAGAAGCCCCAACAACATCACTACTCAACTTTTCTCCATTCTTCAGAAAATTTAATTTAACTATCTTTTCTTTTACCATTTTAGTTTCTTGTATAAGTAGAATATCAGGCTTAGAATCTCTAACTAGATTCTTAATCACATCATGTTTATGAGGACTATTAAGACCTCTTATGTTCCAAGATAAAATTTTCATTAAAAATTTGGAGAACAGACCTGGTCGATGGTACGTTGCCTACCATTTGCAATATTTTGTTTAGCTTCTAGTTCTCTTTGATCCTTCTCAGACGCTCTACCCCTTTCTCTTTTAGGTGTGCCTATGTCTTCCTTTTGTTGTTGAGCTCTTGTCATAACTCCTCCTGATTTGAGTAGGCCCCCTTTTTTATTTGATTTAGAAGCCGAGCCTCCATGTGTTGCCTTAGCTTTAGTTGTTCCTGATATAGGGGTCAGATCCTTTAGATTTTTAGATTGAGATCCAGAGCCCGCTCCAACTAGAGACCTATTGTTATTCTTTTTAACACTAATCCAAGGGATTTTGTTCTCTGTTTCCACTATTTCAGAGTCCTCCTTTTGATCTTTGGGTCTTTCATCTTTAGCATCATGCTCTATCAAGTTCCCATTTGATACTTCACTACTGATTTGTTCTAAAACATAGTTCAGAGACCATTTGCAGGATTTGATAACACATCCTCTCTTCTGATATAAATAGGTTATCCTCAACCCTTGAACCCATTAGATGTTCAGTCTGGGATGTGTTTTCATGATTTTCTATAGAAGAGGCAACCAAAGAATCCGCTTCTAGCATTCTATTTTCCTCAGCAGAGCCATCACCATCCTTAGGCCCTTTTGTCTCATTTGATTCATTTGGTTTTACCATCTGCTTCTCTTTAGAGCTTTGGTTTTCTTCCTTATTCTCTGGGAGATTATGTGATTCTCCTATTTTCTTCCTCCATTCCCACTTCTTAGTAATTCTAGACTCTTGGCCTTTCTTCTCTAATTCTTTCTTCAAGGGACAAAGTTTTGCTTAGTGACCTGCTTTTCTGCAAGTAAGACACACAAAAGGGGAAGATTCATATTCTATTTCTTGGGTCCATTTTCCAACTTTCAATCTGAGACAAATGACTTGGGGTAGTTCAGTATCATGCTGGATATTGACACAAATTCTCGCATACACTTGTCTAGATCGGGCTACAATCATCAGAGCTATTGTCAATAGTTCACCAAAAGGTTCAACCATCGCCACCAATATATCCTCATGCCAGTACTCCAGAGGGAGACTCAGAAGTCTAACCCAAACAGGAGCAGAGACAAAAAAAATTTCATTGTAATCCAGGTTAGTAGTCCACTTCTGCAAGGATAAGGAAGATTTTCCCCACATCCAAGGTCCTTCTATTAAAACTTTTGAAAGATCCTCCCCATTAGAGAATAAAAAGGAGAAGAAACCTTTTGGCATTGCTGCTACATCCACCTGTCCCTTGAGATTCCATTTTTGAAGTGTGAAAGATCTCACCAGATCTATATTCGGTCTAGGCCCCAAAAACTTTCCTATCAGAGTTGAAGCCATTCTTGAAATAGTATGATCGATTATTTGATCAGGAATATTCAAGCCTATCACACCTTTCTCAAGATCTGAAGCTCTATCAATTTTTGGGAAGGAAGATTTTCCTGTCGATTTAACCCCAAAAAGACAACTCCATTTACCCTTACCTCGAAATGAGTTCCCCCCATGTGATGGTTCTTCTGGCTTTTTTGTTGACCCAATATTTTTCTCAAAAGGGCCATCTTTTTCCCCTTTTTCTTCCTCTTGGCCCAAGACAAGACCACTGTCCTTAACTGGATGGGCCAGACAAGACCCACCAGCATTGTCCCCATCAGTTGGCACAGGGACCATCTTTTCTTCCATAGTTTTCTCTGTGACATCTGCAGATCCTTGTATAGGAACCGATTCTACCTCCAGACCAAGATCATCCAACATCCCCTCCTGTCGAGAATTCAAATATTTTTTTCCCACTCTAACACTCTCTCCTCCTCCCTCTCGCTCCTACTCCATTTCTCCAAACTGGTGTGTGTAGGTATGTTATACAAACATAATTCTTTATTTTATTTTACTTGAAATCTTAGTAAATGATGATTGCTGGCTAAGTTAGATATTTTTCCCCAAATTTGATGGCTGAAAATGGATCACTGAAAAATGAATCCAATGTATTTATTTATTTATGTCTGCAGCTAAATTCTTTTAATAGGGCAGAGTCTTTGATAATCTCAAATGTTTTCATCAACACTTTAGTAGAATTTTTATTTATATGCTGCAAAATTAATAAATATTATTTCCAGGTTGAGGCAGTCTTTAAAATCAAAATGAGTTTTATGTGGCTTATCTCTATCTTGTAGCACTGATAAAATTGTCACCATATGCTTCATACATTTCAATTTGTTTTGAGTCATATAAAATCCAGTTATAAAATTTGTGAAAGACACACGGTTTGTAAGGAAGGTGCATGTCTACACAAAAAAAGGGGAAGGATGGTTTGCAGGTAATTATTTCATCAAATCATAGTTCTATCTCAATTTTCTATATCAACTATTTAAACAAGTTCAGCTAACAAGATACAGATTTTCTAATATTTCAAGTATAATGCACCTTGGCAATTGAATTTGGGAGGATCAAAGTTATATGAGGATGCAGAATCAGGTGAGAAAAAATTTGAACCCGCAAGAAATGATGATAGATTTAATTCACATAATCGATACATATTACAGTTATGGAGGGCCAATGTAGATTGGCAACCTGTTCTTTCAAGACATGCAGCTATCAAATACATTGCAAAGTATGTAGCAAAAGCTGAGAGAAGCTCTGAAACATATCAAGAAATGTTGATGCGTCTCTCAAACCTTGAAAACCTAGATGATTTAGTGGCACGAGCATATAGAAAACTTCTAACAGAAACAGTTGTAGAAAGAGATATTGGAGCTCAGGAGACATGTCATATGCTATTAGAACTTCCATTGGTGGAGTGCACCAGAAGGTTTGTTAATCTAAATGTCTCACGTGAAGTTTTCAAACCTATAGTAATCGATAATGAGGAAAATGAGGAAGAACTCACAAAATCTTTTGTAGATGGTTACAAAAGAAGACCACTTTGTATGGAAGGTATCACATTGATTGATGCAGCAAGGTCCTGGATATACAATCCTAGAAAAAGAGGAGAAAATAAATGGGGGCCAAGACAAACATCAGATATTGTCAGAGTTTTTCCTAGGTTTATTTCCATCCCTCCACATGATTCAAATAAGTGGGTGGAGTTTTGTTTGTCTGATTTGTTACTATACAAACCTTTTCATAACATTGAAAGGGACATTGGTCACAATGATGATATTATAGTACAAAATTGGGAGTCACTCAATTATAATCCTTGGCATGTCCAAAGAGCACCACATGCAGAAAATGATGACCCTTCCACTAATTTTGAAACAGAGGATAATGGAGGTATTCAGGAAAATAACATAGAACATGAGTGGGAAATCATTTCTAGGCTACACCGTGGTCAACATATGCCACTTTCTGAAATTGACATGTTGGGAAGAAGAGATATTGATAGGAATACAAATTGGTGTAGTGAATATCAAAGTGAAGAGCACACAACTAGAGAAATAAATTTCAAACCTGAAATGAAAAAATATGGATGTCTCCTCTATGATGACATCCCACAGTGCATCAACTTTACAACTCTGAGTCAGAAGTAACAAAAGGCAATTGACATTATTATGACACACTACCATAGTAATCAGGTGGAAATGCCTTTATTTATGATAATTTGAGGAACAACAGGAACGAGAAAGTCTTATCTAATTGGTGCCATCAATCAATCTCTCCGAATGGTAGCGATGCCAAATGCTTCTCCACTTCTATTACTTGCACCAACTGGAGTTTCAACTTTCAATATAGGAGCCTCTACCATTCATTCAAAGTTGTGAATACCCATTACAGATTTTGTGCAGCTAGAAGGGACAAGGCTTACGAGTTTTCAAGAAGAAATGGAACATATCAAATATATTTTGATTGATGAAATGAGCTTCATTGGTCAGAACTTGCTGGAAAATATTGATTCTTGACTCAGACAAGCCTTCCCACAAAGTGTTGACATTAGCTTTGTAGGTATACCTTTCCTTATTCTTAATCATGCTATTAATGTCTTTTAATACTTATATATAATATCATGTTATGATTTTACTAAATGCTCTAAATTTAATTTTATCCAACTCTGTTTTAGGTGTATCCATTATTTTGGTTGGTGATCTGGGGCAGTTACCTCCTATCAATGATAGACCTACATATGATAGCAACAAACGGGAAAATTTATTGTGGCATGAATTCAAGACAGTGGTTACACTAGATAAAGTATTTAGGCAAGATGGACAAAATGTCCACCAACAAAGATTTCATCATCTTCTCACAAATCTGAGAGATGTAGATCCAAAAATAGATGATTGGAACTTGCTTATGACAAGAACTCCTGTAAGGTTAGATACTGCAAGAAATGATGAGTTTGATAAGAAAATGCATTTGCTCTCTACAAATGACAATGTTCGTAACCATAACATGAGAATGTTGTATTCTTTAAGGCATCCTGTTGCACGTAGTCTTGCAACTAAGTCAAGGAATGGTAATACAAATGAAGATTGGTCAACTAAAGAACTTGATACAGAGTTATTGTTCAGTACCAATTCAAGGGTAATGTTGACTACAAATCTATGGATAGAAGCCAATCTTGTCAATGGAGCATTGGGATATATTAGAAATATTGTCTACAAACCCAAAATTGGTCCACTTGAACCACCAGCATATGTCACAGTTGAATTTGATAATTACTCTGGAATACCATATGATGACCACCATCCAAAAATAGTACCAGTAGCACCATTACAAAGGGGCATGACCTTCCAATTACTGTTAAGGTTAGCATGGGCGTTGACAATTCACAAATCTCAAGGACTAACTCTTTCAAAAGCCATGATTGATATAGGTCCAAGAAAAAGAGCAAGATTGACATTTGTTTTTGTATCTCGTGTAAAGTCTCTAGAAAGCTTGAGAATAATGCCACCCTTCACATATGACCGCTATGAAAAAATGAAAAGTGGGAAACAACTTTCAAAGAGAAAAGCAGAAGAAATTAGACTTAGATGTCTTGAAAATTAATGATGTACTCTTATGATGTATTCCAAACTTCCTATTATAAAATAAAGAATTATTTCTTCTCCTAGGTTATGTCATAATTATCTTCAATTATTATATCATTAACCTATACAAGTTAAATCACATATGCTCAATCTAACATGATTACATCATTATTTAAACTTTCTTATGGTTATTAAATTCATTTGGCCAACATTTTATGATAATTAATTGTTCCCTTAAATAAAGGTTGCACTAGACTCTTCATTGTTCAAGATTATGTGATCATTTCTCAATCAAACTTTCAATACTATTGTATTTTTAATCAACACACCCTAACATAATTCTAGAATGTAACCCAAATCATAATTGTAACATTTAACCTAATAGTTGCCCTAAGACTATTCTTAACTATAACAATAATAGTAACCATAATTGTAATAGGACCACTAATCCTAACTTTAATAATAACATAACAATAAGTTACATAAAACTAACCTTAACAAAATTGCAAGCTAACCATGACAATAACCTTAACTATAATAATAATACGAACTACAACAAACTTTTTAAATGCAACCTAACAATTCCCATAACACTAAACTTACATATAACAATATCACTAACAGTAACTGTAGGTGTCACATCACGACTAAAGCACATAAAAAAAACCTAACAGCTACCCTAACACTAACCTTTATTGTAACAATACCACTAAACTTAATCATAATACAAGCACTTACCCTAATAATAACCTTAACCATAATAATAACATTAACCCTAACAAACTTCTTAAATGGATCCTAACAGTTCCCCTAACACTAACTTTAGGTGTAACAATAACACTGGCACTAATCATTGTTGTCACAATAACAATTATCGTAAGACTAACCGTAAGTGTAACAATACCACTAACCATAATCATAATATGTGCACTAACCCTAACAATAACCTTAACCTTAAAAATATTAATAACCTTAACCGTAATAATAATAGGAAATGTAACAAAAAAACTTAAATGTAACAAAAAATAAACCGAACACTAACCTTAACTATAATAATAACACTAACTTTAATAATAACATTAACCCTAATAAACTTCTTAAATGGATCCTAACAGTTCCCCTAACACTAACTTTAGTTGTAACAATAACACTAGCACTAATCATTGTTGTCACAATAACAATTATCATAACACTAAATGTAAGTGTAACAATACCACTAACCTTAATCATAATACAGGCACTAACCCTAACAATAACCTTAACCATAATAATAGCAGGAAACGTAACAAAAAAACTTAAATGTAACAAAAAATAAACCAAACACTAACCTTAACTATAATAATAACACTAACCCTAACAAACTTCTTAAATGGATCCTAATAGTTCCCCTAACACTAACTTTAGGTGTAACAATAACATTGGCACTAATCGTTGTTGTCACAATAACAATTATCATAACACTAAACGTAAGTGTTATTATACCACTAACCTTAATCATAATATGAGCACTAACCCTAACAATAACCTTAACCTTCAAATTATCAATAACCTTAACCATAATAATGACAGGAAACCTAACAAAAAAACTTAAATGTAACAAAAAATAATCTGAACACTAACCTTAACTATAATAATAACACTAACCTTAATTGTAATTGGAGCAATAACCATAAAATAATGATGTAATCATGTTAGATTGAGCATATGTGATTTAACTTGTATAGGTTAGTGATATAATAATTAAAGATAATTATGACATAACCTAGGAGAAGAAATTATGACACTAACCTTGATCGTAATATTAGCACTAACCCTAACCCTAACCTTCACCTTAACAATATCATTCATCTTAACCATAATAATAACAAGCAATTTGACCATGACATTAACCTTAACCGTATTAATAACACAAACCCGAATAAACTTCTTAAATGCAACCTAACAGTTCCCATAACACTAACCTTACGTATAACAATATCACAAACACTACCTGTAGGTGTCATGATACCCCTAAACCACATAAAAATATAGCCTAACAGTATCTGTAATAATAACTTAAACCTTACCAATATGACTAACCTTAATTGTAATAGAAGCAATATCCCTAGCAAATTTATTAAATGTAACCTAACATTTCCCCTAACACTAACCTTAACAATCTCACTAACCTTAATTATAATAGTTTAACATACCCTAACACTAACCTAACCATTATATTAATACTAATTGCCAATGTAATCCAACCTAACCAACTGGGTTTAATAACCCTTACAACAATTATTTAAAAAAATATAAAATATTAAATGTCTTTCGTGTTGCACTGCCGCTGCTACTAGCTTATATATATATTTATATATATAATACATCGAGAGTAATCCTTCTCGAGGTGCCTATTTTCTTTAAATTGCAAGCTGCAATAGGTGCCTCGAGAAGGATTACTCTTAGCGTATTATATATATAAATATATATAAGCTAGTATGTATGTCAATTAGAATTTATGGATTAAATTGTAACATTGAATTTTACATTATATTTGGCTTTGAAATTTGAATTTTTATTTTTGTTAATATGGGTTTATTCAAATTTATATGGCAAATTATTCTCACATTATGTACATATTCTCACATAAAATGTGAAATAGTAAAACCCGAACCATTTCCCAGGATGAAGATTGTATTTAAGTCTTATGTACACATTTCTGTCAAATTCAAGCTTTATGCATGTGCAACTAATGGGTTTTCTATTGTGTGTATGGGAATTAAAATTTATGGATTCAAATTTTAGAATTCAATTTTACATTATATTTAGCTCAAAAATTTAAAATTTGAATTTTATTAATATGGATATGATTTATGCCACATGACACTATTTCTTCATTAATTTAATTTTTTCGATTCTTACACTCTCTCCTCTCATCTTGATGATGGATCACGAAGTGTGATCCGAAACATTGATGCTAAAAAACACACACAATCAAATCCAAAAATGCACATGTAGTTAAAATGGATTGTGGAAATTTGATATTATTAATCGATACCCTTCATGGGAGGGAGCTATGTTTCAAATCTAAGCAGTTTGAGGAGTTAAGGATCAAGCTCATGAAAAAAGTTGCAGACCTAGCCTTTCTTAAGCGTTGCAGAGACTCTGTTTTGATCCCTTGTTTCATGAAAATATCACACCATCTTTGGAGTGTGCATACAAAACACATTTTCTTCTAGGCTAGTCTTTCTCTTCTCAGATCTGTCATTCAATCTACCTAGAGCTTGCCTCGATGCTACGTCCAGACCTTTGGATCAGATTAGATACATCATCCTTTGCCAGACCTTTGGGCCGACAAGAGATGTGTATCAAAAGACAAAAGAGGAAGTTTTCTTCTCTTTTATAGATGTCTCGAAGATGGCAGTCTCCCACCTCTTCACACTACCATTTTCGAGAGTCCTCCCTTCCTGCGTAGTCTCTAGTTTTTTTGGCAGTGCCTCCTCTCCAACACCACCAGTCTTTGGGTTTCACACCTCCTCTTAGGGCACCTCAGTCTTACCATGCTGCAGTAGTCAAGCATGGAGCTTCTCCTATCATGCCCCCCTCTTTACCGGCCTCTAACAGTTTGCCAGCCCCCTACATTGGAGTGGTTAGTCTTGGAGCTTCTCCTGTCAGGCCCGCTCTTGTGCCAACTCCCACCGTTGGACATGCACCTTCTGCAAACCTCTTGGTTCCACCTCATGCCAACCAACATGAAGACACAACAGGGGTGTTCATGCACTCTCCAAGCATTCGTACTCCTCAGGAGCCCTCTCGCTTGAAGATGCGCCATCAGACTACGTTTCAGCCTCCATCTCCAGAGAAGTCGACACAACATTCTCTCATGAACATTGTTCAATCCAATTCTAGTCCGTAGACTACCGATGTCCAATGGTCCTCTCCTTGCAATGGCTCCTTGTGAGAATGTTCAGGTACGTTCTCCTATCCCCAGTGTTCTCTTGACGTGAATTGCAATTCTAGCATTCATTGCACTATCGGTGAATCCCTACTGCATATCTCTCCTCGAGCCCCTCCTTTGGTAGTTAGGTGTCCTCTCAACATTGGTAACATTGAGAAACCCTCTCCTTTATCTTCTACTGCGTCCTCCTTGGAGTCAGTGCCTTCCTCTTCATCCCTTGTGCATGACCCCCATCTTCGAGGTAAGTGTCATATAGTTGAGTCACCTAACTCGCCCCACTTTGTTGAGTCTATCTCAAGGGGGCCCTTGAGTTTTGGGTTGGATTCCTCTAACCATCCTATTGTTGGTCCCTCTAATCGGATGGTACATGATTGGGAGAGCAAGTTGGTGGTCAACTTGTCTCATGCTACCATTGACCCCCTTTCTCTCAATTTTTTAAAATGGGGTCTTAATTTTTCTTGTGCCCCTCGTTCTATCCCCCACATTCAATTTATCCTTGACATTGAGAATGTTGTTCGTTCTCTCTCTTCTAATGTTGCAGATGAAATTAGGCAAGATTGTGTTGTCGCTCTCAGATGTGCCAAACCGCCCAGAGGCAACATCCGTAGAGCGGAGTCACTTGCCCTCAACCAGTTCATTGGTAATAATGACATCATTATTACCAAAGCTAACAAAGGCAATGCTATTGTCATCATGAATAGACAGGACTATATTTTTGAGATGCTTGACTTGCTCTCAAATTCTAGTAGCTATAGGATCATTTCTGAGAACCCATGCTCCAAGAGTATGAAACAAGTCAAAGCTTTGGTGACCAAATCCTCCTTTGATGATGCTACCAAGAGAAAACTGGTGCCATCGAAAGAAGTAACCCCTCACATCTATGGGGTACCTAAAATCCACAAAGGAGGTATTCCTTTGAGACCCATTGTCGACACCATTGGCTCATCGACTTATTTTCTTGCCTCTCACCTTGCCAAGATTTTATCCCCCTTGGTGGGAAAGTCTGATTCTTTTGTCAAAGATTCTTTCCATTTTTTCCAATTCATCAAGGATACCAAGGTTGAGTGCGATGATATCTTGGTTAGTTTTGATGTCATCTCCCTCTTCACCAAGGTTCCTATCCCTGACTCAATTCAAATTGTTAAGCGTAAGGTTAATGGTGAGATTACCAATTTGGTTGAGTTCTGCCTGAGATCCACCTTCTTCTCCTTCCAAAATGTCATCTATGAGCAGGTGGATGGAGTGGCTATGGGTTCCCCCCTTTCCCTCGTCATAGTGAACCTCTATATGGAGCATTTTGAAGAGATGGCCCTCCACTCCTTTCCTCTCAAACCCAGATGGTGGAAGCGATATATTGATGACACCAATGTTTGTTAGCCACACAGGCTTGAGAAACTAGAAGAGTTTCACTAGCACATCAACAATTTGGCCCCCAAAATTTCCTTCACTAAGGAGATTGAGTCTGGCAATCAATTACCCTTCCTTGATGTTCTTCTCATTAAGAAGCCCAATGGCAGCTTTGGTCATCGTGTGTTTCGCAAGGCCACCCACATTGACTTATACCTCCACTCGTCTTCCCACCACCACCCTTGCCAAAAATTTGGCATCCTCAAGACTCTAGCTCTAAGAACCTTTAGAATTTGCGATGACGAAAACTTAACCCAAGAGCTCACCCACCTCCACTAGGTCTTCATATTAAATGGGTATTCTCATATGCAAATTTCCAAGGCTCTTAACCAAGCCAAGGCCTTTTTTCTTTCCTCCTCTTGTCCTATCCCCGCCCAATCTCCACCTCCCTCAAGCGTCTCCCTTCCTTTTGTGGATGGCATCTCCCAAAAAATTGCCAAAATCTTAACTAGAAAGGGCCTTCGAGTTGCCTTCAAACCCCTTTCAAAGTTAAGAAATCATGTTCCCTCACTCAAAGACTCCAAAGACTCACTTCTAGACTTAGGAGTCTATAAGATTGTGTGCTCTTGTGGCATCCCCTATATAGGGGACACGGGTCGGTCCTTCCTCACTAGAATTTGTGAGCATAGTTCTGATATAAAGCACGATAGGGTCCACAAGTCCGCTTTAGCAGAGCACTCTTCGTCCACCAAACATCATATCTGTTTGGAGAACACCCAAATCCTTTCCAAGGAGGACAACTACTTCAAGAGGAAGCTTAAGGAGGCCATTGTTATTAACCACCATCCCATTAACCTTAACCGTGATGATGGGTGGTCCATTAACCCTTCTTGGCAATTGTTGTTAGGCTCGCTTGACAACCCCCACCACCCTTGATTCTTTCTTAGTTCCCTCTCTTGCACCTACTCCTTGTTCGGTTCTTTGTTCTCATTTGATCCCCCTTTCCGGCTTGTTTGTGTTTTTTGGTCGGTCCTTGTTTGCTCTTCTTTGTGTGTTTCTTATTTTCTTTTTCCCTCTTTAGCTCTCTGTGTCGTTTAGCTTAGAGGTGTTTTTGTGTGTCGCAAGTCTTTCCTTGGTAGGTTTCAGGCTCTTCTTTTTGGGTTCGTCCTCGTGCTCACTTGGGCTTTGGTCCATGTTGATGTCATTTCTATGGTGTTTTGGGTTAGTTTGTTTAGATTCCCCCTTCCCTTCTTTTTTATGTTTTGTCTTTGGTACTTTATGCCTTTTTTATCTTTTTAGGTTTGTATGTATGTGTATATTCTTATATATGAATTAGATTCATGATGTAACAGACATTTATGACCGATATATATATATATATATATATATATATATATATATATATATATATATATATATATATCACCTCTATGCATACTTTGCATTCTTTTTGTTCATGCATGTCTTTTTATAATATATCTTATTATATTTTTTTCTTTCTTTTTCATATATTTATTATTATTCCTTTTTTTTAATATATCTTAACCATACATGAGCTAGGATATTTTTGTATTTTAATTAGTTAGGATGTTTTTATTAAATGCATATATTTTCATAATAAATAAATCTTTAACATACGTGTAATTTGTATTCTATTGTCATATAGACTTTCTAGTTAATCTTATTCATATATCCTAACACATGCATGAATAAGATTTATTAAATAACCTACTTGACAATAATAAAAATACTAATTACACATATATGGTTAATAGTTATTTATTATAAATAGACTCATATGACAACAAAATATGCATAGAGGTATATACATTTATATCATCTCTATGCATATCTTGTATTTTTATTGTCATACATGTCTTATTTCACTTCTTATGTTTTAAGTCTTTTTCTTGTATATGTTATTATAATATATCTAATTTTTAATATTTCTTGGTCATATTTGAGTTAGGATTTATTTGTAATATAATTAGTGAGGTTATATTTATAATAAATATTTATTTTTATAATAAATATATAATAATCATACATTTGTTTTTAGTGTCATATAGGTTTTCTAGTAAATCTTAGTTACATATATCTGAACACATGCTTGAATAAGATTTATTAATAAACATATATGACAATATAGCTCGCTAAATTCACATTTATGTTTATGAGTTATTTATTATAAATAGATACATAGAGGTGCTAGTTTAAGTGTTATTTATTTATTTTAATTATGTTAATGCATCTCGTTAATATTTCATTTCTGATTATGTTTTTCTTTTATCTTCTTGTATGTTTATCCTATTAGGTCTTATATGTATAAGTATATACATATACGAATAAGATTTATTATGTATTGGGCATATATGACAAATATACATAGAGGTATATACATATATATCACCTCTATGCATAATTTGTATTTTATTGTCATACATGTCTTTATATAATACATCTTATATTATTAATCTTTTCATGTTCTTATTATTATTATTTATCGTCATTCTTTTTATATCTATCCTCTACATTTGTTTTAATTTACTCTACCTTATTACATTTGTATGTTTATTGTGTCTTGCAACTTATATGTTTCTTATTTTTATTTTTGTTGTTATGCATTTTCATATCATTCATTGCATCTTAAAAATTAATCTCACTTTTACTCATCTTCTTTATCTGCACATATAAATTTGAGTTTTTTTGTGGTTTTTTCTTTTCTCTTCTCTGCACAGTTTTCTGTGTCTTCTCCTTTCCTTATATCCCATGAGAATGGCTTGGTCTGCTTCATTTTTTCCATTCTTACACTCTCTCCTCTCATCCTGATGATGGATCATGGAGTGTGATCCGAAACGTTGATGCTAAAAAACACACACAATCGAATCCAGAAACGCACATGTAGTAAATAAAATTCCTTCAAATATTTGTTTCTAATTTAAGATGGTACATGCAAGTGGAAAAACTTCAACTCTAGGTTAATAAATTTTATATTAAATTAAAAATAAAACTTATCGATTTATCGTTGCATGCACAAAAGCATATGATTTCTCATAATCTATTTAAAATAGATTTCTAATTAAATACATATATTTTTTCCATTATTTTTTCACATATATCTCTATGCACTACTCCATATACTTCTTTTCCAACTATTTCTCTTCTTAAATAATAATCCAATTATACTACCCTAAAATATTATAGAAGAGACATTGTTCTAAAGACAAATGCTCGCCATCCACTCCAAATCTACAAGTCTATAAACGAAATCCACAAACAAGAAACCATCAAATCAATGGTTTTCTTGAAGTTGTGATTATCAAATCAAACATTTATATTAAGTGTTAAAATTATCGAATATCGAATATAAATCTACTGTTTTTCATGAAAAGTTTAAATCTAGAATATTTTTGCTATTTAATGGCATAGTGAGAAGAGGCATATAAAACTAGAAACTTTAAAATGCAAACAAATTTGCCAGCGTAAAAGAGTAAAGCTTCTTTAACTATTATAATTTACCACTCTCACATTAACTAGCTTTCCAGCAACTATTCACCTTTAAAAAATAATAATACTGAAAAGTACATTAAACATTATTTTCTTCATATTCTTTTACGAGTATTAATAGCTGGCAAAATACTATTTTTTGATTTGTATATTATGAAAGCTAAGTAATTGACGGTGGCAGTGCAGTCGGTGGAAAGTATATTATGAAAAACACCTCCAGAAATTTAGATATTTTGTGTAAAGTTAGTTTATTTTATTTTAATGGGTTAAAAGTCGTTACAAAAATCTGCACGCCTTAACTATTCAAGTGAAAAAGGAAATGAAAATCCAATTAAGATTCCATTCCCTTCCCGTACTGGTCGTACACGCGTAGAAAATGACGCGCACCTTCAAAAGTTTTTTTTATTTTGTAATCTGTTTTAAGTTTTTTTGTTTTTGGAATGAAAAGATTGCAATACTTTAATTTTTTTTTTAAATTATTGTTTTATATATTGAAACAAAGTAGATAACAAAGAAATACAATTGTAGGAATTATTTGAGTTGAATACAAAATGCTTACAATTTGTTTAAAAGATAAAATTAGAAAGTTGAAGTGAGTAGTCTTTGGTTCTTATTCTTACTTCTTAGTAGAAGACGTGTTGTCTAAAGCTCATGTTCTCCCATCAGATAGTTAAAAGACTTTGTAGATGTAAAAATCTCTATAAAAACAAAACATCAAATCCACTATGAAATAATCAAATATCTGAAATGAGAACATGCCATTTTTTCATTATATTGTGCAAATGAAAAAGAAATCAAATTGAATATAAAATTAAATCTTTTGAATCAAAACATAACCACTTTGTTTAGTGTTGGCTTTTTCATTATAGTACTCCCTTTGTAGATTATATTTATTGGTGTAGCAATACTAATATATCTATGTTTAAAGGAATATAGGTAAAGTATGCTAGACATGTCACATAACTTCTAAATTTTTTTCTAAATTTTAAACAATCTTATTCAAATTTTGGTAGGAACTTCGTTGCTATGCAACCTTGTATTATTATGTAATATTAAATTAGCACGTCTATTTTTAGAAAAATATAGGTAAAGTATGTCAAAATATATCATATTTATTTATTGTTCTATTTAAAAATATTATTGTATTATTGTATTGTAATTAATTTTAAATTATCATTATATATTATGATATTATAACTAATATAAAATTATTAATAAGACATGACTATATATTATTCTGTCTTAATATATTTTTGTTATTTTATTATTATGTTTTAATTAAACTATTTACAAAATTATAAAAGGTTCCTAGTATGAAATTATTATTATATTATTATGTATTTATATTTCGATTAAACCCACAAAAGATTTTTTTTATTAAATCTACATTAATATAATTATAATTTTTTTTTTATCCATAATATGTAAACGTAGTTGAGAAGATTATATTGATAATATAAAGTTTTGCATTGGATAAGGACTTTTCATTAGTCCAAATGTTACTATGAAAAAATAGTCCTCCTATTAAAATAACCCCATTACATGCAATTTATTTGTCATGATCCCCATTATCCCCATTCTATGAGAGATACCTATCTATCAATAAAAAAAAGAATATTTCTATTATATACATCATACTTTATATTAAACTGAAATCCATGTCTATACAATTGGTTTTGTCCCGTGTCGTTGGAGAAGCTTCATGCTACAAACAAAATCACCGGTCTCTACCAATTGCAAAATCTATCCTTATGCCTTGCCATCCCAACTAGGCCACTTTGAAACTGGCTATTCCCCATATGCATATGACTAGTTGCTTCCAAAATTTCAAGGAATTAAAAGCCATTCTTCAAAATTTATTCTTCAAAAAAGGCCTCGTAAAAAATTACCTTAGCGAAGTCCTCCAACCATTTAAAGTTTCAGTAATCCTTAATGAAAGTACATTTGCACAAGAAATCTCCACCTATTCTCACCCATCTCTTATGCCTAAACAGTGTTTTTTTGTCAAGGTTCACAATAAAAGGTTGTCAACCATAATAGAACTTGGTTACAGGAGCTTAGCAATGTTCCTCAAGCATGATATTACAATACTAATTTTAGAAAATATAAAAATATCTATGCCACCCCCCAGGAATTCTTGCTTGAAATTTTTTCTTGATAAGAATAGCATTTCCACCTTTTCTCCCACAAGATTCAATAGGGGCGCCAAGAATCTAGACTAATATCCATATTAACCTTATATCTATCTATGGATATCAGAAACTCTTTTCTTAAATTTGGCTCCATGGTGAAGAGTCATGCATTCTTGCATATTATATGTAGTATCATATCAAAGATAAATCCCAAAAAACCATTTGCCTCTTTTGGCATGTCAATCAAATAGGGAAACACATCTTCTACCACATCAATTTTCTCCTCAATTCTTAGAGAAAAGATATTAGAGTGAATAAATTTGGACATCTCGAAAAATATGTACATCCAAACATCATTAATCAAGACCTGCCACCCTTAATAATCACCCCCTCTCATAACTGTACTATACTGAGTAGAAACAAAGAACTACCACATTTTACCAAGGACACTCTTCCAAGTTTAATAAAATCTACACATGCCAAGGAGTATATTTCCCCAAAGCGAAAAGTAAAAATAATGATGTCAATAGTTTCAATGAAAACCTTTCCATTGTGGTTAATGATAACATAATGATATTGTTTAGGGGTAAAGTACTATCTCTCATTTTGATGTAGGAGCATCTAGGTTGTAAGAGCAATGTTGCATCACCCAAAAATCATTATCTAGTTTCAATAAGGGCTATCTTTGGATAGGGTTACTATTTTTAGTAGGTTGCTCATTTGAGCACAAATTGTTCCATTTACTTCCCTAGAGGTTAACATTTGATATATTAGCTTGTTGGTAAATTTTCATAGCAAGATCAAGTCTAGTTTTGAAGTTATTGCATTTTTTGTTTTGGCGGGGCGGTACAAAAACTTTGAACTTGGTTTTGAAAGATTTAGAGGTTTCAAAAATAGGTCAAACTTTTATTTTCTAGTACTTTTATCACCTAGGGCGTAGAGTGCTTCGTGCAATTTCTGAAATGGGTTTATAATAGCAAATTGACCCAATGGTTCACAAGTTGTGGTTTTCAAAACTTATGCCTTCAAGACTCTAGTTTTAATACAAGAAAAAAAGAGAAAAAGTTCACTTAAGGTGGGAACTTGAACCCTTGGGCACCAAAATAGGAAATTTTCACATTCTAGAATAATCTAAGACAATTAGTTGTACTACTTTTATAGGGCCAAAGGGGGAATTTAGGGTTTAGTTTTAAAGGTGTAGATTGTGCCTTTGTCTTGCAAATTATTCTAATGAAAATGTCCATGTGGTTGTAGCATTTTTTTTTTCTAAATATTGTAATGCAATTTCATTGAGGATAATAGAAAGAAAGTGTTTTTGTTGTTACCATTAATTTGTTCTTGCAATTCTTTGTTTATTTCCATGTTTTTAATACATGTTTGGTTGAATAAGGGGAGTACTCTTCATCAATTGGTATCAAAGCATAATTTCTTGAGTTTGTAGACAAATCACCGAATGTGAGGTAGTTTATACTAGGATTGTGGTTTTGGGTCTGAGAGATAAGTACAAAAAATGCCTCCATGAACGAACCGTGGTGGAAGAAGTGTGGGTCTGACAGAAGAGGGTTGAGAGCCCAGCACAAACAAGTGCAAGCACTATAAGAGGAGCTTCATAGATGAACCAATATTAGGGAGAGAGATGCAAGCAAGGATGAATCTGAAGAAGAATGAAAAATTTAAGAAGAGCAAGAAACAACTAGTGATCCTGATGAAGCTACATTTTTTAGGTCCATTTCCAAGATTGGAAATAGACCCAAGATTAAATTTTCTACATTTTTTGGAAATATTAATTTAGAAGAGTTTATTGATTGGATCAATGATATGGAGGAGTACTTTGATCTTGAGGAAATAGAAGATCCTAAGAGGGTCAAATTTGCAAAGGCCAAGTTTAATGGTCATGCTAAAATTTGGTCGAAAGAGGTTCAGCTAGAGAGAAATAGAAGAGGGAAGGATAATATAACAAGGTGGGATTGGATAGTGGATAAAATGAAGAGACAGTTCATTCCTATTGACTATGAGATTTATTTATTGTAGAAAATGGAAGGGTTAAATCAAATAGGAAAATCTATCTAGGAGTATACAGAGGAGTTCTATAGGGTTTGTATCAGAACATGTCATTCTAAAGATATCAAGGAGAAGGTTATTCATTACATAAATAGATTGAAGAAATGTATTCAAGAAGATTTTATAATGGTAAGAATATCTACCATTGAATATGCATATCAATTTTCTTTGAAGGTAGAAGAAAAACTAAACAAGAAGTGTGAGAGCAGACACACCTGAAGAGGTCATGGTGGAAAGCCTAGTGGACAACCATATGGAGGTTGAAATGATGACTAGAGGAAGAATGATGACTCTAGTAGTAGTAATTATTAGAGGGTAAATAATTCATATCATCCTTGCAATCAAAATAGAAGATATCAAAGAGGAAGAGAAAGAGGGAAAGGGCCAAGAAGATGAGGTTTTCATGGGATGTGTTTCCATTGAGGACAAGCACATAGAGATTATGAGAATCCCCGACATCAAAGGACTAGATGATAATGCACAAGTTGCACATGTAGATTAAGATACCAAGTCATCACATTCTCAAGATGCACATGTGAAGGAACCTGAGAAAAGGAAGAATTTGTTTCACACAAGGTGTAAGTATAATGGTAAGGTATATGCAATGTCATTATTGATGGTGGTAGTACTGATAATATTCTTTTAGAGGAAATGTCACATAAATTTATGTTAGAGAGAAGAAACAATCTAAATCCCTAGATAGGATTTCTTGGTTGCAGAAGGATCACAAGGCTTTGGTCAATGAACAATGTTTGGTAAAGTTCAAGTTGGAAACTATTATGATGAGGTATTATATGATATTATGCCTATGGATGTTTGTCATTTGTTGTTAGGGAGATTATGGAAATTTGATCATCATGCAGTACATGATTGGTATGGAAATACCTATTCATTGAAAAAAGATGGAGTCCAACACAAGCTAGACCTAGTGAAGGAAACTGAGGAAATAGTATGTAGTAATGCTATAATATGTTTAGTTGATGGAAGGAAGTTTCTAAAAGGCATGAAGGATGAACATATGTGTTTTATTTAATACCACGAGTTGATAAAGATGAAGTAGAAGATGTACCTGTAGAAGTTGCAAATTTTTTGGATGAGTTTCAAGATATTGTATCTGATAATGCACTTGATGGATTTCAACCAACAAGAAAGATTAGTCACCAAATGGGCTTTATTCCTGGAGCCATTTTTCCAAATAAGGTAGCCCATAGAATAAGTCCAACAAAGAGTGAAGAATTGATCAAACAAGTGCAAGAGTTATTGCAGAAGGGGTTGATTTGAAAGAGTTTGAGTCCATTTGTTGTGCCGGTTGTACTACCACCAAAGAAAATGGAGAATGGAGAATGTGTATAGATTCTCAAACTATCAATAAGATTACTATCAAGTATAGATTTCCCTTGCCAAGGATGGATGACATTATTGATTGCTTTAGTGGAGATGAGTACTTCACAAAGATAGATATAAAGAGTGGATATTACAAAATCAGGATTATAGAAGAAGATGAATGGAAGACAACTTTCAAGATAAAGAAGATCTTGTATGAGTGGTTAGTCATGCCTTTTGGGCCAACCAATGCACCAAGAACATTCATATAACTTGTTAACATGTGGTATTGAAATAATTCATGAGAAAGTAAATGTTATTGTTTACTTGTATGATATTTTTATCTTCTGTAAGACATTAGACAAGCATAAAATGCATATTTGTAGGGTCTTTGAGAAGTTAAGAGAAGAAAAGTTCATGATTAACTTGAAGAAGTGTAGTTTTGTGAAGAAGGAGTTGGTGTACCTAGAATTTGTTGTCTTAGAAGATGGTTGTAAAATGGACCCAGAGAAGGTAAATGCTATCCTTGAATGGACTACTCCAAGGAGTGATATCGAGTTAAGATATTTTCATGGTTTGGCTATATTTTACAGAGAGTTTATTAGAAATTTTAGTAGTAATTTTGGACCCTTGATTGAAATTATGAGAGGGGATATAAAAGAGTTTAAATGGATTGCATGAGAAATACAAAGTATTTATTTTTTGAAGAGAAAAGTTACAGAGAAGCATGTTTTGGGACTTCCAAATGTTAATAAGGTATTTCAAGTAAACTATGGTGCAAGTGGCAATTTCATTGGAGATGTTTTGAGTCGGGAAGGTAAACCCATTGCTTATTTTAGTGAGAAATTAAATGATGCCAAATGAAAATATCTTGTTTATGATTAGGAGATTTGTGCTATAGTTCAGGTATTGAGGAAATGGAGATATTATATATTTTACCTAAGTAATTTGTTTTGTTTATTGTTCATCAAGATTTACAGTATTTGAATAGCCAAGGAAATATGAATGAAAAGCATTTAAAATGGGTTGAGTTTTTGTAGAGTTACACTTTTGTTTTGAAGCACAGGAGTGGAAAGTCTAATAGAGTTGTAGATGCCCTGAACAAGAGGTTGGATTTGTTAACATAGATGCATATTGAATTTGTTGGTTTCAAAGACTAAAGAGTTTGTATCTTAAGAATCCTGATTTTGGCAAGGCCTAGAGAGCTTTCACAGAGCCTGTTACTCTAGACATGACTAGATGGTTGGATTTTATAATCTGAGATGGAATGTTATTTAAAAGGATCCAATTATGCATTCCATGGACGTCTATGAGGGAGAACCTAATCAAAGAGAAGCATAGTGGAGGATTGGCTAGACACTTTGGTCAAGATAAAACTATTGATTTGGTTTGTGAGCACTAGTTTTGGCCACAATTACTGCAAGATGTTAAGAAGTTTGTGTAGAGTTGTAGAATATGTCAGATAGAAAAAAGAGCTAGGTGGAATAAATGGTTATATCAACCATTACCTATTCTAGAGAGGCCATGGGAGGATATTAGTATAGACCTTGTTCTTGGTTTACTAAGGAGTTAGAGAGGGCATGATTCCATTTTTTTGGTTGTAGACAAGTTCTTGAAGATGACACATTTCATTTCTTGCAGAAAGACTAATGATGTTGTTCATTTGGTAGACTTATTTTTCAGAGAGGTGGTGAGACTAAATGGTCTACCAAAGAGCATAGTTTCAGACAAAGACACTAAGTTTGTTGGGTATTTTTAGAGGACATTATGGAAGAAGATAAAGAGAGATTTGAAGTTCAGCTTAGTGCACCATCCATAGATTTATGGATAGACATAAGTGGTGAATAAGAGTTTGAGAAATCTATTAGTGTTCTTAGTAGGAGATAAACAAAAGGGGTGGGATCTGATTTTACTACAGGAAGAATTCTCATAAAATAATTCTATCAATAGGAGCACTGGTAAATCACCATTCTAGATTGTATATGGAAGTAGTCCTAGAATTGCTTCAGAATAAAAGAAGTTGGACAATGGAGAAAAGAGTATTACTAATACTGAAGCTAAAGAATTTGCAAAACACTTTAAGAATTTGCATGAAGAGGTGAGGAAGCATGTATTAATAAAATGAATATACAAACAAGGATAAGGAAGATCAAAAAAGGGGGCATAATGAATTTTAGATTGGAGATGAATTTATGGTTCATTTTAGAAAGGAGAGATTTCCAATGGGAACATATAAAAATTTGAAGAGGAATAAATTTGGACCATGTAAAATATTGTTCAAAAGCGTGATTCAAGAAATTCTTATGAAGTAGAGTTTCCCAGAGAACTCAATATTTCACTAGTGTTTAATATTTTAGATTTGACAACTCATATTGAAGATGAGATAACATAAGCACGATAGAATATTCCAGTACCCACTTCAACTACATAAGAGATAAATGATATCTTGGATAGTCATGTGGATAGAAGCACAAGGAACAAGCAATATGAAGAGTATTTGGTCAAATGGAAAGGATGAACTATTGAAGATTCATCATGGATATCAAAAGAAGTGGTTGACAACTTTAGTTTTCCTCTACACACCTAAGATAAATGACAAGGTCACTTCTCCAATTACCTTAGGTGTCTAATGCAAGAGCATCCATGGTGTAAGAGAAATCTTGCATCACCCTAAAATATTATCTAGTTTCATTAAGAGCTATCCCTGGATAGGGTTAATATTTTCACTAAGTTTTTTATTTGAGCACAAATTGTTCCATTTACTTCCCCGAAGTTCATTTTTTATATATTACCCCGCTATTAAAGCCTCATGGCGAGATCAAGTCTGGTTTTGAAGTTATTGTATTTTCTATTTTGGCAAGGTGGTACAAAAACTTTAAACTCAGTTTTGAAGGCTTTAGAAGCTCCAAAAGGGGTCAAACTTTGACCAGTTGGTGCTTTTCACAACTAGGGAATAGAGCACTTCGTGACATTTATGAAATGAGGTTATAATAAACCTATGTCACTGAGCCTAATCCCTCACTAATCATGTGCACATTCCTAAGAAAATTTAAATATGTCACTTTCCCTCCAAATCCTAATTAAATTGTTATTAAATCCCTTCATAAATGCATTTGACTTTGGGGTTTTGAGACATAAATGACCTTAATAGAAAGTATTTTCCAATTCCCTTAACCACCTCTCATCAATGCAGGAAAACCCTAGCCTCCTCAAAAGACAAAAGAAAATATCCTCTTATTCAATCCAATCTTTCATTGTGCAAGTTCACCTTTGCATTTTTTAGAGTTGTCCATATTCCATATTTTGTGCAACCTTAAAGCCATTTTCATGACCTTTTTGTAAGCTTTAGAAAATATGGAGCATCCTATTATTGTTATAATGTTGAAATCGTGAGAACACATACCATCATACTATCTTGGAAAAATCATTGCAACAAAGAGGCTATAACAAGGTTTTTTCTAGTTTGCATGCCTTTTGTTTATTTCTCTTTATGTCTAATCATGTATGTTGCTTTGTATTTGTGTTATGAGTGATCTTATTAGTTATTTGCATTCCGTTGGCACACATTTCCTAGCTCACACAATAATAAGAACCCATATTATTAGAGCTTTATAAACATTGCATACATCTATTAAGGACATGTCTCAATTTTTATTTTTTATTTTTTTTATTTTTTATTAGATGTACATGGCACATTGAAATTTAAGAGTATATGTGGGATATTTTTAAAATAATTAGTAACTATTTTATTTATATTTGTATTTAATTTGAAGGACTAATTTTATCTTTAATTATACATATTTCTTATTTTAAGTCAAATAATTTTTAAAAGTAATCTATATCATTTATAAAATTACTAAAAATTATACGATTTTTTTTTAAAATAAAATTTGAATATTGGGTGTATCTATTTTAAATTCCTACTTCATATCATATGACAACTTAAAGCATTTTACTTGTATCATTGAAATGTTTTCTAAGTATTCATATTAGTTCATTTAAAACATCTAGTTAAGATAAATAATAAATACATTTAATAAATATAAAAAATCGTTAGAATGAATTATGTGTAAACCTCCTAAATTATCTTACATTTAAGATAAATCTAAGAATTTTGGATTAAAAAAAATTGTTGAAAAAAATTGATTAAAATATTTTTGACTATTCATTATGAAGTCCAATTTTTTGATTAAAAGTATTATAAACAAAAAACTTTATCTTCAAGCTTGAAAATATACTTTCAAATTTTAGTATACACCAACTTCACCAAAAACAACCTATCTCTAATTTTTCTATAGTTTCTAAAGAGAATTGAAAACTTCATCTTCCTCACAAATTTCTCACATTACATAATTATTTTACAAAATATAAAAACATTCATTGTTAAATATAAGAACACAAATATTTTTCTTTACAATTTTATTAATTATAGATCATCTTTATATTTACATCTAATTTTATATTTATTAAAAAAAAATATTTATCACTTTTAACTTGTGCTAAATCTTCAAGTTACCTAAAGTATATTAAAAGTGGAGGTGCATCAAACTCCTTGAGAAAGAATAGTTTTCTAAAATAAAATAAAAATTGCAAACTTAAACTCCACTAAATGTTATATATTTCATTTGCATGAATATCATAGTTGAAAATTAAAACATACATGTCACTTAGTCTTTTACGTTAAAAATTTGGATTACTCTTGATCATTTCTATTATAAACATGACATATGTTTATAAATGTTCTAGGGAATAATTTGTGCCTACTCGTAAAAGACTTTAGAAATCATTATAATTATTTACTTGATATCATTATTCACAAATAATAATGACATTTCTCTACCATTTCATACTTCTACATGACATTTTATTTCATTTCATTATGATATTGAACTTGATACTTGAATCAATTTTCAACATACTATGTTAATTCATTAGTAATCTAATTAAGATTCCATTCCTTTCACGTATCGATTGTACACATGTAGAAAATGGCAACAACGTCTAAATCATAAACTAAAACGTATATCTTACCAAGAGGGACACTTAGTTTTTTTTAAAAACTTTTTCTAACTTTATATATTTTACATTTTAGTTTACGATTTAGCCAACACCGAAAATGGCTGTCACGTTCAAAAGGTTTTTTATTTGTCACCTATTTAAAGTTTTTCATTTTTGGAATCAAAAGATTGCAGTACATACAATTTTTTTTTTTTAAATTATTGATATATATATTGAAATAAAGTAAGATAACAAATAAATACAATTGTAGGAAGTAGTCTTTTTTTTAATACAAAATTCTTACGATATGTGGAAAGCACTAAAAATAAAACATTGGTCTTTGATTCTTAGTAGAAGACGTCTTGTCTAAGGCTAGTACTCTTCTATGACATAGTTAAAATGAATTCTTATATGCAAAAATGTCTATAAAAATAAAAAATCTAATCTAATATGAAATAATCAAATATTTGAAATGAGAGCATGTCCATTTTTTTCATTATCGAGTAGAAATAAAAAAACAAATCAAATTGAAAATGAGAGTAAATCTTTTGAATGAAAGTGTGCCCACTTTATTTAGTGTTGGCTTTTCCATTATAGTACTAACTTTGTAGATTATGTCTATTAGTGTAGTAATACTAGTATACCTATGTTTAGATGAATATAGGTAAAGTATGCTAAAATGCCATATTTGTTTATTATTCTATTTAAGAATTATTATATTATTATGTAATATTAAACTAGCATACCTATCTTTAGAGAAATATAGGTAAAGTATGTCAAAAGATATCATATTTGTTTATTGTTCTAGTTAAAAAATTATTAAATTATTATATTGTAATTAATCTTAAATCATTATTATATATTATGATATTATAACTAATATTAAAATATTTATTATGTTTCAATTAAACTCTTTACAAAAGTTGAAAAGGTTCATAGTATAAAATTATTATTATATTATCATGTTTTTATATTTCCATTAAACTCGTAAAAGAAAAAATCTATTAAAATTACATTATAATTATTTTTTGATCCATAATACACAACTGAAGTTGCGAAGATTATACTGATGATATAAAGTTTTGCATTTGCTAAGGATTTCTCATTAGTCCAAATGTTACAATGGAAAAAACAAGTCCTTCTACCAAAATAACCCCATTACTTGTAATTTATTTGTCATGATCCCAATAAATCCCCATTCTATATATATCAATGAAAAAATTCAGGGATGCCTATCTATCAACATACAAAACAAAATTGGTATTCTATATATCATGTTACAAGTAGTGGTTGTCGTTGCACCAAAAGATCAACATGTTAATGCCCGATACAACCACTAGACTTATAGAAGACACAGGACGCGGTTAAGCCATGTCATGTATCCCAAGGGGAGCATTGACCATTTTACCAACAATCTCCTCCTCAGCGTTACCCGAGGGGATTCAAACCTGTGACCAAGCTCTGATACCACTTGTTACAAGTAGTGGTTGTCATTGCACCAAAAGATCGACCTATTAATGCCTGATACAACCACTAGACTTATAGAAGACACAAGAGGCAGTTAAGCCATGTCATGAATCCCGAGGGGAGCGTTGACCATTTTGCCAACATATCATACTCTATAATTTAAAATTATATCCATGTCTATACAATTGGTTCGATCCTATGTCGCTACCCAAGTTGCATGTCTTGCCAGCCCAACTAAGCTATTCTAAAATTGGCTATTCCCCCATATGCATATGACCATTTTCTTCCAAAGTTTGAAAGAATTAATATCCCTTTTGAAAATTTATTCTTCATAAAAGACCTCAAAAGAATTTACCTTAGAAAAATTCTCCAACCATTTAAATGTTGGCTCGTCCTTAATAAAAGTCCATTTGTACCTAGGAAATACCTACCTATTCCCACCCATCTCCTATGTCTAGCCAATGCTTTTTTGTCAAAGTTCATAATAAAAGGTTGTTGAGCCATAGTAGAACCTAGTTGCAAGAGCTTAGGAATGTCCATTAACCATGGCATTTTCTAAGGATTTCTCATTAGTCCAAATGTTACTATGGAAAAAACAAGTCCTTCTACCAAAATAACCCCATTACCTACAATTTATTTGTCATGATCCCCATAATCCCCATTCTATATATATCATTGAAAAAATCTAGGGATACCTATCTATCAACACACAAAACAAAATTGGTATTCTATATATCATACTCTATAATTTAAAATAAAATCCATGTCTATACAATTGGTTCAATCCTGTGTCGCTACATAAGTTGCATGTCTTACCAGCCCAACTAAGCTACTCTAAAATTGGCTATTCCCCCATATGCATATGACCATTTTCTTCCAAAATTTGAATAAAATAATATCCCTTCTTGAAAATTTATTCTTCATAAAAGGCCTCAAAATAAATTACCTTAGAAAAATTCTCCAACCATTTGAATGCGCGCTTGTCCTTAATGAAAGTCCATTTGTACAAGAAATACCTACCTATTCCCACTCATTTCCTATGTCTAGCTAGTGTTTTTTTGTCAATGTTCATAATAAAAGGTTGTTGAGCCATAGTAGAACCTAGTTGCAAGAGCTTAGGAATGTCCATTAACCATGGAATTTGCTAAGGATTTCTCATTAGTCCAAATGTTACTATGGAAAAAGCAAGTCCTTCTAACAAAATAACCCCATTACCTGCAATTTATTTGTCATGATCCCCATAATCCTCATTCTATATATATCACTGAAAAAATCCAGGGATACCTATCTATCAACACACAAAACAAAATTGGTATTCTATATATCATACTCTATAAGTTAAAATAAAATCCATGTCTATACAATTGGTTCGATCATGTGTTGCTAGTTGCATGTCTTACTAGCCCAACTAAGCTACTCTAAAATTGGCTATTCCCCCTTATGCATATGACCATTTTCTTCCAAAATTTGAAAAAATTAATATCCCTTCTTGAAAATTTATTCTTCATAAAAGGCCTCAAAAGAAATTACCTTAGAAAATTCTCCAACCATTTGAATGCTGGCTTGTCCTTAATGAAAGTCCATTTGTACAGGAAATACCTACCTATTCCCACTCATCTCCTATGTCTAGCCAGTGCTTTTTTGTCAAAGTTCATAATAAATGGTTGTTGAGCCATGGTAGAACCTAGTTGCAAGAGATTAGGAATGTCCATTAACCATGGTATTCCAACACTAATTTCAAAAATATAATAATATCTATGTCATCCCCCAAGAATTCTTCCTTGGAAATTTTCCTTAATAACCATAGCATTTCCACGTTTTCTCCCCCAAGATCCATTAGCGAAGCCAAGAATTTGGATCTAATGTCCATATTAACCTTGTATCTATATGTGGATATTAGAAAATCTTTTCTTAAAACCATCCTGATTGCCTCCATGGTTAGTAGTCCTGCATTCTTGCATATTGTATGTAGTATCATATCAAAGATAAATCACAAAAAAATCATTTTCCTATTTTGGCATGTCAATAAAATAGGGAAGACCATCTTCTACCACCTTAATGTGCTCCTCAATGCTTATAGAAAAGATATTCAAGAGTAAATAAATTTGGCCATTTTAGAGAATATATAGATCAAAACATCATTTATCTAGAGCCACCACCCTTTATAATCATCCCCTCTCATAATTGCATTGTCCTAAGTAGGAACAAAGAGTTTCCACATTTAACCAAGGACACTCTTCCAAGTTTGTTAAAATCTACACATGCCAAGGAGTATCTTTCCCCAAAGTGGAAAGTAAAAATAATGATGTCATTAGTTTCATTGAAAAACTTTCTACTCTGTTTAATCATATCAGAATGATATCATTTAGGCGTAAAGTAATCTCTCTCATGTTTTCATCACAACCATTGAGTTCCAAACTATCTTTTCAATCCCATCAGTTCCTTTTTTTGCAAGTAAATCTTCTTCCACAATACCTTAATGGAAAATGGAGTTGATAGTTGTCAATTCAAAAAAGTTAGAAGTTCCATGGCTTTCTCTAGAATAGATTTAAGCTACCAAATTGGAATGTCCCCTTTCCTTAGAGCATTTATTACAATTTTTGTATCCCCCTCTATTTCTAATTTAATAAAAAAATTTCTCCCTACACAATTCGAGCCCAAATACAACTACCATTAATTGTGCCTTGTTGTTCATACAAATAGGAAGTGGTTTGGCATATTCTAACCAAATTATTTTCTTACCAGTCCTTGAAAATACCACTTTCTCTAGAAAGCCTTGGATTGCCTCTCGCCAATCCATCAAAGTTTAGCTTCCACTAACCCTTAACTAGAGGTGTCCATTTAACCATGGATCTCTTTTCCTGAGAATCCTATCCACCCTTTCTTATCCAATTCAGGAGCTTAATCCCAAAAATTATAAGGAAAATTTTAGTGTTCCACTTTACAAACATCAAATTCTTGTGCGCCAAGGTCTGTGTTATGGAGTTAATTATTTCATTTATGGTTGCCTCTATCTTATTTTAGATGAATGAGGAATGACCATATATTTCTTTCTGAATGTCCAGTTATCTTCATCTCTTTCCAAAGCTCACATATTATTATGGATGGTCCTATGACCCAAATGCTTTCACATGTCACATTCTTCTTGATGTTAGGCCAATATTTAAGAAAAGTTTGTGTTTCTTGCGGGAGGGACCTAATTTAGCATGAAACCACCTCCAACAGTCCTAAGCATACTAACATCCAGGACAAGAAGTGATCCATATCTTCTTCTTGGATTTTACACAATATGCATCTCGAAGGGCCTAAGACCCTAGCCTATGAAATCTATCCATTGTTAAAATTCTCTTCTTTGGGACAACCCAAGAAAAGATCCTTGCTTTTGGAAAATATATTTTTCTCTAGAAAACCTACAAAGGAAAATTTGAATTCTATTTGCTCTACATCCTTTATAATATATAATGTATATTGAGAAAAGGAAAGCAATGCAAATAGAGGCTATATCACCTACCTTTTCAAGATTGCACATTTAGAAGGAAGATGTCCCCAATAGAATCTAGAGGTAACTCAAGCACTAAATGGATCCAATGTTTCCTTCACTAAATATGTAATTTTGAAATGGAAAAGGATAATAATTAATATAAAAATATAAATTAGGAAAGATTTTAAATGCATCTATAAATGATATAGGAGACTAACAACTTTAGATCTAGATAAAAGGAAGATGAAATGTTAGAAATACATGTAACATTTTTTTTAGATCCTGAAAGTGTAACCTACCCGCTTATCAAATTTGAGCCTATTATCTCGAGGGTATAGGTCGGTTGTCTTGACCTGTACCTAGGTAGAGGTCAACTGTCTTGACTTGTACCTATTTTTTTGCCCAAAACTTTTAGGATCGGTTTGAATATTCCCCATCTGTCCAAAAAATATCTGATAGCTCTATAGCCTATTCTTCCAGATAAAAAAATTGGAAAAAGGTTGGGTTAAAGGGGTTTTCCTTGGTCAAACCCCCTTTGAGGAATCAAACTTGAAATTGAATTAAAATTACATAAAGGAAGGTATGCAAAAAGGTAAATGTTAGATTCACCTTACATAAACCTATTAGTATTATTAGGTCCATGATTAATGAGAGTGCGAGAGGGTGAATAAGTAATCTAACAATTAAACTTCTTCATAAATCATTCAACTTCTTGCATCAATTATCATCCATTGCATAAATAAATAAACCATTAAACATAAACATCCAAAACCATGCATCACAATAACACCAATATTTTTTCTCATGGAAACCCAATTGGGAAAACTCACATTTGGGGATGTCACCTAGAAATAATTTTGTACTCCTTTTAAGTATGTCAGGTTAAGATCTCAACCCTATTAAAAGATTACAAATGCATGGTTAAAAGAAAGACCCTCTTAGGAGCCACCCGATTAAGGGATTTACCTCTATCCCTATTAGGAGCTTTACCTTGTGAGGAGTAACCCTGTTAAGGGATTTCAAACCCTAGATAAAGAGGAAATTGGTAAAAGGATTTACAAATCAGGTTTGTTAGAGTCTACCTAGTTAATAGATTTTCTTATAGAAACTATTAGGAATCAACAAGTACAATGATATAAGAAAATAACTCTCCTCCTCTGCTAGTAAAGATCTAGTTCAAGATCAATATCTACTTCACATGTAGAAAATCCAAACCCTATAATCGCACATTTGCATTCACGATCTTTCTCTCCCACACTTACTTTTTAATACATCAAAAAGATATACATATGTTTTTATTAAGTTGTCCATGACCTAATTACATTTTAATTAATCATTACGATTCATCATTTCTCAATATTTGAATCCTAAAATGTGTTACCCATTATCAATTACAATTTCAAGTTCATGTCATCCTCGAAATCCATCCAATAATTGACTTGACTAAGAAAAGTCAAACCACATCACACTCTCCATGAGGGATAACCTAATCAAAGAGAAGCATAGTAGAGGATTGGATGGAAACTTTAGTCGAGAAAAATTACTATTGATTTGGTTTGTGAGTACTATTATTGGCCAAAATTATTATAAGATGTTAAGAAGTTTGTGTGGATTTTTAAAATATGTCACATGGAAAAAGGAGATAGGTGGAGTACAGGGTTATATCAGCCATTACCTGTACAAGAGAGGCCATGGGAGGATATTAGTATGGACCTCGTTCTTGGTTTACTGAGGAATCAGAGAGGGCATGATACCATTTTTGTGGTTGTAGGAAAGTTATCGAAGATGAAACATTTTATTCCATGTAGAAAGACTAATGATGTTATTCATGTGGTAGACTTATTTTTCAAAGAGGTGGTGAGACTACATGGTCTACCAAAGACCATAGTTTCAGATAGAGACACTAAGTTTGTTGGGTATTTTTGGAGGATATTATGGAAGAAGCTAAAGATAGATTTGAAGTTCAACTCAATGCACCATCCATAGATTGATGGACAAACAAATTTGGTAAATAGGAGTTTGAGGAATCTATTGGGGTGGTTACTAGGAGATAAACCCAATGGGTGGGATCTGATTTTACCACAAGAACAATTTTCATACAATAATTATGTCAATAGGAGCACTAATAAATCAACATTCCAGATTGTATACGGAAGAAGTCTTAAAATTGATTCAGAATAAAAGACATTAGACAATGGAGAAAAGATTAGTGCTAAAGCTAAACACTTTGCATTAAACTTGAAGAATTTGCATGAAGAGGTGAGGAAGCATATTAAATAAAATGAGTATACAGTACACCGCTAAGTAAGATCAGAAAAAGGAGGCACGAGGAATTTCAGATTTGAGATGAAGTTATGGTTCATTTGAGAAAGGAGAGATTTCCGGTGGGAACATACAAATAATTGAAGATGAACAAATTTGGACCATGTAAAATATTGAAGAAGCATGATTCAAGAAATGCTTATGAAGTAGAATTGCCGAGTGAACTCAATATTTCACCAGTGTTTAATATTTCAAATTTGACAGCTCATATTGAAGATGGGATAACATAAGCACAATACAATATTCCAACACCTACTTTAGCTACAAAAGAGATAGATGATATCTTGGATAGTCATGTGGGTAGAAGCACATGGAATAAGAAATATGAAGATTATTTGGTCAAATTGAAAGGATGACCTATTGAAGATTCATCATGGCTACCAAAGGAAGAGGTTGAACACCTTGATTTTTCTCTAGACACACCTGAGATGTGACAAGGTCACATCTCAAATTACCTTGGGTGTCTGATGCAAGAGCATCTAGGGTGTAAGAGCAATCTTGCATCAGCCAAAAGTATTATCTAGTTTCAATAAGAGCTATCTCTGGATAAAGTTACTATTTTTAGTAGGATTTTCATTTGTGCACAAATTGTGCCATTTTCTTCCCTGGCGGTTCATTTTTTATATATTAGCCTACTAGTAAAGTTTCATGGCAAGATCAAGTTTGGTTATGAATTTATTATATTTTCTATTTTGGCGGGGTGGTATACAAACTTTGAACTCGGTTTTGAAGGCTTTAGAGGCTCCAAAAAGGGGTCAACCTTTAATTAACTGGTTGTTTTCTCAACTAGGGCACAAAGCACTTTATGCCATTTCCAAAATGGGGTTATAACTAACCTATATGTCACTAAGCCTAATCCCTTACTAATCATGTGCACATTCCTAAGTATAAGGACTAGGGAAAGAAAAGTCAAATATGTGACTTTCCCTCCAAATACCAATTAAATTTTCATTAAAGCCCTTCATAAATGCATTTGACTTTGGGGTTTTGAGACATAAATGACCTTAATAGAAAGTCTCTTCCAATTCCCTCAACCACCTCTCATCAATGTAGGAAACCCGTAATGTCTTGAAAAGACAAAAGCAAATATCCTCTCATTCAATCCAATCTTTCATTATGCAAGTTCACTTATGAATTTTTTGAGAGCTCTCCATATTCCATATTTTATGCAACCTTAATGCCATTTTCATGACCTTTTTGCAAGCTTGAGAAAATATGGAGCATCCTATTATTTTTATGCTATCAATATCATGACCACATATACCATCATACTATCTTGGAAAAATCATTGCAACAAAGAGGCTACAATAGGTTTTATTATGGTTTGCATGCTTGTTGTTTATTGTCTCTTTCTGTCTAATCATGTATGTTGTTTTTTTATTTTGTTCTGAGTGTTCTTATTAGTTATTTGCATTAGATATTGGTACACATTTCCTAGCACACAGTAATAAGCACCCATATTATTAGAGTTTTATAAACATTGCATACATTGATTAAGGACATGTCTCAATTTTTTAATTTTTTAATTAGATGTACATGGCAGTTTGAAATTTAAGAGTATATGTGGGACATTTTTAAAATAATTAGTAATCAATTTATTTATATTTGTATTTAATTTCAAGGACTAATTTTATCTTTATTATACTTATTTATTTCTTTAAGTCAAATAATGTATAAAAATAATCTATATCATTTATAAAACTACTAATAATTATAAGAAAACTATTTTAAAATAAAATTTGAATATTGGGTGTATCTATTTTGTCCTACTTCATATTATATGACAACTTGAAGCATTTTACTTGTATCATTGAAATGCTTTCTAAGTATTCATATTAGTTCATTTAAAACATCTAGTTAAGATACATACAAAATACATTTAATAAATATACAAAGCATTATAATGAATTATGAGTAAACCTCCTAAGTTATGTTACATTTAAGACCAATTTAAGAATTTTGGATTAAAAAAATTGGTAAAAAAAAAATTGATCAAAATGTTTTTGATTATTCATTATGATTTCTAATATTTTGATTAAAAGTATTTATAAAAAAAATTTTGTTTTCAAGCTTGAAAATACACTTTTAGATTTTAGTATACACCAATTTCATGAAAAATAACTTGTCACTAATTTTTCTATAGTTTTTGAAGATAATTGAAAACTTCATCTTCCTCACAAATTTCTCACATTACATAATTATAAATTAAACTGCAGTAAATGTTACATATTTCATTTGCATTAATATCATAGTTGAAAATTAAAACATGCATACCACTTAGTGTTTTATTTTAAAAATTTGGATTATTGTTGATCATTTCTATAACATGATATATGCTTATAAATGTTCTAGGGAATAATGTGTGACAACTCATTATCTTAGATCATTGTATACAATTATTTACTTGATATCATTACAAGGTTTTACACAAGGAAAGTGTCATCTCTATCACATGCAAATTATTGAACACACAAATTAAATCTTTATGAAAATTTAAAAATCATGAAAGTAAATTTTAGATGTAGAAGTTAAAAAACTCACGATTAAATGATGAACTCAACAAGTGCTTAATTTTTTTTAAAAATTTATGAAAATGAATAAAAAAAATAATAGAAGAGCTAGTTTTTTTGCTATTGACTAGGTTATGCCAATGTTCTATTGTAAGCATACACCAATCTAGGACACCTAGAGTTTGGTTCTACAGTAGACTATGAGATAAGTATATTACCTTATTATATTAAAATATTAATATTTAATGCAAAACATGTTACAATCATAACTTCTACTCCTATGATAATAATTGATCAATGATTATCTAATTGGTTTTTCCTATGATTTATGTAAATAAAAGTTGTTTTTTTTTCATTTAAGTTAGTTTTATATTCAAAATTCTAGAACTTTACCCTAATATTATATATTTTCTTAGGATTTGTATCACGTGTATTTTTTGCATCATTGTTCCACTTTGCATAGGGTTTGGATTTATGTTTATTCATCTCTATTAAATCCCCTATCCCTAGCCCTTGATTTATTTCCTCTACCTTGATTATAATTTGCATTTCTAGATATTTATCATGTATATACTCTCCTCTTTCTTAGATAAGAAATTCCTAATCCATATGCTATAATGTTACATCTTTTTATCTAGATTATTATGATGATGATACTTTATCTTCCACCCATGCTCATGTGAGCTATATTTACAAACAATATTCTATGAGATGAGAGTACACCTTCCTTAGATACTCATGATCTATTATTAGTACTTGTGATTCTATCCTTACATTCATATCATTTAATTATATATCTCTATGTGAAATATCATGGGGGTTCCTATTTATATTACTTGGTGTGATACCTTTGTCCATGCCTTATGATAGTGTTCCTTATAATGATATTTCTCTACAATTTCATACTTCTACATCACATTTTCTTTCATTTCAATGTGATGTTGAACTTGATGCTTGAATCACCTTTCAACATAATATGTTAATTAATTAGTAATCCATGAAAATTTATTCTTCATCTAATATTGTGCGATGATATGTATGCTCTCAATGATGAAGCTTACAATATCATTGATTTCTCTAATGACGTAAATCATTATTTTTCAAGCTATTATCTCTTGCAAAGTACAAGTACATTGAGCATATTTTTTTTTATAATGGATGGATTCATCTTTCCTATCTTATCACTCAATTATGATTTTGTATAGTTTATAGCATAATTCTATTTCTCTAGTAGGAATGAGGTTTTTTTTAATTTGTTTGTCTAGAACCCTTATATCCTCTTTATCTATCATCCATATTAGTTTCCTTATTTATATTCTTAAATGGGACTTAAAATTGTTGTCATGGGAAAGTATTTTATTTTACTTCGGATCCACTTAGACCTTAAAATGCATATAAATAAGTCATATTATCCTATAGTTATTTATCTTGTAGTTGGTCAAATATATTAGATGATGACTTGAGGCAAAAAAAAACATAATGAACCATTTCATCTCCTAATAATCTAATTTTACTTGCTCCACCTAATATTACAACTAAATTTGTAATCTAAAGAAATATGATACTATTTATTCGTTATAAAGGATTGCAAGCTAATATGTCTCTTTGATATTTAGTGAGCACATCACATTTATAAAAGGTCATACAAAAAACTCTAGAGAATACAAGTTCAATTTGATACTTCCCTATATGTAATAAATATCAGAAATTCATTCAATACTTAACCCTACAAAAATAAAATCGAGAATCATATAATTCTATCTACAAATGCATAATTAATCTTATAATAATAAAAAATGACCTCCAATTAGAAAGACAATTTTTTACATATTAATAAATTATTTATCACAATCTATTTACAATAGATTTCTAATTAAATACATATAATTTTTTCTATTAATTTTTCACATATATATCTCAATGTACTACTCCATGTACTTCTTTTCCAGCTATTTCTATTCTTAACTAATAATCTACTTTTTCTGCCCTAAAATATTATGCAAGACAATTTGTTCTACAAGTCTATAAACATTTATAAAAAGTGTTAAAATTATCGAATATCGACAATAATTTTTATTCTTTTTCGATGAAAAGATTAAAACTAGAAGATTTCTGCTAGATTATAATTTACCACTGTCACATTAACTAGCTTTCCAACAACTGTTCACCTTTAAAAAATAATACTGAAAGGTAAATTAAACATTATTTATCTTATATGGCCTGTTATCAGATTATACTATTTTAATGGGTTAAAAGTTGTAACCAAAATCTGCACGCCTTAAGCGAAGGTTATTGAAAAAAGGAAATGAAATCCAATTAAGATTCCATTCCTTTCACGTACTGGTCGTACACATGTAGAAAATGGCGGTCACCTTCAAAAGTTTTTTTATTTGTCATCTATTTTAAGTTTTTCGTTTTTGGAATCAAACGATTGCAGTAGTTGCCCCACCCTACTAAAAAAAAATTGTTTTATATATTGAAACAAAGTAAGATAACAAATCAAATAAAATGTTAGAGTCACATTAGTCTTTGGTTCTTAGTAGAAGACGTGATGTCTAAGGCTAGTGCTCTTCTATGACATAGTTAAAACGGTTTCTTAGATGCAAAAATCTCCATAAAAACAAAAATCAAATCTAATATGAAATAATCAAATATTTGTTATGGAGTGGAAATAAAAAAACAAATCAAATTGAATAAGAAAGTAAATCTTTTGAATGAAAGCGTGCCTACTTTGTTTAGTGTTGGCTTTTCAATTATAGTACTAACTTTGTAGATTATGTCTATTAGTGTAGTAATACTAGTATACCTATGTTTAGAGGAATATAGGTAAAGTATGCTAAAGATGTCATTTTTGCTTATTATTCCATTTAAGAACTATTATATTATTATGTAATATTAAACTAGCATACCTATCTTTAGAGAAATATAGGTAAAGTATGTCAAAAGATATCATATTTGTTTGTTGTTCTAGTTAAAAAATTATTATATTAAAATTAATCTTAAATTCTTATTATATATTATGATATTATAACTAATATTAAATTATTAATAAGATATGGCTATATTATTATGCTTTAATACATTTATTTTATTATATTTCATTTAAACTCTTTACAAAAGTTAAAAAGGTTCTTAGTATAAAATTATTATTATATTTCTATTAAACTAGCAAAAGAAAAAAAATTGTTAAAGCTACATTTGCTAAGGACCTCTCGTTAGTCCAAATATTTCTATGGAAATAACTTTGTAGATTATGTCTATTAGTGTACTAATACTAGTATACCTATGTTTAGAGGAATATGGGTAAAGTATGCTAAAGATGTCATATTTTTTTATTATTCCATTTAAGAATTATTATATTATTATGTAATATTAAACTAGTATACCTATCTTCAGAGAAAAATAGGAAAAGTATGCCAAAAGATATCATATTTTTTTATTGTTCTAGTTAAAAAAATAATTAAATTATTATTTTATAATTAATCTTAATTCATTATTATCTATTATGATATTATAACTAATATTAAATTATTAATAAGATATGGCTATATTATTTTGTCTTAATATATTTATGTTATTATGTTTCAATTAAACTCTTTACAAAAGTTAAAAAGACTCTTAGTATAAAATTATTATTATATTATTATATTTCCATTAAACTTGCAAAAGAAAAAATCTATTAAAACTACATTAAAACTACATTATAATTATTATAATATTTTTTTGATCCATAATACGAAAGAAGTTGCGAAGATTATATTGAGCATATAAAGTTTTGCATTTGCTAAGGACTTCTCATCAGTCCATATGTTACATGGAAAAAAATAAGTCCTTCTACCAAAAGAACCCCATTACATGCAATTTATTTTTCATGATCCCCATAATCCCCATTCTATATATTTCACTACAAAAATCTAGGGTTACCTATCTATGAACACAAAAAAGAACATTTTTATTCTGTATATCATACTTTTTAATTTAAAATGAAATCTATGTCTATACAATTGGTTCCTCCTGTGTCACTACAGAAGTTGCATGCTACAAACAAAATCATTGGTCTCTACTAGTAGCAAAATCCATCCTCATGCCTTGCCATCCCAACTAAACTACTCTAAAATTGGCTATTCCCCCATATGCATATGACCATTTTCTTCCAAAATTTCAAAAAATTAATATATGTTCTTGAAAATTTATTCTTCATAAATGGCCTCAAAATAAATTACCTTAGAAAAATTCTCCAACCATTTGAATGTTGGCTCGTCCTTAATGAAAGTCCATTTGCACGGGATATATCTACCCATTCCCACCCATCTCCTATGTCTAGCCAGTGTTTTTTTGTCAAAGTTTATAATAAAAGGTTGTTGAGCCACAATAGAACCTAGTTGCAGAAGCTTAGGAATGTCCCTCAACCATGGTATTCCAACACCAATTTCAAAAAATATAATAATATCTATGTCATCCCCCAAGAATTCTTCGTTGAAAATTTTCCTTAATAACCATAGAATTTCCACCTTTTCTCCCCTAAGATCCAGTAGGGATGCCAATAATATGTATGTAATATCCATGTTAACCTTGTATCAATCCATGGATATGGTTCCATTCTTTTTGCCTCCATGGTTAAGAGTCATGCATTCTTGCATATTTTATGCAATATCTTATCAAAGATAAATCCCAAAAAATCATTTTCCTATTTTTGCATGTTAATAAAATAGGGAAACCTTCTACCACCTTAATACGCTCCTCAATGCTTACAGAAAAGAGATTTGAGTGAATTAATTTAGCCATCTCAAAGAATATATAGATCAAAACATCATTTATCTAGAACCACCACCCTTAATAATCATCCCCTCTCATAATTACATTGTCTTAAGTAGAAACAAAATTACATTGTCTTAAGTAGAAACAAAGAGTTTCCACATTTCACCAAGGACACTCTTATAGGTTTGTTAAGATCTACACATGCCAAGGAGTATCTTTCCCCAATGTGGAAATTAAAAATAATGATGTCATTAGTTTCATTGAAAAACTTCCTATTCTGGTTAATCATATCAGAATGATATCATTTAGGGGTAAATCACTCTCTCTCATTTTTTCATCACAACAATTGAGTTCCGAACTATCTTTTCAAATCCATCAGTGCCTAAGTTTGCAAGTAAATCTGCTTCGATAATATCTTCATGGAAAATGTGGTTTATAGTGATCAATTCAAAAAAGATAGCAGTTCCATTGCTTGAAATCTAGAATAGATTTAAGCTACCAAATTAGAATGTCCCCTTTCCTCAAAGCATTTATTATAATTTCTAAATCTCGTTCTATTTCTAATTTACTAATGGTTTTTATCCCTACACAACTGGAGCCCAAATACAACTACCATTAATTGTGCCTTGTTATTCATACCATTAGGAAGTGTTCTGGCATATTCTAACCAATCCTTGAAAATACCACGTGCTCTAGAAACCCTTGGTTTGCCTTTGGCCAATCCATCAAAGTGTAGTTTCCACTAACCCTTAACTGGAGGTGTCCATTTAACCTTGGATCTCTTTTCCCGAGAATCCTTTCCACCTTTTCCTATCCAAGTCAGGAGCTTCATCCCACAAAATATAAGAAAAATTTTAGTGTCCCACTTTGCAAACTTCAAATTATTGTACCCCAAGGTCTATTTTATGGAGTTAATTGTTTCATTGATGGTTGCCTCAATCTTATTTTAGATGAATTAGGATGGCATATCCTTCTTTATGAATATCCATTTATCTTCATCTCTTTCCAAAGTTTACATATTATTATGGATGGACCTATGATCGAAATGTATTCAGATGTCACAATCTTGTTGATGTTAGGTCATTATTTAAACAAAGTTTGTATGTCTGTAGGGAGGGCACTATGCCAATCTAATTTAGCATCAAAGTACCTCCAACAGTCCTAAGCATACTAACATCTAGGATAACAAGTGATCCATATCTTCCTCTTGGATTTTACACAATATGCATTTCAAAGGGCTTGAGAACCCTAGCCTGTGAAATCTATCCATTGTCAAACTTTTCTTCTTGAGGGAAACCCAAGAAATGATCTTTGATTTTGGAAAATATATTTTACTCTAGCAAAGTTGCAAAGATAAATTTGAATTCAATTTCTCCAAATCCTTTATAATATATAATGCAAATTGAGAAAAGGCAATCAATGCAAATAAAGGGTAGATCACCTACCTTTTCAAGATTTCACATTTAGAAGGAAGATGTCTGCAACAAACTCTAGAGGTAAATCAAGCACTAAATGACCCATACAATGTTTCCTTCACTAAATATGCAATTTTAAAATGGAAAAGGATAATAATTAAGACATAAATAAAAACTAGGGAAGATTTTAAATGCATCTAGAAATGATATAGGAAACTAGCAACTTTAGATCTAGATAACTAACAAAGGAAAAGTTGGAGATACAAGTAACATTTTTTTTGATATCTTGACACTATAACCTACCCACCTATCAAAATTGAGTCTGTTTTCAAGGGTATAGGTTGGTTGGCTTGACCTATACCTAGGTATAGGTCAGCTAGCTTGACCTGTACCTATTTTTTTGCATAAAACTTTTAGGACTAGTTTGACTATTCCCCATTTGCCCAAAAAAGATCTGATAGCTCTATAGCCTATTCTTGCAAATAGAAAATGGGGAAAAGGTTGGGTAAAAGGGGTTTTCCTTGATCAAACCCCCTTTTAGGAATCAACCTTGAAATTGAATTGAAATTTCATAAAGGAAGGTATGTGAAAAGGTAAATGGTAGATTCACCTTGCATAAACCCTCATGGATAGATGTAGAAGTTGCTCATACCCATGAAGATGCTTGAATGTGTTAAGAATCAAGGAGTTGACCTTAATTTGTAGACTAGGCATCAAGTGTGCCCTAAAAAATGCATGGATCTATGAATACCACTCCTAGATCTTCAATGTATATATGCTTTATAATTGATTGATATGAATGAGAGATGAATGTAAATGGATGAAAGGATCTTCTTTCTTGATTTAGAATTCCTTTACTTGGCCATCATGAGAGAGAAATTTTATTCAATCAAGAAGATCACATTGGAATGAACTAGAATGAATTAGAGAAACTAGATCTTGGATGCTTGCCTTCAAATCTTGAATCCAATCACTCAATTTCTCTTGATTGCTTGATCTCTCTTGAAAACTTGATTGAAAATTCTTGAGTTTAGTAATGGATGTCAAAATGATGAGAGATAAGGTGTTTACATAGTTCATCCATCATTTTAGGATTTAAAATTGATCTAGGATGACCACATGATCATTCCTCGATTATCACCCCAACATAGGGCTCCAAGCCAAATCTAGGCCCAAATCCAAGGGTATAGGTTGGATGGGATGACCTATACATTGGGTATAGGTCAGATTGGTCATCCTATATCTAGGATTTTGGGATCAAATTCAAATTGGGTGTTAGGATAGTAGAGAAGAAATTAAAAAAGATGAATCAGGTTGCCAAGATAAAGAATAAAAAATATATGATCTTGAAATCAACAAAATGAGGCCTGATAGAGAATCCAATTATGGGTGCTAACTTTTAAGGATAGTACATTGAGCCCCCACTTTAGCGGGAGTACGAGACTAGCTCATACTTTGGGTAAAGTAGATCAATGCATAATAATGATCTTATCAAGGTCAAGGAGACAAAGAAACATCAAGCCCCCAAGTGACTTAAGTCCTCAACAAATCCAAAATCAAGATAAAAGAGTAAAAAATGAGAGGAGAAGAGAGAGAAAGAGACACAACCACTAGTCTAGTAAGGTATTTCCCTACTATGGATCATGAAAATAAATTTTTGTTGCAAAAGATGACATTGATAGTCTAGAAAGTTTCTTTATACTAGTCAAACCATCAAAACAAAGGGATCACTCCCTAAGGAAAATATTGTCTCCATTAAGGAATCCTAATAAGGAAATCAATATTAAGGAAAAAAATTTCCCCAAAGGGATCTATGTAAGGACGATCAATCTTTAAGGAAAGCATTATATCATTACTAAGGGATCCATTGAGTAATGCATAGGGGCATGGGAATGAAAAAATGAATGTAAGGAAATCATTATCTCTTTAGCCAACTACATAAGAGAGATTGCATTGAATTATTCTTTATGTGTGCAAAATATGAAACAAGGAGCAGAGTGTATGCCCCCTCTTGGAATGTGATGCTAATACTTTTATTGTTTTTTTCATTAACAAATGTCATTGATGTGAATATATCTCATATTTGGATATGAATTTGATGCTTTGGTTATCTGATATAGTGTGCCCCAAATGATGTGCTATGAAGATTTATCTTTAGCCATATTCGACCTAGTACCATTTGTCTTGCAACATAATGTGGTTCATTCCTTTGGGTCCTATCCTATCTGAAAAGTGGTTATTATGCTTCAAATCAAGTATTTGTATTGTAACGTATAGATTCTATTTCTTGGTTCCAAATATCACAGTGAATGTGTAGCATGTTGATCTGAGCAAGGAGGTTCTATGTGGTCCACGTTTCATTCCTAATGATACCATAATAATTCTTTGGTGTAATCTATTTTAAATTATGTTAGTACAAATTAGATATTTATGGTGGCGTGGAATAGTATAAGAGGGTATATGCAGGATCATGGTATGCCAAACTAGGCCCTTAAGTGGCAATGAAAATTTAGAAAATTAGGTTTAGGCAAGTTGACATAAAAATTTGAACAAGTTATAAATATTATATCAAAATTATGTAAGAAGAGAATTTGTAGAAAATTGAATTTAGTTTGTAAGATAGTAGGCCTTTTTTGAAAAAATTTTATTCTGTATGTTAAAATTTTTAAATTTCAATGTAGTATTATGAAAATTTCAAGAAAAAAATAAGTAGGTGTATGTCTGACCACCTTATTAAACAAAAAAAAAATGATAAAAAACATTTACAAGATTTTAGATATAAGGAGTAGACTCATGTCCAGATGTGACACATATTTTTTTGTAATTTTTTTAAAGGTAAATAATTAATTATGATTTTTCTTCTACAAATTTTCTAGAATACATTCTGACCATGTTAACATAGTCTAAACTTTATAAAATTGATTTTTATTTTTATTTTTATTTTTCTTGTAGTAGGAAAAGCATAGAATGTGACACATGTTTTGTATTTCAAAAATGTTATATAGTTTGAAAGTTATAGCTATTTTTCAATAAGTCTATCAATCAGGACTAGAAAGATAACAAGTAGGTGTATGTCTGACCACATTAAACAAAATCAAATGATAATTTTTTTTATAAGATTCTAGATAAAAGTAGTAGACTCATGCCCGAATGTGATGTATATTTTATTTTTATTTTTTTCCAAGTAAATAATTAATTATGATTTTTCTGCTACAAATTTTCCTGAATATAAAAACTCTCGTGTTTGACCACCTTAACTTAGTCTAAACTTCATCAAATTGAATGAATTGTTTATTATTATTGAATTAGGTGAAGCATAGAATATGATGTATATTTCAAATTTCAAAAATGTTATATTGTTTGAAAGTTATAGGTTTTTTTAAAAGAGTCTATCAATTAGGACTTCTTTTTCACATCGCCACTTTTTGGCATACCATGATCCTACACATACCCAAGAAAGTGATGATTTTGTTCAATATACGGTTTGGATTAATATATAAAGCGAATATGAATCTAAAATGGAAATATTTGTGTATCGATGAGTATGCAACTTTGTGCCACCAGTAGAGGAAAGTAATCATTTTTGTGTAGCTAATTATTGGTGGCAGTGATTTCAATCTAGTAGATTATTTTAATTTCCTTTATTCTGACAATGAGAATCTTTTTATTAGAAGTGAGCTTTATTACTTTAGGGAAGTTATCCTGACTGGTAGTGAGCCTACTAGTAATGAGCCTTACCTATATAGTGACAAAATGAATAGTGAGCCTTTATAAAACTCACCTTCACCAATATTTTTATTCATGGGAGTCAGGTTCAATGTGTTTTTTCCCATCTTGGGGTTTTACATAAATTCTAGTGTTCATGGTGTATGGTATTTTTTGCTCTCATTTTTATATGTCTTAAGTTTCAGATTGTTTCAAGTTTTCTCCAAATTAAGTAAGTTTGAGAAAAAAAAATTACACTGACTAATTCAATCCTCTCACCCCCTCTTAGTTATTTGGCCTATTCAATAATTTGTATTAGAGTTTTGGTTCTTTGAAGAGAGCTTAATTGCTTGAGGTAGATTGAATGGTGCATAAATTGACAATTCCTCTGTTTGATGGATCTAATCATAGTTTTTGGAAACTGTAGATGAGAGGTTACATGATTTATATTAGTTACACTAGTTGGAAGGAAATTGAGACAAAGTATGTTCTACCGGTGAATGGCCCAACTACTGAAAATGATATTTCATCCTATGAGGAGAATGAAAAGACAAGGTATGTGATTTTTAGTGCTTTAGAAAAAAGTAAATTAAAAAATGTTATTTCTTCGAATATTGCTTATGAATTCTATGAAAAATTGAAAGAGATTTATGAAGGAAATGATAGGTTTAAGTTATCTAAGAAGCTAAAAGCCAAGTGTCAATATAAGAATTTGAAAATAGAAGAAGATGAAGATATTGTAAGCTATTTTCAGAGGGTTGATAGTGTTGTGAATGAAGTAAAAAATTAAGGTGGCACTCTAACCGATGAAGATGTTATGGATAATATTATGATGACCCTATCAGAGAGCTATAGTGACAAGATCTTAGCTATTGAGGAAGCTTATGATCTGATGAAGTTTACCAAAGAATAATTGTTTGGCACACTAACTGCATTTGAGTTGATAAAATTTAGAAAAGAGAGAAACATATTTGAGATGACCTTTAAAGCCACGAAGGCAGAGTAAGATATAGATGATGATAGTTCAAATGAGTTGGAGGTGAACTTTACGAGGAAGCTAAAAAAAAGTATTGGCAAGTACAAATGTATGTTACCTCTTAAATGTTTTAGATGTAAAAGTATTGGTCATTTAGCGACTAGGTGTCCAGAAAAAAGGAACAAGATAGAAGTTTCATAAGTTCAATAAGAACACCTATTATGTTAATGAAAATGATAGTATATTAGATGATGAATCATATCAAGAGGAATGTTTGTTTTTGGTAGAACAAGAAATGTTAGAATGTGAAGGTGATGATATTATTGTTGTTGTCATTAATGGTTGTCATCGATGTTGATGGACCAACCAATCCAATCTGTAGAAGATGTTTATATGTGGTTTGGTTATTTTGGTGTATCAATAGAAGTGAGCATCAGATAATGTGCTTTAAATATTTACACTTATCCATGTGGGTGTTGGTTCCATTTATTGGACAACATATTATGGATCATTTTTTAAAGTCTAGTCCTATCTTGGATGTGTTCGTTGTGCTTTGGTTGATGCATTTGAATTATAACGTATAGGTCATATATGTTGGTACCAAAGATCTTAGATACAGTGTAGCATGTTGTTATATGTAAGGTGTGTTGAATTGAGCGATGTGGTCCATATTTTATTCATTAGGTCACCATGGGAATGCTTTGGTGTCGCCTATTTCAAATTGGTTTAGGTTGACCTTATTGTTGACATGAGTTAGTATAAGAGAGTGATGAATTCATTTGTTTTTGAGTGCTTGTATTCGAGTATATGCGAAGTGAATGTGAATCTGATAAGGGAAGACTTATGTGTTGATGTCTATTCAAGTTAATGCAATCAGTAGAAGACTATTTTATCATTTTTATATTGCAGAGTATCAGTGATGGTAATTCAGTGGTGGAATCAATTCTCATTTCCTATATTCTAGTAGTGAGTATATTTGTATAGGCAGTGAGCCTATTTGTATCGGCACTAGGCCTTTCTTATTGATGAGTAGTTATCCCAATCAATAGTGAGCCAACTAGTAGTGAGAAAACTAGCAATGAACCCTTTTTAAAATCACCTTAACCAATTTCACTGTAACTATTGTTCATTTGATGAGAATTAGATTCTCCATGGTTTTTCCTAGTTTGGGTTTCCACCTAAATTCTAGTGTTCATTATGTTGATGACTTTTGTGCGTCATGTAAACATATGTTACAAGTTTATGATTGGTTTAAGATTTTAGTAGATTAACATAAGTGAAGGAAATCATTTATTTATAACTAATTCGCACCTTCTATTAGTGATTTGGAATTTTTCACAATTGGTATTAGAGCTTTGGTTCCATGGAAAGAGCTTAACCACTTGAGGTAGATCTGATGGCACACAAAATGAACATTCCTATGTTTGATGGATCTGACTATAGTTCATGGAAATAATAGATGAGAGGATACATGATCTCAATAAATTACACTACTTCGAAGCATGTGGAGACAAAGTATGTGTTTCCTCATAATGGATGTAATACTCATGATGAAATTGTAGCCTATTAGGAGAATGATAAAGCAAGGTATGCAATTTTTAGTGCTTTATAAAAAACTGAGCTAGCTAAGGTTATTTCTTTGAAGACTGCTTATGAAGTTTAGGAAAATTTAGAAGAGATGGATGAAGGAAAAGATAGAGTTAAGTTACCTAGGAAGCTAACAACTAAGTTTCATTATGAGAATCTAAAAATGGAATATAAGGTTAAGATATTAGAAGCTACCTTCCGAGAGTTGACAATGTAGTGAATGAATTCAAGAATCAAGAAGGTAATATCACTGATTAAGATGTTATAGATAATATCTTGATATCCCTAACAAATAGCTAAAGTGACAAGATCTCAATGATTAAAAAAATTAATGATTTGTAAAATTTTACCAAAGAACAGTTGTTTGGCACTCTGACTGCATTTGAGTTGAGAAAGTTTGGAAAAAAAAATAACATATTTGAGATAGATTTTAAAGCCAAAAAGATGGAGGAAGATTCAAATGGCGATGAATATTTAAATGAGATGGAAGTGAACTTTGCAAGGAAGCAAAAGAAAGGTACTCAAACACACAAAGGTATGTTACCTTTTAAATTCTTTAGATGTGGAATGATGGGTCATTTGGCTACTAGGTGTCTAAAGAGAGGTCCTATGCAGAAACTCAATAATTTCAATCAGAAAAATTACTATGTGAATGAAGATTCTAGTATTTCAGATGATGAGTAAGAAATATTGAAGGGATTGGTATATAGAAAGGAAAGAGTGATATAGTTTGAATTAACATAGGTTTCTTCTAAGATTCATCTATGGATGTTAATTTTAAAATATTGGTATTGTTGCTCCTATTTTTATACATTTTTAACTGATTACATTTGATACATATAAAAATATAAATGTA